>MU204432.1:8478890-8550291 GCA_017309775.1 Paedocypris sp. Pulau Singkep
GAGAGAGAGAGAAAGAGAGAGAGAGAAAGAGAGAGAGACAGATAGAGACAGATAGAGACAGACAGAGACAGACAGAGACAGACAGAGACAGACAGAGACAGACAGACAGACAGACAGACAGACAGACAGATAGATAGATAGAATGATAGATAGATAGATAGATAGATAGATAGATAGATAGATAGATAGATAGATAGATCTTATAACGAGTGACAGAGAAAAAGAGAAAGACAGAAAAATCAAGAGGCAGATAGTGATAGATAAGACAGACAGACATATAAAGCAAGAGAGAGAAAAGAGATGTATAGATAGACGGACAGAAAGACAAACAGATTCTATCAGTTCTAAAAATTCTATCATATTTGAAAGTCTGCCGTTTTGACATTTTCTATTTTGACATTTTCACAATGAAAAACAAATGTAACATGTTCTGCTGCTACACTAGTCACTTCATCACACATGGAAACTACATGTTCAGTCCAAAACAGGTCCAGCCTGAATCAATCCCAGCATCTCCCAGTCATGTCACTGGATACTTCCGGACTGTGGAAGGGTCCGACGAAACCCACGTGAACAATCAGGCCACGACCCAAACCAAATCCTCCTAAAAATATCCATTTTACTTTCTGGCCAGAATTTCCTCACCGGCAAATCAGAATTTATGAGCTACAAAAAAGCCATTAAACAAACAGCCACATAGTGCGAGATCTACGCGATCCAGAACGATGCCGAAGAAACGGTCCAGGCTTTCAGCAGAGCTTTTTCTTCTTCTGTGCAATCAAATAAGCATCACAATCTCTTGGAATGGTGGAGGACGTGTTTACTTAACAAGACCAACACAAGCCAATTCAGACCACACGTAGACCACCCTCGCTCACCCTCGCTCACTCTTTCTCTCTCTCACACACACACCAATCACAGCGACACGTTCACTGACAGAAACCTTTCAGTCCGGCGCGAACAAAATCTAGCTAGAATAAAGATAGAAATATAGCTGCATGCCTTTATTAATTTATTAATAACCTTTGCGCTTTATTAATAGGAACAACAAGGTTTTAACTACACCGCACAGGGTGATGAAAATACATATTTGCATCTGGAGAATCCATAACACAAAACTATAAACTTTTTTTTTTTTATTTGCATTTAGATTGACTTAACATACATCAAATGTCAGGAATACACAGGTAGAGTGTGATGTAGACATCCAAAATGATCTTCACAACAGAACAGCTCTCCGATCTTGCGTGGATATTTTTTATCTCAGTTGATATAAGAAAAAATTACAAAATTGATGCATGAGCTTGAAGCATAAAATCTGTTCAATCTTATTGTAATGAAGGATTTCAGCTAGGCTAATAGGCACAATTGTATCTAACGTATTGCTTTTGACATCATGGGACCCGCCTTAACGATGTGATTGGCTGAACAAATGTTGAACAAGTTTGGACCGGTTCTGATTGATTGACTGATTGCGATGGGTTGCAAAGTTCCACGATTTTTCAAGTCAAAGGTTTTTCGTAAAGTTTCACATTAGACTATATTTGGCACTGAAATCACAAACGTTTTCATATTGTAACTTTTTTAATGTTACATAGGAATCTGGTTGAGTTTTGAAAGGACATAAAACCACAGACTAGGATCGGGTCGAAATAATTATATGGAATTTAGCGCAAAACGATCACGTGTTAACTTCAGCGGTGAGTGCAAATCCGGCACAAGTTTCACCAACTGTAAAGTCGCTGACAGAAAAATCCAAATTTTCCGTTACGTGCCAGAAAAAAAAAAAAAAATAGAACCGTGGCGAACGTAACATCGGCAGAACTTCTACGCAGATTATACAGGTCCAGCACTTCTATTTATTTATTTTTTTTAAAACGTAGAAATCGTGACTAGGTGTGTGTAAGCAAAAAAAGTTGAATCCCAAAACCACAATTGCATTTTGCATTCTCACATCGATATTCGCAGTGTGACGGCATTCCCGAATCGCGCAGCTCCGAGCATAAGGAGCGGCGAACACACAGGTGCTTTTCCAGACCACACACTCCAGGTTTGGCCCACTTCACTGGACTCTGTGTGCCAAGGTAAGCACGAAAATTAGGGTCCTCAAAACTACGGGGAGAAGTGAAGGATTTTCCATGCTGTGGTGAGAGCGGAGTGTGTGAAGAGAGGAGCTCCTGTACTGTAACCCTACTGTAACTCACTGGCCGCGTGACAGCGGACGGCGTTTTTATGGGAACAAGGTGCTTCTACTTTCCTTTGAGGAAAGATTTTCATTAATCAGCCGAAAATATACTGCAAGAGGCGTTTTAATTAAATCCAGATCTTTTTTTTTTTGCAGCAAGTCCTTTGTTGCAAACAGCAATTGGGGCGACGAGGAGGCTTCGTGCGCCGTTTGGATCCATTTAAATTATCACTCGAGTCATTTGACCTCAACCAGTCAGGTTTTTTTTTATTGTATTTGTATTACTTTATTTTTATTGTTTGCTGTTTTAACTGCATCCCCTCCCCCCACAGCCTCATGTTTAAATGCTGGACGATCTGGAAAATACATTTCACTACATGTCATACCATGAATAATGTGTATGACAAATAAAATGTGATTTGAATTATTACCACTAGAGTCTATTCCAGATTGTCTATTAAGGTCTTTGAATGGCTGGTGCTTGCATGGGTTTTCTTCGGGTCTCCGGGAAAATTGTAGTCTGGGGACAAAAAAAAAGTCTGAGTGAGAGTGAAAACTGTGTCTGCTGCGCTGTGATTGGTCCAATTCAAGGTGTGTCCCGCCTTCAGTATAAGAGTTGCTGGGATTGGCTACAGCTTCCCGTGACCCAGAAAAGGAAAAGCAACAACCAGTGATCATAAATTGAATCCTCTTGATTCCGAATAGTTATTCCCTGATAATAACTTCTTTATTTATTTATTTATTTTTAAGCTATATACGTATTAGCACTAGGTCTTATTTTGGGGGGAAAGTCTTACATTTTTCACGATTTTTCTACTAAGCAATTAGGAGACTTTGTAGGAACATTATCTTCAGTAGATCTTATATTTACAGTATTTTGCAGTATTACAGCATTGTCTGTAACACGTTTGTCACTTTGATTAACTGTCAATGAATTAAAAATGCATAGGCCTCAGGAGCCATATCAAATACACACACACACACACACACACATTCTAAAACAGAGCGAACTTAGAACTTGTCTAAAACAAGACGGAAAAAAATATTTTAAAGGAAGGCAACACACACACACACACACACACACACACAAAAGGGAAGTCGGTGTGGAAACAGAAGCCAATGGCACACGCACCTCCTCTCAATCCATTGCCAAAGACGAGGCGTCTCCTCGGAGCCACTTCCTAAGCTGGTGCGGGTGGCATGGCAGAAGTTCCTGTCACAGGTTGTGCTCGGCAGGACGCACCGCGCCTCCATCATGAGTAATCCCCCTCGTGTGAGGAGAACCACGCCACGTTTCCAGCATATTTATTTCGGATCATAAGCTGCGTATCAAGATTAGTTTCCAACTGTGCTCGACAACACACGGCAGGCTGAGCGGGAAATCGGCAGAACTTGATATTGTGGAGCGGTAATTAAATGGTAATTAACCTGAATTATTTGCTATAAAAAAATGTTTTTAATTGAAAAAAAATAAAAATAAAAATTGAATTGAATTGAAAAATCCTTTATTAGTGCCATAGCGGGGAAAAAATGTGTTATTATAGTGTTATACTGTTTTATTAAATTGTTATATTTTATCATATTGTTTTAACATTTCTAATTGCTTACACAAGGACTACATTTCGTATTTTCTGGATAATTAGAATTTAAAATAATCATAAAAGTTGACTGTGTGCCATGAAAATCCTTATTTCCTTATTTGGGAAAAAAAAAAAGATTAGCACGGTTATTAATGTGGCGCGTTATAATCCGGTGGCTCTTGTAGTCCGAAACTACGGTAATTAAACGACATTACATGTATCTGCATAAACAACAACAACAAAACGTTAAGCGCTCATGATTTCAAAATTTCCTCCTTTTCCCACCGATTTCTCCGCTTGTGCCAGACCGTACGGCGTTTTAATCGTCACTTTGGCAGAAGTCAAGTCCAAACTAATCCCCACACACTAAACCCAACGGCAAGATTACTCCTTTAAAACTATTTGGATTTAGAAACTGGAATGATGCTATTCTGACCCGGTGTTACTCCACAGCACCAAAATGTTTTCTCCTGCGAGATCAAACACCCAGAAGAGCTGAGAAGGTTCTTGCACCACACAATCAAGCAAAGAACTTCCTTTTGCTTTATTTAGGGCCCTTCTGCAACGCCGAGATCAGACAACAGGATATAATAATCCCAGACGTGAGTGTTAGGAGAATTACTCTCAGACTCCCAACACTTGTCATGATAATGGACCAAATGGCTTCTCTTTTCAACATCTGAGGCTCTGAGACAGTGGTGTCAAGTAAAATCGTTGGCTACTTTGTACTTGTACTGAGTATCAAAAATATAAGTGACTCTTACTCTGCTTGACTACATTTGTGATTGAGTGTTAGTACTTTTTACTCCACTACTTTTGAATGGACACTTAGCGTTACTCGTGACATTGTGATTGTGCATCTTTTTCTACCGCGGTTCATTTCTTGGATATGGATTGGTAATATCACTATCTGCAGGATCCTGAAAGTACTGGACGCTATTTATGAGCTAAATCACATGAACACCAATTAGCGGTTGAACTTTTTTGCACAATTGAGTTTGACTGAGACTGACTTACTGTTCTTTTTTATCCATTTTGCTTTGCCATTTTGATACATTGAGGTGTCAAATTTCATTTCGATCTTGGAAAAAAAAACCCTAAATAAATAGTTTCTTGTTTTTCACTTAACTTGGCATTTTTTGAAATTCAGTACAAGTAAATTACTGCATTCAGTAAGAGTAAAATAGAACTTAAAAGTTCTTTTAAAATCAGATGTTTTACGACTTTTACTCAAGTCTTCTTGGAATTAGTGACTTGAATTTTCCAGTAAGCTATCCGCATATTTACTCAAGTACGGCTTTCAGGTACTCTTTACACCTCTGGTCCGAAACCACACCATCTCAAATAAAGACGAGCTGGATCCACAAATGAGATTTCCTGGTCGCTCCCACCAAACCTCGGTTCATTGGCTGAGGTTTAAGATACCACTGGTCCAGTTGGTTCCAGTTTAAATCACCCGTCTGGTTCATGTCCCGGATCAGCCAGGGCCGTGAATCAGACGAGCTGACAAAACACTGCAGCAAGAAGGACCATCCATCAGCGGGGAATTATTCAAACAATAGAGCCCGCGCCATTTACACGCTCACTTCGATAAACAGTGCGAGTGATGTCACGGGAGTAGAAATGGGCTCAATTACTTAAAAAAAAAAAAATAATAGCCCGTATGTTTGAGCAGAGGCAAATGAAGAATGCGCAGGATGATTGAGGCTAAAAGCATTTTTACACGCGCGCCATTATAGGGGCAGCGTTTCATGGCTGGGTTAAGACTCAGAGAGCCGGTGTCCGTGGAACACTGAGGGCCGTAAATCAAGCCTGAGGAAACCGGCGCATCGACACTTCTGTTCCAGATTTACACGCACTATCTGGCTTTTATGAGTGAATTGTGCAAGCGGAGGAGCCTTTGAACCTCCTTACGGCGTGACACACGAGTTCAAAGAGTGGCGGGGGAGATGTGAAGCTCCTCAGAAGATCCAGCCGCCATGTCACAACACACTTCCAACCTTCTTCCACCTCGGGCCACACGGAGTGTCGTGCGCTGGACACTGACACCACACTTGCCTTTGCCCTTTAGCATCCCGGGTACCTTTGCGTTTCTGGATGAAGGCGATTGTGGGAAATGTCATCTTGTGGTTGCCGAGGTAAACAATGTGAAGCGTAGGAGTCTGCGTTGTTGGTTACGAGGGAGAACGCAAACCGTAAACGGTTGCTGTAATGCGAATGACTTAAATGTAATAGTAACGAATGTATCAAATGTAGGCGCGGGCAGCAATGGCGGGTTTTTGTCGTTTATTTGCCAAGCGTGTGCAAACGGAAGAGAGACTTTAGCTCGGGCTATTTTTAGATCAATATTTGTTTTTAGATCATTTGTTCTTTTCAACTCATTCTCTCAATTTCAATATCCCTGTCTGGGACTGTTGGACGCTTTATGTTGCTTATTTTATAGCCGTACAGGAGTTTTAATTTTAATATGAATTCAAAGTTTAGTTATAAATAAAAAATTAATTAAAAATTATTATTTGAAAAGTAAACCATAGAGGGAACTTTTGCAGGACTAAAAGTGTCATATTTACATGATTTAACATATTTACTTTTTCCCTACCCATCCTATTCTCTATGCTAGCCAATCGTAGCGACTCTGTGCCTGGAGGCGGGACTTACAGCCTTGATGACCAACCAATCACAGAGTAGGACACACATGCACACTCACTCATTCGAGCAACTTTTCAGAATCGAATTCTCTTGCGTGTGAGAGGAAAGCAGAGACCCGGAAGAAACACACGCAAGCACACTGAGAAACTCTAAACCAAAAGGCCGCAACCGGGACTTGAACTTGAGTCTGTCTCGGGTCTGTCTTGCTCAGACGAGGATATTCAAGTCCGGTTTGCATAACACGGGTTCAAAGGAAACCGAACGCTAGTGTGATTCACTGGCTTCGACTTTTCTGTTGTTGAGTCAACACGACGCACGGCGGTCCGAACAGTTCTTTTGGTTTGCCACCAAACACAGTTTTCTCTCATGTGACTCTGGGAAAATATGATGCGTGTGCCAGCGACTCTTCAGTTCCAGCTCTGGTCTGGTTTCCCGTCGTCACATGACCTCACGCACAAGATCGACGCCCACTGCACGAGCGCTACTTACACGCTGAAAGACAAACGTCACGCTCGCTCGAGGAACGGAACACCGAGCCTTTGATGTCGCACGCATCGGGAGGAAGCCATCGCGACACCACATCCTTCAAACCAGAAATATTTAGAGCAAAGTTGAGCTTGAAATCAAACGACGCTTCTGGATTTTTCACAATTTCACATCAAGAACTAGAAGGGTATCTTGGTTAAATGGCGTATGGCTGGACTTCCTCGGCCTGGTTGGCTGGGGCACAAAGACTGGCGGAGCACTCCAGAATCCCATAAACTATTCATAAGTGTGTTCACTTTCCATTAATTGCTTCCGTTTCTTGGAGCTGTCACCTTCATCCTATCACATATCCCTTCATTTTATCCATTACTCTCACTCTATTACATAAAGCTAAAGCGACAAAAAGAGAGTCTGCTTGGATAAGGGCAGTTGTACAGTAAAAGTGATAACTGATTGTCAATGTTTTTATTTGCAGACTCCGGTCGGCTGAACAAAGTGCCAGAAGACGACTGATAAAACGGCTCCTTTTGCCTTCTTCGGAAAGTCAATGAGGACTAGTTAATAATGAAGCTCAGTTGTTGATAGACAATTGAACAAGGCCTGTGTAGATGGACAGACATCATTGTTTTTTTTTTATGGCCCATGAGAATTTTTAGTGCACTTGGCAGCATAATAGACAAGAAAAAAGACACATAATAACAAACATATTACATACAAGCCAACTTGACTAATAAATACTCAATAAACAAATTAAAATAAATAGCGCAAAAAAATGCAGACCACAATGTTGTTTCGGTCCCTAGTGGCCACATTGAGAAATTCTTTTATAACGAATTTCAAAAACTTTTTAGCCAAAACTTTTATAACGTCAGAGATATAGAAAATTCTTGTTTCTGGATTCATTGACTCATCAATTCAATGAGATTTTATTTATCTCTATTTTTATTTTAAAAAGGAGAAAAAAACCTTCAATTGCCCAGTTTGAGTGATACGCGGGTGGTCGTGTACCCACAGGAACCGTATGCACTACTTTACCCACAATTCACAGCACTGTGACAAAACATGGAGGAAAGCAACAAGCAAGCAACTGAAGAAACAAAGGCGTTGATTGAAAGACGCATAGCACAAGAAATCGATTCTATGTTTGGTTTAGTGCGTAAAGTCGGTTTACTGTTCCGTAAATTTGTTATGAAGGCACGAAAAAATATGCTTTATTTGTTTCATATAAAGCATTTTATGCGTCATTTTTTACTTTTAAAACAAATTTAACCATTAACCATCAAAACCTGAATTTCAAGTCAGCAAAACCATTTTAGGCCATTGTAGTCTTTACCACGCTAGTACAGTTACAGTAAAGCCATTCAGAATCTATTCAGCTGCCACTTTTGAATAGAAAGGTCTGTCGGCGAAAGAAAGATGCAAAGCAGAAGTGACAATGAAAGGAAACAAGACGACGTTCGTACACCCACCACACTCATTCAAGAACCTTCTGCAGGCTTTTCTTCCTTAAAAACCATTATCTCAGGCCGTTTCTCCCTGCAGCCATGCCAGCATGTCGTGTGCGTGTAGTTAAACGTGCCGAGGCCGTTAATAACGACAGAGACTCGGCGCCACGGCTGGAACACGGTCAGAGCCGCGCGAGAAGGCCCGAGACGCTTGTTTAATTCACCTCCACCCACCCGTCTTACATCACAAACGTGCCTTAAAGGAAAACGTCCGATCCAATCGCTGTAATCTGCAGTAAATGCCAAGTTTCTTTTTTTTCCCTCCTCCTTGTATTTATATCGTATGTAAACACAAAGCGAGTGATTCACAGACCGAAGGCGCATGTTTCTCTTAAAATCATTCTGGTCATTAAAATCAAGCGCGTCTGCGGCTGGCGTGGCCCGAGGACGCATGTGATCCCGCTCATCAGGTGACGGCGTTCCCAAGCACGATGGGTTGGTTTGCCGAAAAATCAGCTTTTACGGAGGAAATCAGAAGTGACGGGAAATAAACACACCTACTTCCTCCTCCTCGTGAGGTTTTCTCATCGATGTCTCGTCTGTTGTGTTACTGAATTATGACGACATGCGCGCAAAGCCTGGGTGGGCTTAGATTAAAATATGCGCAATTACATAAGCGGGTAATGAATGAGTAATAAGTCCCAACTGGAGTTGGAATAAGTAGCCCAATGATGTGAATATGAGTGTGTGTGTGCCACTGTGATTGGTCGGCCTGTGATCCAGGCTATAAGTCCCGCCTATAGGCGTTGAGTTGCTGAAATTGCCTCGGACTCCCCATGAACCAGAAATGTAAAAGTGGTTTAAAACAAATTAACAGATGTAAGAATAAAATATCCATTAAAAACTTTTAAAAAAAGCAATGGAAAAGTCAAGAAGCGATCGGGCAAATATTTGAGTGTCTTGTACAAAAAAAACAGTGTATAGAAATAGATTATTTATAATAAAATGAATAAGTTACGACTTGCTTTAGAAGAATCACACAACACACACAGGCAAAACTGTGTCTCGTTTTGGAGGATAAACAGAGGCGAAGCCGCTGGGACGAAGCCTGAGCGTCTGTTTACCCAACACAAGGTGAAAGTCACACAGACCGTGACGTGACACCTTACGAACACAAAGGCCGGCGATTCTCATCGCTGCTCGGCAAAATGAAAAAAAAAAAAATCTCATTCCCACAATGCTGGTAAATATCCACTTTCGCTAGAAACCCCCACCATATCCAAAGTATCTAGAGCATGAAAGGAGCAGGTCTAATGAGGGACACTGCTGAGAGTCGAGCACAAACACTGACCTGTCAGGAGAAAAGAAAAGACGCAGAAAGATGCCACGAGGAGGAACGGACGAGAGAAAGGTGTCCCTGCTGGACACCTGACAAGGCCATTGGGAAATTTCTGGAAGGTTGAGGAGAAAAATCCTTTGAGCATTTGCTCACTCGGGGAATCTCACTTACTCGCTTAGCGGACGCTTTGGTCTGTATCGACTTTATGCATTCGTGGAAATCAAATCCATTTCCTATGGTGTTGCGAACACAACGCTCCACTGTAGGGAGTAAATAAAAAAAACTAGCATTTAAAAATGTACACTACTGTCTTTTTTGCTACTTTTGTGATTAAAAGAAAACGTTTTAGTTTAGTTTTGAAATTATGAACTTGAGTGTGTGTGTGTGTGTGTGAGAGAGAGAGAGAGAGAGAGAGAGAGAGAGAGAGAGAGAGAGAGAGAGAGAGAGAAAGAGATATTGTTATTAATTAGTGGTTATGAGTTGAAGTCACAATTGCAATTTGGGGAGGAAGTAAATATTAAACAATTCTTCCATTCCTCTTTTGTATTGCACAGAGATTATCAAGAAACTTCCCGTTCTCCAAAAACAGAACCAACGAAGAAAAAAAAAAAAAGATCTTCCACATGTGGCACGTTTGATTGTCAAAGAACGCCATTGTCATCAGAAGTGAATATATGTCCACATCAGTTAAAAGGACAGAAAACCCGGCATCCTTTACAGCAAATCAGTGATTTCTGAAGTTATTTTTACCCCACAAAAAAACCCCCCACATTTCTGCATGAATAAAATGAAATCCAAGCTCTTCCACATCCACAGGTTCACAAGCAGATTAACTTACATAACACCAAACAAGATTGAAACCCGGACTACACCCGTAGCTAAGTGAGATAATGTGCCCATTAACTCGACCGGAGAAGTTAATAAACAGAAATAAATAACAAAAAAGTGCGTCAGAGATGAAGAAAAAAAAAACAATAACACCCCAACCGCCTGAAAAACCCACTAATC
Source organism: Paedocypris sp. Pulau Singkep (assembly GCA_017309775.1). Taxonomy (NCBI): domain Eukaryota; kingdom Metazoa; phylum Chordata; class Actinopteri; order Cypriniformes; genus Paedocypris; species Paedocypris sp. Pulau Singkep. The sequence goes on from MU204432.1 coordinate 8,489,583, forward strand.
ACCTCGATCACTTCTCAGAAAAGACCGTTATACCGCGCACGCGCCCGCCTCAGGTATCCGAACCCTGCAGGTAATGTCATTACGCTCGTTATTCTCGTACGGCGTTTCGATCAAAACTCAGTCTCGCGTGAGCCGCATCTGGCCGTCGAACGAGCGGCTTTTCCCTCAGCTCAGCATCTGTCAAGCCGCCATCAACGCCGCTACCTGTCAGCGCGGCAAATCGCATTATCACGTCGATAGAACGCGCCAATACCTGTTGACTCCTCCCACTGCTGCGCTGGTTGAAGTTCAACGCGGAGACGGCGTAATGTCTTCCCGGGACGTCTTCCCGTCCTTCGACGCCGCCGAGATGTCCAGCTGACCGCGGCGGTCGTTTGCCGGTGCTCGCGCCGACAGTCCGACGAAGCGAAATAACCGGTGTTGCCTACGTTTGCGGCTCGGCTGGGGACTGATGTGCCGCGCGAAACAGACTGGCAGCCATTGCGGTCACGTGTGTGCTGGTGAAACCAAACACGAGCCGCCCCGCCCCTCCCCGCCGACCCCGCCCACCCGCGCGGTGTCACTTGAGGGCACGATGCCGCTGAACATGAGCTCGCCTGGCGTCTGCTCTTCCGCAGCACATCGCACCGTTGCCAGTCGAATTCCGTCCGAGGGAAAACAATAATTCCGCGCAGAAAGCCGAGCATAATAATCATGGCACAGTTTGAGGCCAGTGAGCCGCCATTAAACGTAACGGGCTTGGGATTTGGAGGCACTTTTATGGCTTTTTATGAAACGTTCTACAAGACAAGTCTCACTGCATCACTGAGCGCATCTAGAACTTTCTCATCCGTTGCTTGTGTGTTTTTTCTGTTATTCCACGAGTAAATTGAGGGTACGGTTCAACGTACGCTTTTGCTTCTATGCTCCGTCACCTTGCTAATGAGGGAATGTTCCATTTGCAGGAGAGAAAAACAAACCGTTCCTCAGAAGTTGTCGCTCTGGCCTGGTTTGCTTGGCCTGTATCGCTTGTTCGGTGACTCACGACATACGTTTTTGGATAAGCGTTTCACTGAGGTGGGGGGATCTGTGTTTCCCCTCTGATATTTAAAAGACGCCTGCTTTTGATTATTTTCAGTTTCCGTGTTTTCCACAATCACAGGGCGACTCATAAAGTACTAATTTACAGGCAAATAAAAGCCAGCAAAGAACCTCTAATGGACGTTTTAAAAGACTTCCCCGCACATAAAGAGTCTTTTATACACCGTCTACGTGTTGCACAAATAAACTACGTGTTATAAGAAATAGCCTGGCCAGATTTTTTCAAAGTCGAATTTTTTTTTGTAAGCAAAATTAGCGAGCGCTTATCACAAGAATCGCCAAACAATCCAGAGTCTGGAACGCATTACGCCATCATTCTCTCCGGTTTGCGCTTTCATTTGTTTTCATTGTTTCATTTGAATGTCCTTTGCATGGCAGCGAGAGCGAGCACCTTAAAGCCCTCCGTGTTTAGATGGGTCACAAGACTTGACCAGAGGAAATGAGCTGGGAACACAAGCCTGTGAAGATCCTATCAGAGGGTGGGAAAGAGCTAGCACCATTTAGCATCCCACCACTTCAAAGAGCCCGTCCTGGCTTCTGAATCACTCACGGACGGGTTCATAAAGACAGGCCGAGAGAAGCCGAGACCCTCAGACCAGCAGATTTCCCGTCCTCGGGGAAGGACACGCGGCCGCGCTTTTAAAAAAAGCTATAACGGTTTAATTTTCTGAGGAGCGCACTTTGAAAACGTCCATCTCTGGACGGCGAAATGTGCTTCATGGGGCTTCGCCTGTCTGAAAGCATGTGGTAAGCCTTGTGGAATGTTTTAAATGACTCCCAGATGCGGGCGCGAGCGCGGTTAACCCTTTAGCATCGGGCGGGCTGCGTCGAGGAGAGCGCTTGTGCGGTTTCAGGTGTCTTCTGTTGTTCTTGGCATCACCGGGAGAGATTTCCCATCATCCATCACGCCTGTTTGTTGATAAAGCGAATGGTGTACAGTAGCCACCAGAACTGTAATCGAGATCTCATTCGCCGAGCCACAGAAGAACATCGACGACACGTTATCGTCTTTACGACTGGAGCGACGACTCCGCTTTATTACGCTGTTTGTGCTGTTTATTAGCTTTCCGACATGTCTACGGTTGTTTTATTGGGACATCAACACCCTTAATGTGTGAGCCGTGGAGATCACATGATCTTTAGCGCTTGGGCTTCAGCAGGAGGAAGTGAAGTGTTTGTGAATGTGCTGCCTGGGAGGGTGATTGTATCGAAAAGAGTGATATCCTTTAAAGACGTGAACTCCGCTGGCCTTTCTCTCACCAGCCCGCGTCCTCCCTCCTCTTCTGCACTGGTTTGCCCGCCAGAACAAAGGCCTGGAACCAAGCCCATTAGGCCGCATGATAACAATAGACAGAAGCGAGTGAGCGGGGGAAAAGTAAAGAAAAGCGACAGAATGTAGGTCGGAGGAGTGACACTGAAGAGGGGGATTTCGAGGGTTTTGTCAGGACGCTCAACGTCATTCCACGCAAAAACCAGGAAGCTGGTACAGAGCGGCAATTATCTTCTAGAAAGAATCTGGGAACATGTTTGACGTTTGCTGTTTCCTCTGTGTTCTGACGTACTTCCTGGCCAAACAGGAAGTTGGGGCAGTTCAGTTCAAAGGGCTTTTTCCTTTATGAATGATCAATATTGTGAATGCATATTTTTTAGTAAACTAAAGTGAGTCAGTTTGGCCACTAGGGGTGCTCAGCATTTAACCATCCAGTAAAGTTACACACACCATACTTGAGTAATAGTGGACACCTTACTGTAAAAATTACTTCACAACAATGTGTTACAAGTCACCAAATACAAACCTTGATTTAGCTGATAAATAGCATCCAGTACCTTCAACATCCTGCAGATGGCGATGTCTCCTCGTCCGTCCAAGAAATAAATCTCAACAGAAAAAGATGTAGACTTGTTGTGCACAATCACAATGTAACGGTAAGTGTTCTTTCAAATGTAGTAGAGTAAAGATACAAATACTCAATCTACAATGTAGTCAAGTAGAGAGTAAAAGATGCTTTATTATTTCTCAGTACAGGTACAAAGTACACAAAAAAGAGACGCATTTTTGTCAGTTAGTTAACAAAGTTAGCTTTTCTTAACGTCTGTCGTCAAAAGAGCGATTCGTATACACGTAGCAAATGGAAGCTACGTGAAAAAATCGCCAAAACTCGGCTGCGTTCGGCGAACAGGAAATAGCTGTTAACAAAACACATGATGTAACACATGTCAAGATATCAATAGGCAGAACAAATGTTACAAATGTAACATCTGCACAGCTGTAGCGTTTGTGTGACACGCTACATATGTATCTGCTCCGTGTTTGGTTCCGCGCTGGTCTTCAGGCTGAGCTGGTGGAGGACTTGATTTCACTTATTTAACGTGACAGGGGACGGTTGGCGGAGCCGGGTGAGCTGCACCAAACTAATTGGATCAAGTCTGGTAATTGTCCAGCACACTGGTTAGTGTTTTGAGGGAATGCTTAAGCTCATCCACAATTGGAAAAATGTGATCTTCTCTCCGAAGCTCAGGCACTCTCAAAAACTGTATATAAGGGGAAAAAACGCACGGTTGAGCGGTGAAGATCCAAAACAGGATCAGTTTTGCAGAAATCAGATCTTCACTCTTTGATCGATTTGTTTTTTTTTAACCAGCTTTGTCAATTTCTGGGTCACATATCAGCATCTGCGGCCCGATTGCTTTTGGACTGGGAGAACCTGGTGGAAATCCACATGAAAATGAAAACTCCACGCAGAAAGCACCCGGCCTTGTGGCGGACCCGGGTCTCCATGACGGCGCTGCCCTGTGCCACCGATCTTTTTTCCCTTTATTTAGGTCAATCTTTCGCCTAATATAACAAGCAGGATGGGGGTCACAAAACACTTAGTCCGTCTTCTCGTCTCAGGAAAAGTAATCTGCTGAAATATATCCCCATTATACAGTAGAGCTCAGAGGCAGTGAGTGAACGATGGAAGGACAGAGGCGAGTGATGACAGGGATAATGAGGGTGATGAAAGTATAGACAGGGCACACATGGACGACAGACAAATGAATTATTCACCTCACACACCACTGCCTTGTCTTCTTCATGTGCTTCTCAAACAGCCACTGACCCACATGCACTAAAAGAAAAGTTGCCAACATTGTGCGCGCGTGTGTGTGGTTTTCATCCAATTTAAATATATTTTGCACAACATTTAAGATAATTTACTATATCTTGCTATAAATATCTTATACATAGTCGGTTTTAAAATTCCATCCATCCATTTTCTACCACTTTCCTCATTTCTGGGTTATTGGGAGCTGGAACCAATCACGGCTACTCTTCAACTCTCCTGAGGGCGGGACACACACTCTGGATTGGTGGCCGACCAATCACAGTTTATTTAAAATTATGGTAGTAATTTTTTAGATTTAGCCTTTTTGCTTTTCAAAGGTTTGTGCAAATTGTTACAAGGAGTATTAAAATTAAAATGCATTAAGTACATATTACAAGTAGTTTTTTTCCAAGTGTAAATATCTATATATATATTCATTTTTTTGAATATATGTATATACATGTACTGTATATGAAAAGATATCCACATTTGTTACATACCTTAAGCATTTAAGACTAATACATTATAATACATAAATTGAAATACACACATACATATGACATATATAGTATATGTGCTTATATAAACTATTGGAAACATCTGCACTTTTGACATGTGCTTTTAACCAATACAAATTTCAGCAGTAGTAGCAAAACGACAAACACGTTCATTAGAATTGTACAGCAAACACAGAGTGAGAAGAGAAGAGCACAGACTCACATTCACAAGCTCCATAAAACCACTGTGGAACAACTCTGTAAACTGCAATTAAAGTCCCACGTACTAATTAGCTGGAAATGACTGCTTGTTAAACCGCGGCACGTTTAGACAGTGGATTTAACAGAACTGCCCAACAAATACACGCTTCATTCGCCTTTACACACACTTCAGACACAATTTCAGCCTAGTCAGCAATTTCCTTAAAACTTTTTGGAAATTTTGTAAAATAATACTGGTTTGGATATTCTTTAATACGCGTCTTGTGGAAGCTTGAGCAGAAAAAGATAATCTGCTTTTTCAAACGAGTTATTGATCACATCTCTGAGCCTCAGAGAAGAAATCGGTGGGTTTAGAGTGGAAAGACTGAAAAATGAGAAGCTCTCAAATAATCATCAAAACGGACAGTTACAAAACGCTGCGGTGCATCTATTGGCATTTTGCTAGTTATATGAAATTATTATACGAACATGTGCGGTGTACGTGTCGTTATCAACCCCTAACCCTCACCCTAAGGCTCAACTCCCTGTAACCCAGAAATGGACAAAATGTGAGTTAAATAGCTGCATGAACATTTTTATTGCCAATCTAGAACTATTTTTAAGCTAAGAAGATTTAAAAACATAATGTAAAGTAAATATGATACATAATAATACATTTATTGAAATACATGTTTACATGATGTATTTAAAATGCAGTTCCGCCCACTTTTCCAAAAAAACACCCAAAACATCCTAACACCCAATCAGCTCACATCAAACGACGTAAAGAGCAATCATGTTGGCCAATGAATGAATAGCTGTCAATATGAATAGACATATGACATATGAATCCATATTCAATAAATTATAGATATAATAAATATATTAATACATATAAGAAAACAATAATACCATAATACAACATAAAAATAATACCCTTTCTATTAAGCCTATTATTTCTAAAAAATAATAAGCCCCCCAACCCCACTCTTTCAATTTTTTTCTCAATCTTTTTTTCTCTACCCTCCCCTTTATATAATATATACTATGTTTTTAATTTATCTCATTTATTCTATGTTTCCTATAAATATATTCATATAACACTGTAGATACAATCAATCTCGTAATATGTATTAGAAAGTGCCCGCTGCTTATTTTTCCCAACTGCCCATTTCAACCACAATAATATTCTCTTGTTTTTCATGTCCTTCACCCATCTTTTTTACATAAAGTTGTTCTCACATGCTCCTGCTTCCATCAAGTTTTTTTTTTTTTTCCGAGTGAAAGAGTCCTCCTGTGTCCATTTTAGGACACAGAGCCCACTGGTGCATGAAGGCTGGCTGTCGCTTCACATTACAGTGAGCAGTTATTGAGCACTCGCCCCTCGTGATCAGAAACCCTTCACAATGCATACATCCTCTTCTCCAGAGGTCCGAAAAACGTATCTGTGCGAGAGGCTGGGATAATAACAGGCCACCTATAGCAGCTCCGGCCCAGGAATGAATTATCTCTTACACAAAAACAACATCAGTGCAAAAAAAAAAAGCAGATCTATAAAGGCACATCACAGAACATTCCGCAGATCTAGAGAGAGGAACGCGGGCAGACGCATGTTCACATGTTCCAAACCTCAGCCCACTTCTCACCGTCTCTCACGCAACGCTCCTCGCCAAGCACTTCCTGTTCCTCTTGCTTTTGTTTATTTGGTGCCCAGCGCTGTTACCAACGGCCTTTTGGATGGGAAGTGAAACAGGGGTCACTTTAGTTTAGGGTGTGTTGTGTCTGTCTGTATGTGTGTGTGTGTGTAGAACCTAGCATTTGTGCGGCTTCATCAAACGACCTTGGTGCTTTCCAGGCCAAAGGTCACAGGTTTGATTGCCAGAGCATTGCGTGACAAAAAGAGTTTTAAAGCTTTAGTGCCAAACGTTTCATAATATTCGGGGCAAATTTGACTTTTCTGAGCATTTTGCAGGTCACAGATAGTGTGAATAGAATACGTGTTATAGAATAATTGATTATGGATATTTAAAATAATAGTTGCCGAAATATGATAAATAAATGATCAATCAATAATTGTCGAACTCGCACTCAAATGCTGATTTTACCAATGCAATGCCAGATACCGGTTTTATTTTTCAGATACCAATTTCACAAAGTTCAGATCATATTGTCAATTTGTGAGGTCTGTCACACTGATTCTGAAGATGAAGGTAATGTGATGTGTGATGTGAGAGCGTGACCCAGGATTTGAGATATTTTGTTCACAATCAAATGCGCTTGCAAATATCTCATCGTTTTCCTTACTTTCGCATTTTTGGAAAGTTGCCGGGAGACAATTTTGGCATAAAACTCTATACATGTTCCTTCAAGGACGTCTGAAAGGCGTCTCTGATTGTAGGTCAATCTAATAATAACGTACAGCTTGAACATCTTCAACAAAATCCACTCAGTATGTCAATATAGTAATAATCGATTCACATAAGGCCCATTCCGGCTCGTGGGCCGCAGGTTGGCCATCACTGATTTATATAGCATGTGCCAAAGGCAGAAAAATATCTGCGTGTGACTTAAAAACTCAAATCTCGCGGCAACGCTGCGTTCACGAGCACGATGAAGCCGCGCACCCTTGAGTCGTTCTCCTCGATAAATACAATTAACCTCAAGTCATCGCCGCGCAACCCGGGATTGATCGGAGCGGGCCGAGTTGCAGCCGGGCCTGTCAGCACCAGGCATAATCAATACAGCCCATCGATCCAACATGCGGTGTGTGTTTTGTGTGTCAGCGTGCACATGTGAGGGATCACGCTGCATCTGCATCGGATTTGTGCTCGGTGTGCGATTGCGGCCGCAGCAGGGGAAGATAAAACAGAAATGTTCCGCGGCTCACACTCCGGCCCAGTAACGCTGCCAGAGCCAGTTTCTGCTGGATGATGCAAGTCGGGGTGCGAAGTGTGACACACTAGAAATACTCACCTCGGAAAACCTTGACCTCGTGTTTTTACAGCATCACTGGACTCAAAATTTATTGTCATCTGATGGGAAAAATGAAATTAGAGATTCGGTTCTGGCTTGTGTACGTCACAATAAATACATTCATCTAACACTGAGTCCTTACACTTTCTCTCTTCATCCCTCTTTCTCTCTGTCTCAATCTCTCTCTCTCTAATTCTCTCATTGTGTCTCTCTCTTTCTATGTCTCACCATCCATGTTTCTCTGTATATCTGTCTCAATCTCTCTTTCTGATTTTTTTTCATTGTGTCTCCCTTTCTCTCTCGATCAGTTTCTTTCTCTCTCGATTACTTTATTTCTCTTTTTCTCTTACTCTCTTACTTTATCTCTTTCTCAGTCTCGCAATCCCTCTTTCTCTCTGTCTCAATCTCTCTCTCTCTAATTCTCTCATTGTGTCTCTCTCTCTTTTTCTGTCTCACCATCCGTCGTTCTCTGTATATCTGTCTCAATTTCTCTTTATGATTTTCTTATTGTGTCTCCCTCTTTCTTTCTCTCTCTCGATTACTTTCTTTCTCTCTTTCTCTTACGCTCTTACTTCTTTTTTTCAGTCTGTCCATCCCATCCCATTCTCTCTCTCTCTCTCTCTCTCTCTCTCTCTCTCTCTTTCTCCTAAACACGTTTTGTATTTTGTATTTATGTAATCTGAAATAAATATATAATCGTAAACGTAATAAATGAGATAGTTTTCATTTCAAGTAGTGCTGCCTGCAGTTTTAAATGGGAAAAAAGCAAATTACTACAATCCAAACACAGGTTACTTATGTCAACAAAATGGCTCTAAATGCTCACAAACTGATAAGAAGCGGAGGAATGTCACTTTAGGTAATGATGGAATGTAAAAGTTTACATTTCAAACAATAGATCACACATCATGGTGCCTTTTCCCTTCTCCATACTCTCATACCACACACAGGTAGGGCGAGGGATGAAAGCGTGGGGGCGGGGTGCAGTGGGGGGTGTGGTTGGGGGGTGGGGGAAGAGAGAGAGACACATGGAGAGTGGGCGGTACAAGATTTATATGAGGCCGCTGTAAAACTTTGACCCCACAGTTGTAAATCTGCCAGAAGAGTCTAGCCAGCACAACAGGAAGTATGCAGGAGCGGTGTGTGTGTGTGTGTGTGTGTGTGTGTGTGCGTGTGTGTGTGTGTGTGTGCGTTTGTGTGTGTGACGGGGGGATGTAAATACTGTGTGAAAGGTGTAGATATATATGTATCTGGATAGCACTTCCTGTAAATGTAAGCGACTTAGCATTATCTAAAGAAGGTCGAGAGAGCTAGAAAGGGAGGGAAAAATATAGAGAAAGAAAGACAGTGAGAATAAGGAGAGGGGATAGAGGAACAGAGAGAGGGGGGGTAGAAAGACGTAAAAAAGGAGTAGAAAAGAGAGATAGCAAGAGAGGAAGGAAGAGAAAAAGTGTGAGAAAGAGAGTAAGAAATAAGAAAAACGAAAAAGGAGAGAGTAATAGAGAAACAAAGAGAGAGAGAGCGAAAAAAAGGTGTAAAAAAGTGATGGTGAGAGAGGAATAGCAAGATAAAGGTAAAGAGAGAAAGAGAGGAAAGTGACAAGTGAGTGAATGCAAGAAAGAGAAAGAAATAAAGAAACAGAGAGAGAGAGAGAGAGAGAGGGAGAGAGAGAGAGAGAGAGAGAGAGAGAGAGAGAGAGAGAGAGAGAGAGAGAGAGAGAGAGATAGAGAGCGAAAGAGAAAGACAAAAAAGATAGAGTGGAGAAGAAATGGAGAAAGGAAAAGCAAAAAAAAGATAAAGAAGGAGAGAGATAAAGAGCGAGAGAGGGAAAGTGAGTGAAGAAAGAAAGAAGAATACGAAGGGAGATAAAGGAATAGAGAAAAACAAAGACATAAAAAGAGAGTAAAAAGAAGAATAGCAAGTGGAGGGTTAAGAATAAGAAAGAGAGCAAGAGATGAGTAGAGAGTGAGGAATGTGAGACAGAAGAAAGAGAAAGTGGGATGAATGAAGGGAGAGAACGAGTGAGTGAGATAGAAAGAGATAGAGAGAGTAGATGTATATGTTGATCAGATTCGAACAGCGTGAGAGGCAATTACACAAGTCAGCGAGACAGAACGTTTCGTAAGTCACTGTGCCGAGGTGTGTAACTGTGACTCATGATGCCAACACACAGGATGCAAATACTGAGACAGGAAGTGGCTGACATCAAAGTTTCAAGCACGTCGGCCCTCAAGGTCACGGGAAGCGTCTCACATCCACACCTCGGAACCAGAGTTTGGACGTGTTAATCATATAACAACTTGTCATTTACATTATCACACTTGTTAGACACGGACGCAAGTGAAGACACTGGAAAACACTTCGCAATTGTGTCTTTACAAACGACCTTGAAAACAAAAACATGCACAAGTATGTAAAAGTACGACACATCGTGAGATAATTTGATAATGCTGTCAAAAAAGTGACAAATTGTTCAAATATTTTTTATGAGATGAATACGAGACTGTTAAGACAAGTGCGGCCTTTCTTTACAAGCACTACGAACTATTTTTAGATATTAGATAGCAACTTTAAAGAAGCATTAAAAACAGTTTACTAGGATATTTAAAGAAAGTTCCGCAAAAAAGAGCAGAAAAGTTTGCATGTAAGACAATGAGTTTAAAGTGATTAAGATGATGGCAAGAAGTAATTTGTATTTTTACATACGGCATTCCTCTTTTTTTAATGGGGTTGTTGGTGTATGCACACTGTGTATGAATATGCATGGTGAAGAGGTTATTGTGTGCAATATATGGATTATTCTATAGAAAAACTCCTTAGATTATTATCTGCATGATAATCTGTAAGTAAAGGGAGTAAGATTGTCAATTTTGCGAACCAGTGTATATATTTTATGAGTGTGTATGTGTAAATGTATAATGTATGTTTTTTCAAACACTTCATTTGCGGTCTTTATTGCTTTCTTTTACACACATATATACGAGATATATATATATATAAACATATATGTCTGTGTATTTATTGTATATGTGTGTGTGTGAATGTATAATGTATTCTCAAAAACTTTCATTTATTTGCGGCCTTAATTGTTGTTTTCTTTTACATGTATAGGTGTGTGTGTGTGTGTGTGTGTGTCTGTGTGTGTGTGTGTGTGAGAATGTAAAATGTTGTTCTAAAAACACTTTCATTTATTTGTGGCTGTTGTAGTTCTCTTTTTTAACAATGTAGATTGGCAAAATAATTTGCCTAGATTCACAATTTGTAAATTAGTAAACTAAAGTACTAAATCAACCGAATCGAAACGTACTCGCTTCAAACTCATTAAAGGAGAACGTCAGAAGTCTATCATCATCTTTAGGATTCACAGGAGCTTCACGAGACGGCAGCTGTTGCCAGGTCAGCACCAGAATCCTCCACAGATCTGAGCAACTGTTGGTTTATTGGAGAACACGGGGTACAGCGAGCAGAGCAGATGTTCCCGCCACTGCCCGAACAAGAAGAAACCGAGAAACGTGGAAAGTCTGATAAAGAGGGAGGAAGAACTTTCATTAGCTCATGCGAAAACAACAGCGGTGAAATGGAAAGTCCCTGGAAGTCACGTCTTCTTTTTAAAGCACAGACGACTTTACGCTTTATCACTACTCGGCCAGCTTCCAGGTCCTGCTGCGGCCCGTGGAGATGTTGAGTTCTTCTGCGCAGGCTGAGCTGGAGTGAAACAGGAAGTGAGTGAGGTGAGTGCGAGAGCAGTAGGTCTGAGAGTGAGGGCACGGCGGTGAGATTGCTGAGACGAAACCGTGGCGACTGCCATTTTCACACTTCTCACTTCCTCTCCTTCTCACGCAAACCTCACTCGCAGCGCAGCATCCTGAGCCTTTCACGCAGCAGCGCTTTTTCGCAACGTTGTCTCTTGATCGGAACGTACAGTGTGGCTTCCGCATAGTGATGTGGAGAAATGTGATTTGGGTTGATTTCACAACTATAGTGTTTATGAACTACATAAGTATAAAGATAGACGAAAGTACGTACAAATATACACAAGTGTGCACGTATACCGTATATGCATATAAGTATATGTATGCACAGTATATATAAGTGCACATATGGGCAGCGCCATCGCTTTCCAGACTCGAGGTGTGAGTTTGAGGCCTGGTCGGGGTCTTTTTGTGCATGTTCTCGTGCTAGCATGGGTTTCCTCCAGGTCTCCCCTAGTCCAAAATATACGTTTCATGTGATTTGGCATTGAGGATGGATGCCAGCTCCATGTGACCCAGAAATGGATAAAGCGGTCAAAAACAGATGGATTTTTTTTATTTTTAATTTCCAAAAATAAGGGACGCATATTGAGGGGGCGGGGCGATTTGGTTGGGCGGATCAACTGAGGCAGGGCCACAATTGCCATCACTTTGTGATCATAATGTAAAATGTCATAATCTAAAATATGTTGAAAGTATGAACACCGAAACATTAAAATAAACTGTCTTTAATTGAAATACAGTTAGTATTTATCTTTTAAAACTTAACAGACTTCTCTAATGATAATCCTATTTAATTGGGAGGCTAAAATAATTGTAATTTGTTGCAGTAACAATTATCCAAACATGGAAACAGCACAAGCCTAAAAATAGCTACAAACACTATCTAGTAAAGTTTTTATATAGCCTATTGCTAAGTTCAAAAGATAGAAAGTTGAAATTTACTAGTTTATTTTCTTTACACATGGGCATTATGTTGTATACAGTGTTTGTACACACTATATATTACTGGTTAATGTAATAAATAAATGCGTATGTGTCTGTCTGACCTCAATAAGCAAATCACAGATTGAAGTGTGATCCACTTACTTTGCATTTAAAGATTTTTTACTTCTACAATTTGTGACAGTGTGTGAAAACCAGAAAAATGATAAGTTTGACTTTAGCCATTAATTTCACTGTGATTTCAGTAAAACGCGTGAGGGATAATTTACACGAGACGAGGGAAAAACGAACTGAAATACAGGACGATTACGTATTTCATGGGACGGGTGGCGACCCTAGTATGAATGTACGGTATACCTGTTTTTTTTCCCTTTTGTACAAAGTGGGCCTACTGGAGTCGAGGCCGGAGAAACCCACCTACCAACCCACCCATGCTTCGCCTGTCTCACAGGCCCACTCCCGTCTCTCTTTCTTCTCCGTGTTAGTTCTCTGGTTGACATGGTTTGAAGAATTTCTGAATAAAGAATTTCCGACTCTGATTCTGAAGGTTAAGCGCAAACTCCCGACAGCACTGACTTTGCCTCACAACGAGCGCCATTAGTTCATTTCTCAGTCTCGGCAACATCACACTGTGGAGATGAAACACCCGCTTTCCGTGGTTTCCAGTGTCTGCTTTTCCAACATGTCTGGAGAAGAAAAAGAAGAAGAAGAAGAAGCCTCCAAGGCTAATTGCATCTTCCTCCGTAGCTCCTCGCAGCTCCGCCGCTGCCTCACGCTGCTTCTCCCCGCTCCATCACTGCTCTTGCTCCGCCTGCGCGCCGTCAGTCGGCCGGTCTCGGGGGAGACACTGCGGCCAGGCTTTTGGGGGGGAGCTGTCAGACTAATAGATTTCCTCTCTCTCTCTTTCTCTGATGTGAACAGAGGGAAATGTCCTCCCTGCTGGGACGAGCTAAAAGCAAAGTTTTCACGGGACCGGCTCCACGTGATCGCTGTTGTATAACGAGAGATTTTTTATGTTTATGTTCACATGCATGATAGGATTTAAGTGCCAAATTGCATTCTATATCACTTCCTTCGTTTGATGTTTTTTTTTGTTGTTGTTGTTGTAGGCGTCTTGTGTATAAATAAAAAAAAACATGTTTCAAAATGTTGCCCAGATACGTTAATTGTAATCTCACGTCGCCATCTAGCGGAGGCGATGCAAACTGGCATTTCCGGGGCGTTTTTGCAGGTTTGTCGTTTTATTTCTGAATGTACTATTAATAGAACAGCTCATTCATCATTTCAGGTATTTAGCTTAAAAAAGAAAATTTGGTCGTGATTGTCTTGACATTGTTTTGGTTCTTGAGATATTTTGCATTCGTTTTTGTAAGAATACACACACGGGCGCACACACAAGTTATTTAATTGTGAGTGACATGTATCAGCAGACGGATGTGTGTCATTGGTAAACATGTCTGTGTTAAATATAGAAAGATGTTCGTGGCACAGCTGCCGTGTTTATGAAGCTCAGTCACAGTCAGTTTTAGGTCTTACATCTTAAGATTGATGTGGAATATCCCAGGACACAAACACAATCATACATATGTCCTTTGTGCTTGTGTGTGTGCGTGTGTGTGTGTGTGTGTGTGTGTGTGTGTGTGTAGTAGTAGTAGTAGTAGTAGTAGATATTAATTAACCAATTTAGTACAGTTTAAAAAAAACCTTAGTAAGTTTTTAATGAGCTGAAATGCTGAAAATGCTGTTCTGGTGTGTAAACAAATTTAAAATCTATTTTGAAAAATGTTTCACACTTTATTTATTACTTTATTTATTAATTCAATTACTTATTTATCCCACAAATGGGAAATTATGAACTTTGTAAAAAAAAAAAATTGTCACAGCAGCAACCACAAAGCAAGTAAAAGAACACACAACCATAAACAATAAAGTCAAAATTACTTCAATACTTAAAAAATACATTATTGACTGTATACAAAAAATATTACACATTGTTTTTTATTATGAAAGCTCTTGATAACATTTCATGGTTTAAAAGTCTACACAAGTTACACAAGCCTGTATCTCCTTTAGATGCTTTATAAGATATTTCTTTGAAGACAAAATCCTTATTTCTAAAACAAATATAGGTGTTGCGAGGACTCAAGTATCAAGTCAATTCGGAAATGACATCAGAAAACCATGTAAAGCGTCTTCAGGAACGGGACGGCACGTGTCAGGTTTAAACTTAACCCAGTGACTTCATCTTCTGAGAATGCCGATGGAAACGAGACCGATCCATAACTCAGATTCCGACCTGTTTTAGCTCTTTGACTGTCGTGGACGTCGCCCGTGGCTTTAGATTTCAGAATGACCTCACTGGTGTCGCCGGAGGTTCTCGTGGCTTATATATAAACCGGTGGAACCTCGAGCAGATCAGATCAAGCTCTCCACATAATCCCAACCACGGACCACTTCCTGGGAAACAGCGACATGTCTCTCTCTTTTGCCGGGAGTCTCTTTGCAGACGATTCATTCTTCGAAAACTCCCTGGTCCCGTGGCCCACAGGAAGCACGGCTCTTTCCACCCTGAGAGAAGATCTTCTTCAGCGGCGAGCACGACTGCTACAGAACCTCAGGACGCAGATGAGACGCAGCTTGTGGAGTGAGCTGAGTGAAGACCTCCACGGCGAGTTCCTCCATGGCCTCGACAGCTTGTCTGCCTTCTCCAGCCCAGAAGAAGCGCAGAGGAAGCCAGACATTGGTCCTGAAGATGCCATTCTTACTGGGAACAGGCCGGTGGAGACGGGTTCGTCCTCAACCGTGGAAGCTGATCTCCAATCCCAGCCAGAAGGTTCCACCCAGGCTGAGGAGCTTCCTGATCATCTGGAGCCGTCTTCTGTGAGATGCTCACTGGATGATGATGGACTCCCGCACATCGAGTCTGAGGAGAAGTCTGAGGAGGAGCGAGCTGTTCCCATCCGCTTCAGGACGTCCCTGGAGTTCTCCATCACAAGAGACGGCATGAACACAACAGAGCCAGAGGACGGAGCCGAGACGACCAGAACAGACTGATAGATGATGTGCTTCATTCATTGTTGTAATTTGTTTTGAAAAGGTTTTTTTTTAATTAATGAAATAAAATGGATTTAAATTATGTAATTTTGAATTGCCAATTGTTTGGATCAAAAAGCTCCAAATAAGACTGTGCTTAAGTTGTGACCAGAGAGCAGAAGTGAATGTTAAGTGTTTTTTTGTTTTTTTTGTGAACGGTTTTTGAACAATCGGGAGTGAAGATCGTATATAAAATCAGCATTGGAGAAAAAACTACAAATTCTATTGGTCAAATGGTAACCACAAGTATATGTTGCCAGGACTTCAAACAAAAAGTACGTCGTTTAAAAAAACACTTAATACTGAAACACAGAATGGTTTATATGTAAAAAATGAATATTAACTATTCTCTCAAAAATGAAAATAATTGAAAAATGAAAAACCAACATTGTGTGCAAAAAAGAGGAAATATAAAGGAAGGAAAAATGAATGTGAGAGAGAAAAAGAGAGACAGAAAGAGACCAGGCAAAAAGGAGTTTGGAGTCTCTACCTTCAAGGGACATTTCCGGTCTTGGGTTATTTTAAAATAAAAGTCACGTCCCTGGCATTGGGTCTGCTCTCTCTTGTGAAGACAAGAAAACATTTCTTGAAAAGGAAAAGACGGGCAGAAATAAACTAAAACTAAATGAGAAAAAGAAACGGCGACTACAAATAAAATGATAAAAGAAAAAAAAAGGGAAGGTTTAAGATTGGTGGAATAAATACCATTTTAAAATAGGTAAAATAGGTTCCAAAATGAAGATTGGATTGTCCAACACAATATATTATATATTGATCAAGGATTCACAAGACTGGCGATTTTCCAGAGCGCCAGTTTTTAGCGTTGCTATAGCTCCCCCTGTTGGCACCAAACACACAAAAACATTGAACTACAAGTACGGTAATATATTTCAACTTTACTACATTTTCAATGCAAGAAAGTAGTCTTTCGTTTAAAAATCGGCCAATATTCTCAACCTACAGCACTATATTTTCCCAATACATTTTTGATGTAATATTTTGTATTACATCTTTGACTTACAATATATACAAATTTGTAGTGATATAAAAATATGAAACTATATACGGTATAAAAGATTTTACTCAACTTGCTGATACAACCAGCTCAGCTCTACGATAACGATATTTTACGCGAGCAGTTCCCCTTCTCCACCTGTTGATGGCGCTGCTGACATGCTACACAAAAGCTTAATAACCACCAACTGGTTTCTCCAAAAGTTTGAGCGAAACATAACTCGACATGTTTCCCTTTTCACACCTGCTTTTAGTTGATGTCCTACAAACCCGGAACCTGTAGGGGTCGCTCTAACGACGGTCTCCCGAGAACACACAAGCGGCGAGAGTTCAAAACGAATGGCCTCCAGATGAATCACGGCGCTGTCTATAAAATGTGTAGTCGAAATGGACAGCGGGGGAATTTGACACCTAAAAACCCCGAGATGAAGAGGCCAAACGCTGCCATTACATTGATTCCCCAGAGGAGCGGAAAAAAAGAGCCGGTAAAGGTTTCTGTGACATTTCCAGCCGGAGGGAAAGCATTTGTTGTGGCCGTGGCGCATGTACAAAACTCCGCGGTTAATATTTGATGTGCGCAACCTCGGGCAGTGAGACGGAGGAAGCGCCGGACTGGAGCTCCAAAAGCTCCTGCCTAATTTAAATGTCAACCACAGTGAGTTTTATTTTTTTGATCTGGCTTTTTTTAAACCAGCAAAAACGTCTGTGCTGACGGGAAGAGATTACAGGATAAAGGCAATTCGAGTACTTTCTCAACACCTGCTATTACCTGAGACTGATCGCGGGGATTTTGGTCAATTGTAAGTTGAAATTACACAAAAATGGCCTTGATTTGGCGTGTACTTGAGAACACTTGGGTAAGTAAAAAAAAAAAAAAAAAAAAGGGTCCTGTAAATTAACAAGGCTAACTACTTAAACTTTGCAAATATACTGTTTACTGTTTAACAGTTTGCATCATTTAAAAACATGTTTTAGAGGGTTTTTTTGCATTTTGTTTTTGCAAACTTTGGCCGTTAAGTTATTAGTTTTTTTTTTCCAAGTTAAAATAAAAAATTGCAAGTATTGTGCAGTGTGCGTTCAGAGCTAAATTGAATAAAATAAATGAAATCAAATGATAAAACCTGGTGTGACTCTCGGTTTGTAAAAAGCAGAAATGTTCCACCACCTGTCGCTTGTAACGATCATTACCCGAACAATCATTCCCTGTGACATGTCAATACCGTGTTACATTCATAACATACGACACATATCACACACATTCCCAGCGTCATTTATAATGTGCTAATATGTAACAATAACCCATCAATCACAATATGCCACATTAATGACACACATCATTCAGAACACGTTTCAATCACGACGCGCGTCACTTTCTACGCATCATCACTCATGGCACACAACATCCACGACACACGTTAGTCATGGGAGGAGCTTTTCTCAGCATCGAATGCTGAGCAGTGAGACACCGACATTGCGTGCATAGAAATAATGAAAGAGATGGGAAAAAAAATCGAAAATTTAAGAGCGAGAGAGTGAGATAAGAAAGAGAGAAAAGAAAGGAAACCCAAATAAAGTTTGTCAGTATGACCTCTAGGGTAGATATTATAGATAGTATAATATAGTATTAATAGTAATATTAGTAGTATTATAGTAATAATAGACATTCTGAACTGTGAAACACACAGTGAAATGAACACACACAAACCTGGAGCAGTGGGCAGCCTTAAGCCATGTACTGGTTATGCTCAATCAAAATCCATCTAATTTCCACAAGAGTTTGAATTAATATTAAATAACAATAATAATAGTAATGCATTTAATTTTATTTTTGTGGTGCCTTTCGAGACCCCTAAGGTCGCCTTACAGGACAAATTAAAACTGGTTTGTGAATTAAAACTTGTTTGTACAAAAACAGTTGTTTTAAAAAAAACTTAAACATAAAAAAAACAAGAGTTAAATTACACAGCAGCCATTTATGCACCACTCTGTTTAAGCCTTTAAAAACTCTGGTCTGTACTGCAGTACTTGTAGAGTAATAATACGCTACGAGTAGATCTCGAGCTGCTGAGCCCAGCCAACTTTTTTAATGGCCGCCATCAACGGCTGCACATTTTTGCCTGATTCCCAGGGCAAACTTTAATGGCCTTGTTTGGCCGTCAGCACAATAGATGATTCAAACAGTGACAAGCAATCCTAGTGGGTAATCACTGGGATAAGGAGACAGCCAGTGCAGACCCTCACCAGCAGGTAAATATTGATCCACTTTCCACCGAGAACTAATGATAGCCCACTGTGACTGGTTTCCTGGGCCGCCGCACGGATGGAACTTCTCCTCGGTGACTTGATGTCAATCTTTTCAGAGCACGCTTTCTTTCCTTCTCTCGCTCATTTCTCCGAGATGTGCTGACAAACGGACACGTTCGTCCGGGCGGTTCGACCTCTGGGACCATTGAGACGTCTGCTGTAGGAACCGGTTCTTGTGGACCACCAGTGCCTGGACCAGTTAATGAGGAAATGGCTTCCTGATAAGATCGATGGAGACAGATGAAAGGGTCTTTTAATTATTGTTGCCAGTTGTAATGATTCTATGATCCTGGTTTTTGTATAGGTGTGTGTGTGCTCCGTGTAGTGTTTGACTGTTGCATGTTGTGTTCTAAATAAACAAAGAAATGTCCCCTTGTGGAATAAATAAAGTCAGTCATTCATTCATTCAAATAGCTTTGGGTAAAAGCGTCTGCCAAAAGACTGTAAAGTAAAGTAAAAGTAATCTGCTATTTATTTAGCGACTGATTTGTGGACTAACCCTATTCGAGATGATTGGAGTTTATAACTCTAAACAGTCCAGTAGGTTTCTGCCTTAATAATGATACGCAGCTTTTTAACATAAGTATAAGTATAACTATAAGTATAAGTATAAGTAAAGATTTTTTGCCGTTGTATGGGATAAATGTCAAGAAATTGATTTTTATTGGTGCTCCTTATAATCTGGTGATCTTTATAGTCCAAAAAAACACTCTAATACACTCTAATTGGATTTGTACATTTTTACCGATCAATCTTTCACTTATAAAGCAAAGTTAGTCTTGTCTCATATCCATCTATCAATTCAATCTATCTATCCATCCGTCTATTCATCCATTCATCTCTCTGTCTGTATCTATCTATCCATCTATCCATCCATCCATCCATCCATCCATCCATCCATCCAAGACATATTATTCTTATTGTATTTTCCATTGAAAGAAACATCAAATGTGCAATAAATATAAAGAATGAGGACAGAGAGATGGCGGGTTAGTAAATTGTTCAGAATGCTCCTGGAGTGTTTCCTGTCGAAGGGGGGGGGGGGGGGTGTCATCGGGGCAACCAGCCGTGCTGAAGTGTCGTGAGCGTTTGGATTAGATCATTTCGCCCTTCAGTCTTTATGAAGGTCTGTGACAGACCGAAGCAATAGAAGTCAAGGGGCGACAGTTTAAAATGTGGCTCATCGTATCAAAAGCCAAGAGGTCTCATCAGCGACAGATATGAACTAGTAATAATGATGTATTCCACACCAAGCGGAGACATTGATTCGATTTGTCCAGCGGTTCAGTGGAGCCTCTCGGCACGTCTGTGATGATTAGATACTCGCTGCCCACTGCTCTGAGTACACACATTACACTCCTCACTCTCCTGCTGATGGACGGCAAACATTTGCTCACAGAAATTGGATCTTCAAACATTACCTGGAAATCTCCTGCCTATTTAAGAATATGCAATAAATATTGTGTGATGAATGAAAATGCATGAATGCAAAAATATAAGTAAATGCAGTCAAATTCGCTTTTGATCACCTTTGGTCACAGAAAAGATCTTGTAGCGAACCCATGATGTTAACTACTTGGAACAAAAGAACACTATAAAGAGTAGAATGCTACACAGAGTTGAGCACTACACAGAGTTGAGCACTACACAGAGTTGAGCACTACACAGAGTGGAACACTACACAGAGTGGAACACTACACAGAGTGGAACACTACACAGAGTTGAGCACTACACAGAGTTGAACACTACACAGAGTGGAACACTACACAGAGTTGAGCACTACACAGAGTGGAACACTACACAGAGTGGAACACTACACACTATACTACACTGTACTTAATCCAGATCATGATTATGTATTGAGTATTATTCCATACCAGATTATGTAAATGGGTTTGTTTCCCATTTAAGCGGCTGCTCCAATTAGCTAGTGCCCAATTAACTAGATTTTACTATATATACACAAATACCGGTATCTATTTTTCTTTATTTTTATATATCTTATTTTATTCTTTGATTAATTTGACATTTCCCTCTTAAATTGTGTTCAAACTACCAATAGCCCCATCCGCAACACCATTCTGAAGAGTCAGATTAAATCACTTTTGGCCAACAAAAACGGCGCAGAAAATCTCCACAAATAACAAAAGCCCTTCAAATAATTTTACCACAAGATTGAACAAGAAACGCGTCAGCCGGTGAAGTTATCACGCTTTGCAGCTCCATCAGCGGTAAAATATGTGCGGAGTTAGGAGCAATCAAGGCGACCAGAAGTTAAGAGTAAAGAGAAATACACTGTGGCACTCTGAGCTCCCTAAATACAGCAATCAAACAACTTCCCTAATCTGAGTGGAGCAGGGAATAAAATTGGCAATAGGCGTCTGCCACTTCACAAGTCAAGAGCGCCAAAGCCTCAAAGCGACGTGTTTTTAAAAAAAGTCAAGTCGACTAGAAGACTAGACGCTTCTCTATAATGCAATAACGGTCAAAAGCATCAGGTTCCTCCAGGATGTTGTAGATGACTGTCTGTGTCTGTTTAAAAAAAAAAACAAGTGAAAACCCCGTATTGAAGGATGTTTCTTATTCAGGTTACCCAAAGTCCCGTGTTTGTCTAACTTAGAGCCAGCACTTGTCATCTTTTCAAGATAAATAGCTGTAATTAAAATGTTGCTGCGAGGCTGTTTATGCTCCGGGCTGGTTGGGCTTTACGCTCCGCAGGAGTTGAATGGAAGTTGCGGTTGCAGGTGCCATTATTTACTCGTCCCTGTTGGGGAAACGGGGGCAATTGTGTCAATATATCAAAAAGACCACCTCTCATTGATGTCATGGTACATGTACGATTTCAAATCAGCTGTTTGGAACGGACTCAAAGCAACACACGGTATGAGATAAGAGGGGAGGGGGGTCCCGATTCCAGACGGCTCCTGAGGTTCAGGTCAAGTGTTGTCTGTTTATTGACAGATCTGACAGGACGTCTTTACGGTGGCCTTTCCTAGTAAAGCCTTTATATTCCCTCTCACCTGAGCCACAAACAAAGTGATAAACATTGAGCGTTTAGTATCCAGAAGGTTCAGCGTTGGCATGGTGGAAAGAGCTTGCTAATTCTGCATCTTAACCCCGGACAGACAGGCATCCGTGACACGTCTCCTAAATCTGTGGCTTTTCACCGAGAGCGTCCCAATCTCAACCAAAAAAAAAAAAAAAGCACATCCACGTTTCTGGAATTTCCAATTGACAATTTTCCTGGTTTGGATTGCGTTTGCAACCACACTAATTTGCACAAGTAATCTTTTCCCATCGATCTTCCAAAACACCCTGGAGGAATAATCCACAACTTATTGATTGGGAGTGACTTTGGTGCTCGTTGATCTTATAAAAAAGATATTTTTTCCACTTGCCGGGGAAAAAAAACATATTTGAGAACATTTAGCGTAATTGACAGGAGTCTTTGGAATGTTATTGTGGTCTTTTCTTTTTTCGTTCGGATAAAGGATCTTGGCAGAGGACTGGAGCCATATGTTTTCACCCATCAACAGATCCAGCTGCTGTGCGGTGGGCCTGGAAGCCCACCATCCATCAAGTCTCGCTTCGGTTTGTGACACTTTATTGTGACGAGACCTTGCGGTTTGAATAGACGCGTAAATCACCACAAACATTTGAAATCAAACAGTCAAATACCTGTTGTACCAGTTTGTTATATGTCATAACGCCGTATAATATGCAAGGAATTTTCCGCTCTACGGTAGAAATAAAGTTACTCGGTTCTTTAACTTTTCTTCCGGAGTTTGGCGAACAATTTGCGTTTGACAGATGTTTGTTAATTAGCCTGGAAAACTGGGCTCGCGTGTTGTAGCCGTGTTTGCCGCGAGCTTTATATTCCTATCACATATGTACCTTCTGAACGCACAGCAAACACCTCCATATGCTTATCTTCTCCTCAGATGACAGCTTGGAAAACGGACGAGCGACAGATATTTATTTGCTACGCTGGAAAGATCACTGTCAATCTCGCGCGTTAACCTTTTCTCATTGTATATATCGAAAAACAATGACGAGTGACTCAGATCGTCGCCGTCCTGATTTAATGCTGATTAATTCTCTGAATGTCACCCAGCAGAAGTTTGTTTTATAGGTTGGTTTAATTAAAGGTTATTCTCAGTGCTGTGTTATACGGATCATAAAGTCTTGCTCGCCTTTTCTTACCGTATTCCACGGTGAAACATAATGTAAAGAATCGTGGGACATTTAGAAGATAAAATACTGCCAACATGTTTAAGATTTGTTGATTTACCTTGACTTTATGTTACAGCTTAATCCACAATCAGATATTGAGCCCAAGTCAAAAGCTTTATTTATTTATTGTTTTTCATTTATGTACATGAGCCTAATAAATCTACTTCATATAAATAATAAATATATTAATATTGTAGTGTTTAATTCTTTATTACTAGATTGATAGATTGATAGATGTATACTGTACTTTGTAAGTTATTGCCTACAAGTAAAATGCCTAAAAAGTATGTAATACAGAAAATAACAGTTTTTTAAGGATGTGCCATTTAAATTTGTATTTTGCTTTTCATTAATCTTATTTTTTAAAGTACATGCTTACAAAAATGTTATTATTTATTTTCATCACTAAATAAGTACAAAATTGGGAAAAAATATATATAGAATGTATTAAAATGTACAGCATTAAATTTAGTGTAAATGTTAATAAACCGTCCATTCAATGATTCAATACATTTTTAAAAATCCACTTTGAAACCACTTAGATTTGTATTTTCCCATCAACCCACAATTTTCCAATCCAAATTGTGTCTAAACGCGAGCCACCAATCGATCCTTGTCCGTTTTTTAGTGATTTTAATCTGTCAGTTAATTATTTTGCCGTTTAGGGCTCGACGTGTGCAGTGTTTTTCCTCTATCTGGAGGCTATCCTTAGATATTCTGACAAACATCGCCGTCTCGGTGGGGTTGTAATGGGCAGTGAGTAACGTGTTGAACTCCAGCTGTCGGTTCAATGCGCTGAATTCATGGATCTGTGTGTGAGTCTGGGGGATTGACCTCATGAGCGTGAGCTGTGGAGCAGGCCACAGGTGCTGGTGCCGCATGAGGCCTTCAGGGCTTCGGTCCGAGCTGTCAGTCCAGATCAGCTTCTGTCCTTCAGCTCAAACCAGTCACACCAGAGGCTGGAGCTTTCTCAGTCCTGGTCACCTCGACGGAGAGTTCACAACGTGTCCTTAACTTCAAGCTGTTAGCATAGCAGCTGACCAGACCAGATGAAGGCCATCATTGAATACTTTACTTTACTCTACTTTACTTTACAGTCATTTGGCAGACGCTTTTATCCAAAGCGACTTACAAACAGAGGAGCAAGTGAAGCAATTTGTCTACAATAGGCTACAGTAGATGTCCACACAGGCTATATAAAGAAACTTACTAGACCAGGGATGGACAAACTTTATGATTTGCGGGCCACATTGGTTTCTAACATTTGACAAAGGGGCCGGACCGGGCTTCCTGGTAAGCGGCTGTCAATCACATTCTCACCAGCCAATCAGAGTAACGGCCGCCCCACGTGAAGCCTGTGCCAGAAGTCCAAACGAAAAAAAAAAAAAACAGAAATGGACGAAAAAATCTGAAGCGGAAAAAAGTTTTAAAAGATTTTAGTTTGTTTCTTAGAAATTTAAGTTTGATATTTTTGGCATCTGATTCCCTAGACCTACAGTATAAAAATAAATGTAAAAAATATACTAGTAGAATTATTTCACGTACATTTTGTGTTTATGGTTCCGCTTTTAAAAATGTGTTCTATAAAAAAATAGTATAGCCTTTAATAACAGATTAACCGGATTTACATAAAAAAAAAATCACTTTCATTTGGCCGCATTAAAACATTATTATTTTTTTTTTTCAGTGTTAAGGTGCTGGTGAAAGAGCAGAGAGACGACTAGTCGACGTTCCTTCTCAGATCGTAGACTACGTGAGGGAGAGTATTCCTGAATTAGGAATATTAGTGAATACAAGTTCTGGCTTTCACGAGTTTTACGCTTTTATTTCTGCGGCTTAATATATCAGAACAGCGTCTGCCATCTTGAGCTTGTATTTTTAATACGTGACTATCAGTCAAACGAACACATCTGTCTGAACTAACGCAATAAGCTGAGATGTATGCAGCGAATCGCCACGTATGGAAATCGGATTTGTATCTACGGAGCATATTACAGTTTTAGGTGGGACAGCAGATGAATGACGATCAATAACGTGGGGTCAGTATTAATGAGGTCTGGCTCGCTCCTCATAACCCGCTCTGCCATCGGCGCTGCTCCCTCTTCTGCCTTTGCCCTTCGTTTGTTCTCATAGAAACACGTTTATGACGGCTGCTGTTGACTCAGTAAGACACACAGTCCATGACGTGGCCACGTGTTTGGTCATGTAGCATATTGACTTTCATCTGATTCCTTAATTTCCTGCTCCGTGTCTGTGTTCGAAATAAAAAAGTTTGCTTAATTGCAGTGGTACTGCAAGTACTTCTGTAAATGGCTTTAGTTACTCAAGTTTTTCGCTACTTTGTACTTATACTGAGTATGAAAAATATAAGCAGCTTTTACTCTCTACTTGACTACATTTGTGATTGAGTATCTGTACTCTTTACTCCACTACATTTGAATGGACACACAGCGTTACTCGTTACATTGGGATTGTGAGCGACAATTCGCAACTTTTTCTACCTGTGGTTAATTTTTTGACATCGCCATCTGCGGGGTGCTGAAGGTACTAGATAATATTTATGAGCTAAATCACATGAACTTGAATTAGCGGTTGCACTTTTTGCACAATTGAGCTTGACCGAGACTGACTTTTTGTACTTTTTTTTTTATTTATTTTGTTCTGCCATTTTGAAACATTGAGGTGTTAAATTTCATTTCTATATCAGGGAATAAAACCTCATAATTAAACTGTTTTCCTCATTTCTTGGTGTTTTTTGAGCGTTTTGAGTAAACTACTTAGGTTCTTCTAAAAGTGGACACTTCTTCTTTGAATTGGTGACGTGTAATGGAGTGATTTTTACAGTATACAGTATTTGTACTTTTACTCAAGTATGGTGTTCCGCTACTCTTTCCACCTCATTTACTATCACCTTACTTTTCCATTTTACTGTAAATGATTCAATCCGTATAGCAGCCCAACTGTTTTATTCCTAAAAAGTCCGTTACATTAATGATCGCTCTTTCATCATTAATATACCAATAACCAGACTGTGGATTGGTTCACCTGAGCTCCTCGTGGAGAAGCCAGATGAGGCGAGACAGACGGCGGCGTGACTGACAGCGTGATGACGCAGAGCTGCAGGCCCCTCCCCCACCGTGCCGCAGGTGTGACAAACGCACCGGATTCCCATGCAACTTCCTTTTTTTCCACTTATGGATGACGAACCACAGGTTTACTGGAAAGCAGCGCATACGCAAAATACCGTGTTCCCGGAATGAGTTTTCCTTCCAGGCGCTGTTAATCTGACCATTACCTGGTAGCGACGTGATTAAATTTTTCACTCGATAAGAGTCCTCGATAAATCCACTGGACGTGTGGGATATAGTATAAATGAACGGGGTTTTTATTTGTGCTAATAAAAGGCTGGCGGATCATGATGGTGGAGTAGACTGAGTCACCCGCCCTTCTGCAACACCTTGGTTTAGCATACAATGGTATTTCAACATGGCATTCCGTCAGAACGCTGATTGGCTTTTTGGAACGAAAACTGATGAGTCTTTATTTCTAGGAGCCACGGTGGCAGATGGAAGTCACACATTCTCAACTTGCGATGTCTGTGTTAACAGAAACGGCATCATCCAAAGTCTGATGGCCCGCATGAGAATAAAACAACTTCTTTATATTTGGAGGATTATTTATCAGAGCTTAAAACCACAATTGGATTTATGACTTGCATACAACCGTGCAAATCACCAGACTTAAATATTCTGTTAATAAAATGCTTGTTTACCCTCCATCATGTCTTCATTTACTTCTTCAGAGCCAGATGGCGGGCAGAATGCGACGAGTTGGCTCGAATGATTCCACTTTTTCGTCATCTTTCCCGTGTGTTTTAGAATAAAAGCTGTGGAACGGTGAAAGATGACATTTGTCTTAGCACAAACTGAGAAACAGGTCAATACCTGGTTGTCACCTGTAACCGAAGAATATATCACCCGAGTTATTCCTCAACTCCTCGTGACATTTTCAAATGTCTTTTAAAGTGGAACTACTAAAGGTATCCAGTGTGACTTTTGCTCAGGCCAATAATTTAGATCTGTGGTAATCCAGGGCTTTCTTACAATGGGTGAAAAAGACAAAAACTGAAGTTTCTTCATGCACGTGCCTACCATACTACAAAGATCAAAGTTTGCCCCAAACTCTTTGCTCCTGGCTTGTTAAATGAAGATTGCATATACAAATCTGTGTTTCGAAGCGAGTGCGCAAGTGCCTGGTGATAAACAGTGAAGACTCAGGCTTGAGTCAGTGAGACCTTTCGGAGGAGGAGAGGGTCCGAGAGTGACTGGATCACACCTCGAGGGGGTTGAGCAAGAAATGTAATTCACCACGGACGAGAGGTTTTTGAAAATCAAGGTGATGAAAAAACGCTTTATGAGCAAGCAACCCCCGCTGACGTCTCCGTGTGGGCTCGGTCAGAGCTGACGTGGACCCAGAGATTGTGACGTCACAGTGCCGAGGAGAAAAGCAATGGTTTCTTGTTGAGTTATAATAAATCTATAGCTCATATTTAGATCAGCTTTTGTTTGGAATAAAAAGTGCTATTTAGCACAGAATTAATCCTGAATATTCAAAAACAAAATAATTGCATGCTGCATACCTTCATGACAAAAACCTCTTGATTGACTGAATTCTGATTGATTGATTGAATTTTGATCAATACAGTATTTTTGGGTTTGTGTGTGTAAAATAATGTTTCAAAAAGCAATTTTTAAATGACGTTTCATTATTCAAAATATGTTTTAAGTCATCTGTTAATTTAAAAACTCCACAAATGCAATGAAAACTCATTTAATCAGTCCGCATAGTTTTTAATCATAATAATATTGCATAATATCCAACGAGTGCCGTTATTCCGCGCGCCCAAAAAATGAGAAAAGTAATTAAAGTTGATTTGCAAGTCGTGCACGTTTTCCGTGAGTAACTAAACCACACGCAATTCAGCCATAACTAAATTATCACAACGATCTTTGTTGGAGCAACCTGCATCATAATCATTCTGCTGGGAACAAATATATTAAAATGCATGCACCTTGGGATTCGCAAAAGCATCATAATCGAAGAGAGTCACGTCTGTCTATATCTTATTACGCTCTATATTTAAATAGTATGCAAATGTGTCTCATTTAAACATACGAAAAAATCAGGTTTCACGAGTGGCTTTCTATCGAATTTCCTTGCCAACAAAAGCTTTAAAAGCACGTTTTTAACAACTCTGAATTAAATAACTACATTTAAGGACTTAAAACCTCTAAACTGGGAACGTGTTCAGAGAAGAGACGGATGCTCGTTGGAACGCTTTTTGATTGCTCATCGCAGTCGCTCAAAAGGAAACCTCGTCATCTGCTGTATTGGTCGCGCTAAAAACCGTTAGAAATGAGACAAACCCTTAATGAACCATTCACTCATTGAATTCATCTCACTGGCATATCTCGCTAAGGCTAGACTTTCCTTTCTAAGAAGAAAAATTAGGCTCCTTTCACTCACATAAAGAGTGATTCACTTAAAGTGGCAACTTTTGCAATCACGCTTTAAATTTAATAAACCGCTCTATTATGCTGTTGCAGCTGAGCATCACCAATGAAATGTGTCGGAGTTGTTTTATACGCAAGAGCTCGTGATTGACGCCGATCGAGCTCCCATCCTCCAGTCCCACCGCCCCACTCCTCTTCACGTAAGGCTGCGCACTGTATATAAGACGCTCGAGGTGCGACCAGGACAGAACCGACCGAGTGGAGATCTTACTCAACACAAAGACCTCGCAGAAGAGACAAAAAGGACATTGGAACGAGAGCAACAAGTTTTCCGACCAAGTGAAACTCTTCACAACTTCGTTCCTGAAAGTAAGTTTTTTTTTTCTTTCTAAACGTTCTTGTTGAGAGAAATCTTGCATTCGCTTTAAATGTTGTTACTTTTTTTTTTATTTAATGTGAAAGCGCCGCATTGTCTTATATTTTACACGGGCCAGATGTTTTTAAATCTCGCTTTTCAGCACCACGGACAGCGATCACGTTTCTACGTCTTTATGCAAATCGAACATTGTTTTCTAGAGTATGTCATTTTATTAAACAGTAGTTTAAATTATTGATTCCTGCATTTCAACAAAAAATATATTTGTCACAAGACCAACAAGTAAAACAAATGTATTTAACAGCTATATTTTACATGCCATATCCAGTCCTGTTGAGTGTTTCTTTGAGCAAATAAGAATGCGCCACATCTGCACATTTACGCAGGTGTTTGGTTGACGATTGCAGTCATGCTGAAGCCCTTGATCATCATCGCTACCCTCCTCGTCTGCATGCTGCTCTGTCTCGGGACCTTCGTAGAAGCGTATCCACCCAAGCCCGAAAATCCTGGAGATGACGCTCCACCAGAAGAGCTGGCCAAATACTACACAGCACTGAGACACTACATCAACTTGATCACGAGGCAAAGGTGAGAACAAAGTCTGCAGAGATTCTTTGAAGAATCCTGTTGGCGTGTGGCTCGGGTTCAGAAATTGGTCATTATTATATTGGCTACCACTAAGCATAGATCAGAAAATTGAAAGCAAAAAAAAAAAAGGTGTGTGTGTGTGTGTGTGTGTGTGTGTGTGTGTGTGTGTGTGTGTGTGTAGACCAGCGGGACTTTAACAGCTATTAGCAAAAACTCAATTACCTTTTCCCAATCTAATTATCATTAATTAATCTAATTATCATGGGATTAAAAACTCGCTCCATAAAAAACAAATGGTGGATTAGTATTTAAAGCAGAACAAAGACTCTCGAGATTGGAAAATTGGCAATGCCGTAAAACAATGAAAAAAGTCGTGCCTGAATTAAATGGATGTCGTGCCCTTTACAAAACATTCTGGTTGTGTGAAGGGGGATCAGGTGAGATTATTCACCGCTCGTGTTTCACAAATCACAGTAATGGTACTTCTCTGTCAAACTTATTACTGTTGCTTGTAGGCATCAATACAGAAGGAGTCTGTGCATGAAATTGGTTTGTCTGTGAGACGATCTCGGGGCCTTTATCATCACGCAGGCCTGTTTCATTCAGATATGTTTTTCTGACGGGAAGTAATAGTCAATTGTCGGAACAGTCGGGGCTCACAAACCAAACATTTCCCATTTTCTTCTCTGCAGTCGAAAGAGGATTCACTTAGAAAGAAACACAGGCACTTATAAAGAAAGTGTATATGGTATATTGAGCTCCTTTCACCCATGTAATTTAAAACACTACCTGACGACCCCAAGGTGTCAAAGTGAGAATTCCACACCTGACCGTCACATTCAACTAACTTGAGCTTTAATAACGTCTACTGGTTGATTTGAGCTTAATGAGCTGAATATAGGCAGATCATTAGTTCAATAGAAATGTTCTCAGCCTACCTACATGCTGGAGCGTTGGTAATGATGGAATGCCCCCTCACACAGGTATGGGAAGAGGTCCACCTCAGAAGACGTGATGGCAGAGTTGCTGTTTGGGGACGACACGGAACATAAGCAGAGATCAAGGTGGGAGTTGTGTCAAGTTGTGTCTGTTGAATGTCATATTTTGAATATTTAAGTTTTGTGTATGAAATCTTATACACATAAATGCGTGTACACGTATCTCTCTCTCTCTTTCTCTCTCTCTCTCTCTCTCTCTCTCTCTCTCTCTCTCTCTCTCTCTCTCTCTCTCACACACACACACACACACACACACACACTGAATATTTGAGAGCCCTTGACATTTATCAGACCTAATTAGGCCTCAAAATGAACTCATGACACGATCAAAGATTCCATTTAATGAAGACGCCGGTGACATGTTTAATAAAACTGACCTATACAGTTGTAATCATTGCTGTATTTGACGTCTCGTTTTATTTAGATACGAGGACTCCTATATGTGGTAAGGTTCCTGAACCAAGCCCTCCTGTGCCTCCCACCGAAGACCTCCAGAGGACCATCTAAGAGCCAGACAGCATCAGAATATCTCAATTACCTCTTCACGGAACACATCCACATCTTTTACTTTCTTTCAGAGCACATGTTATTAACAACTGTACATAATATATTAATAACGGAAACCGTCAATGGGAATGTATATGTGTAAACATTATTGCTTCATACAGAAAAGATGCTTTTTGTTTTTACCATGTCGATTTTTGTGTGATTAAAAGTTTATTGGATGAGTTTGTCTCGGCTGATTTTTTTTTTAAATTATTTAACGATTAAAAATATGTCGACACTTTATACGAAAAGTTTAATTTGTGAAAAGGTGGAGTTATGTAGTACAATGTTACAGTTTGGTCAGCTGTGATTTTTCGTGAGATAGAACAAGAAGAAGAATAAAACCTTGTTTGTCTCAACAAAGAGAAATGTACAAATTTCTAATATAATATTGATATATCATTTAACGTTATACATATACGTAATTATTGCATAAAATAATTTAAATAGTAAATCCAAGATATCAGTTATTATAAGCAAGAAGATGGTAAACAGGTACACTATTATTTTTACAAATCGACTATTTTGTATATATACAGACCATATTTTGTTCGCGTAATTCACTTTAAAACAAGTATAACGATTATAACTCTTGCGTGAGAATCGATATTTGAAACGAATCGATATTTTAAATAGACCCAGGAAAATCTCCGCAGAATGCCGCCAATGAAGCGTTCGTCACTGATCTATGCAAATGACCGAGACGATTTAAAGCGGCAAGCCGAGGTCTCATCGATTACACGGCTGGTCCTTAGGGCGGTGGGACCCACCTACAGACGTTTCCCCTTTAAATTTACGTCACGGCTGGGCTCTGATTTGACGCTTTGTCGCGGCACAGACACCTCACAGAACCAAAACAACGTAACGAAACGTCTAGAATACAGCAAGGTGCGTTTTCTCTCTAAATTTTTAACGTGTATATAGTTTGTTTTTTTTATCCAGTGCCGGAAGCTCACATGCTTGTTTTCAAAGCAAATCTGTTTGTGTTATTTGTGTTGATGTCGTTTGTAATTGAGGGCAGAATGCGACCTATTGTTTATTTAATTAGCGCGTTGTAAATACTAGCATTCGTTTGTCGTCAGCATTTTATTACCAAACAATTTCACGATTGAATACATTTTGTTGATGGCTAATGTTCCCAATGTGATTGTGTTTGTGCACACCTATTTCAAAATGTTTTGTGTAATACAACTATTAATCAGCGCTTTGATTAAAGAATTACTGTAAACTGTACACTCTGTTCCTGGTAAGAATGGTTTAAGTAGGGTAAGAATGTACTAGAATTATTTTTTTTTTGTTGACCATGGGCTATATTTATCAATACATACTAAAGGATCCAAATAATTCCCATAAAACTGAATCCTTAAATTAAATTGAGGTATTTAGATAGAACTATTCTAGTTTTAATTATATTATTGTAAGGGAAAATATATAGACACAGAAGAACTTCTATACCATATAAAAGATGGCTCTTATTATGTCTTACGTTTCTGATTCTGTCTTGAGTCCGGATTCGAATGAGCAAATGTTTAATAAACCGGCACCGAAGGAAAATTGCATTACCTCTCAATTTACATATGATATCAGAATGTATGGGCAGCATGATTTATGAGATGGATGGATTTATTTAATATTTGAGCAGGAACTGAATTACAGTCAGTCTTAACTATTGTTAGTTAAACTCAACTTGTAAATTACCGTATCCTATTCCGGTAAATCTGCAGATTAGAAGCATTAATTCACTCTTCAAGGTGTCGAGAGCTGCTGATCTCATGTTTGGAATGATTTGGCCTACTCTGGGATTTTAAGGGACTTCCTTGTGCTGAGAGTTTGCCCTTTCTGTGTGTGCTGAAGACAGATGGGTCATGTCTTTTTCTGGCTCGGGGGAGCAGATGGAAAGCATGGCTGGTTGTGATGTGGGCGGGGCCAGAGCAGGGGGCTATTAGCATAGACTCAGGGGCTTGCGGGCAGACTGAGGATAGAAGGAGGGGGACGCCGGAGTTGCCAGGCAATGATGCCTTCACCAGCCCAGTCTTTTGTAAAAGGTCTAATGAAGACCCCTCCTCGCGGGCTCCATAGGGACTTCACCCGGATGCTGAGCGTGCACTTACAGAAAACCCGCACTTCTGGAGCAAGTCCGCCGGTAATGAAACTGAAAGTGTGATTACCGTTAAACGTCACATGTTGACATCGGAATTTTTGCCGTATTGAGGTGTGAGAAAAGATTGTTTAAAACCTGCGTGAAAGTAGTTGACGTGCTTTTGAAATGACTGAATCTCTTTGTTCAAATACTAGATTTTTTCAGATAAGAGTTGGAGAAAAGTCATGTCCGTGTGTGTGTGTGTGTGTGTGTGTGTGACATCTTTATCCCCCTACAATTGATCTCAGGTATAGCGTTAAATCCGATTGACAACAAATAATTTCTCAGACTAAACATAAATCAAATATGGTTTTAATCCAAGTACACAACAAGAGAAAATATATAATATAAAAATAAGGTTACACAGCGAAAGTAGCTAAATATATATATCCAATATATACCCTAGTCCAGGAGGTTTTCCAGTAAAGCACCAGTCACTCGACTCACAACCTGCGTAATGCGTGGGTGAGAAGTCACTGTGGCGTCTGTCTACGTCACACAGCGCGTGAGAAAACCAGCGCACACAAGATCCAGAATCAGATTTGCGTTTCCGGCATCAAAACTTAAATCAAATCACTTCGGGAAAAACAGAGTTTACTTGAACTGCGTCTGAGGGATGCGGTTCTCAACACGCTTACGTAAGGAAGGGACGCGTAATCTCCTCTCTAGTAAACAACTTAAGCCTTTTAACAGTTGTAACAGTTTATAAATGTAAATTCCACTTACTATATACAGTAGGTCTATTTATCTCCCATACATATACGTATATACATGAATTTGCTTGTATGATGTGGCTGTGAAAACTGCTGTGAACCGGAGTCACATTTCTGTCCGTGTGTGTGTGTGTGTGTGTGTGTGAGTGATCGGGACAGAAGGTGTGTTGGATTTTAAAGACCGCGCTGATCCTTCCCGTCTTTAAGGGATTATTGTACCAATTTACTGGGTCTTTGCGCAGTTATGAGTCTCAGAGCAGAAGAAGATGTGGGACGCATTCAACTGTGTTGTGTTTGTCCTTTCCTTTATCAACAACACATGTCAAACTCAAGGCCCGGAGGCCAGATGTGGCCCGCTATGTTGTTTTATGTGGCCCGCAAGAGCTTAAAAGTTTTGAATGTCTAAAAAAATTAATTAATTAATTAATTAATTAATTAAGAACGTGCGTTGACCAAAAACTGTTTTGTTATTTTTCTTTATTCACATGAACTTTGATCCTTCTTAATGGAGTCAAGCTGACAAAAAATATAAAAGAAATTATGTTAGAATTATGTTGAACACAGATAAATAATGGACATTTTCCTTCTTTAAAGACAATTTTTCCCCAATTCGCATAGCGACTTTGCGTTGGTCTCAAACTAAGAAAAGCGCTATATGAATAAACTTGAACTTGAATTATGACGCAACTGCAACAGTCACTTGATTAAGTTATATAGTAAATAATGAATTCTTTAACATTAAGGAGCAGTTACATTTATTTTACATTACATTTGTTTACATTTATAAGTTACATCCAACCCTTTGAAGACAGACATTATGCTGATGTGGCCCTCGATGAAAATGAGTTTGACACCCCTGATGTGCAACATAAATAAATATGATTCAACATAATAAGCAAGAGAAAGTGCCCGCAGAGTGATTGGCCGTAATGTGATTGCGAAAGGCTGCAATCGACCAATCAGAATGGAGTGTTTCTGAGTAGCGAGTTCATCATTATCGCGGTGCTGCTGTCAGGGGTCTTCCGTCTCTCCTCTTTCCCTCCGCCACTCTCGTCTTTAATGCACCTGCTCCCTGTCATTGGGGTCTTTAGACGCCCCCCCCCCCACCTGAATAGAATAACTCTCCCACCCCCCGCATCAGCACACATAAAGGCATTGCCATTGCCAGTGCTGCCCTCCAGTCAGGACCCCCACAATATATAATGTTGTTTCTGTGGGTTTATTTCGATAAAAAAAAACTATAATTTCTTATAATAACAACAACACATTATATTTATAGGCGCCTATCGACACTCAAGGTTGTCCTACAATCATCAATAAGTCAATAAATTCACTGAATTTTTTTGATTAACCGTATCAATATCTGTTTGTAATGTACAGGTTATTAATGTAATAAAAGTAGTGCTGCCAAGCGATTACATTTTTTTAAACTAGTTAATCTCACTTCCCCAACCAAATTAATATTGATTAATTGTGATTAATCACAAATAATAATAATAATTTATTATTAATAATTATTTAGTAATAACAATTATTAATAACATGAACAAGTAAAGAATCTTGTAATATTGATTATTGAAGTGTAAAATGTAAATTAATATAAAAACTCAACACAAAACAAACACTTGTTTAAATACTGTAATATATCGCTTTGACTAAAGAAAACAATGGGTAAGCCGGTCATAATAATTAAAAAAAGAAACAAGTAATATTTTAAGGAAAAAGAGACAAAGGATATGTATTTGTATATTTCTGTGGCAAATGTATGGCACTGATAATTAGTCTAGCTGAAAAGGCTGATCACACATTTATAACTAAAGGAACAAAAGTCCGACATATGGTCTGTCCACATGCGCAAACAGTCGTCTGAGAGACTGTGAATAATTGAATTACACTTTTTCTAAAGGTGCGCTGTGATTTCAGCTTTGCAAAAATCTGTACACATAATACTGAATGGTTTTGAAGTGAAACTCAAAAACGGGAAAAACCAGAAATCCTGAAGTGCGATTAATGAAGTAAATAAAATTTGACTTGATTAAACAAATTGAATTAATCGCATTAGTTAACGCGTTAACTTTGACAGCCCTAAATAAAAGTGTTTTTTACTGGTTTTGATGCAGAGAGCAGACGACATGCCTGTGGCCGCCACCGGCACCGATCAGGGTGAGTCGTCTCTTATTCACCACTTTATAACATATATTTGTTCCGTTTCAGCCTTTGTGAACGTCCATTCAATGTAATTTGGATTCTTTTTTTATATTTGTTACAGTAGTTTTTTTTTCCCTCTTCATTTAATTGTGTGTTAATTATTTTTGACTTAATTACTTTTAGGTGTCTGTGGTATTTCTATAGAAAATATGTTGTGGTTTCATTAAAAACAGATGTGCTTAGAAATCGTGCGGGTTAAAAAAAAAAAAAAAAAAAAAAAAAAATATATATATATATATATATATATATATATATATATATATATATATGATTCTGTACATCAATTAAACATTTGTGTGGAGAAATAAACACCAGTGGATCAAGTGTTATTAATATTATTATCTGCTCTTTATTTTACTGAAAACTTTTCTCAAATCGAACAAAAATCAAATGTGGTGATCTAAATAGAAAACAGCGACCAAGAGGAAATATTTTATTAACAAATAGATTGGCTACTATCTTTTACGTTTTCCTACACATTTTTTTTTGTATCTGTTATTTTTTAGAATTTTTAACTAATTGATCGATATATTCCGTACTTCAACTTACAAATTTAGTTTTCTACCCCCCTTGTCATACCACGAAATCACATTACAGATAGATTTTAATTAGTAGATCTATTTTTCTAGCTAATATCTAGTAATTTTTAATTAGCTAGATAGTAAAAAAATGTCCAGCCTGACGTCATAAAATAAAAAAAAAAAACCCAGAAAGATCCACATGATCATTCCTGAAGATCTAACGTGACTAGAAAGCAAGCCAGACAACACTAGTTTGTTAACGTCGTCAACGCAAAACATTATTTTCATGGTTTCTTTCAAAACGTCTGAGAAGGCAGTTCCTAAAAAGCATTGTGAGTCTCCTCAGCATCAGCATTTCCTCCACAGCCCTGCCGCAGGTGCCGGACACCCTGAGCGACAGCACCAGCTCCACCACTGCCAATGACCTGGACCTCATCTTCCTCAAGGGCATCATGGAGAGCCCGGTGGTCAGTGCCCTGACGGACAGGTGGGCTTGGTGGTGCTGAAGACTCATGATGTTCTCGTCTGGTCTCCCAGAGTGGAGAGAGTCTGGAGGAGACGCGTCTGGAAGCCGTGCGGGACAACAACGTGGAGCTGGTTCAGGACATCCTGCGAGAGCTGAGCCCCTTCACACACCGCAGCAACACGGCAGCGGAGCTCTCACGCATCCTCAACCAGCCGCACTTCCAGGTCTGAAACCGGGACGAAACGTATATTTTTTAGAAGACTAAACATCGACGAAGAGTTTGAATTGTGACAAATACCGTAATTCACAGCAGCAGCTAGAGTGATGCTTTAGTAAATGAAAATGCAGTTATTTTCAATTAAGTTCTTAAATTCAAGCTAAATTCAATTCAAATCAAGTTCTTAAATTTGTTTTCTTAAATTCAAGATAAGTTGTCAACCGACCAACGCATTGGCCAAACGTGACTTTGCTGTCAATTCCGTAGGCCACAACGTATACGGAAATCAAATATGGATTTAAAAAATGTCTAGATGCCCGAAATGAGACAAAAATCTATAATCTGCTGCCATCTAATGTTTTTTTTTATATTAGTGCGTATTAGTCCCTAACCCTTTTTATACAGTTTGTATTGTACTTAGAAAAATATATTTTTTTTAATGTTTTTAAGTTTTTCATTTCTTCCTCATGAAGTAAGTGTCCAAAAGTGCAGGAAACACAAAAGTCCCGAAAGAGTCCAACATAAAAGTAATATAGTAATAATAATAATAATAATAATAATAATAATAATAATAATAATAATAATAATAATAATGAGCATTTGTAAGGCGCTTAACTGTCTCAAAGCGCACGTGTGAATATGTAAGGGAATTGTTGCTTTTTATTCATTTGTACGTCTGGTTGTTGGTGTTTAAGTGAATGGCTGTGATTATCACTAAGACTATGACAAGACCAAGACAAAGACCTTTCTCCTCAGTATCTCCTCTGGCGTGAAATCACCGCCAGCGTAGATTGTGACATTCCCAAATTACTAATAACCGATTAAAATGGGCGTCTGATTAACCAGAACACTATTGAAAACCATAAATCCGTCTCCTTTGCCCGCGACTGGTCCAGTGCCCATCTCACGGCGTGGAGATTTATGATGCGTGTGTTTTTGTGATTCAGTCGCTGCTGGAGACCCACGACTCTGTGGCCACGCAGACGTGTGAAAGCCCTCCGCCGAGCCCCTGCGCCTTCCCAGAGCCCCCCGTCAACAGCGCCCTAGTGCAGGCTGATGCCATCCGCATGGTGGGCATCCGCAAAGTGGAGGGGGAACATCTGGTAAGAAGACTTCTGCTCTGCTTTCACAACCGGGTGGTCAATGGCTCGGGGGGCCGGAATCTTTAAGTGGGCTGAACGTATATAAAACATGCATTTTTTTAAACCATGAACATAGATAAAACAGACAGGAATATTGATTCGAAATAAACAAACAAACTATTATTAAATTATTAATATATACGTATATTGTTCTGAATTTCTCTATATATTTTATAAATTAAATTATTATTAGTAACTTAAAATATTTTGTTAAATTATACTAGTGCGAAAAGTGAGCATGCTAGGAGAAATCTGGAAAAAAATATATTTTTAAAAAGTGCTTTTAAGAAAATGTTAAAAATTGTCATCTATATTTTAAATGATAAAATGCTACACATTATATTTACATTTTTATATAAATTTTTTTAATTATATGTAACATTTTTAAATAATTTATAATTTGCACAACCAAGATGGGAAGCACTACATTATGGGATCTAGTGCTTCCTAATCTAGTGTAGTCATTAGTCATTAGTGCTTCCTAACAGTTTTGTGCGAGGGGTTGTGAGTTACAATGTAATATAAAAGCATGCAAATATAATAATCATAAGTTCTGACATTACACAGCTTTTACACTTATATTGTGGTAAAAATAAAATCAACTATTTAAAACAAATTATTACTACATTTTGCTTTGCATCTCGAATCAAACTTCACATGAGGTTAACACACACACACACATACATAACACACTCTCTTTAAACTACATTCTAAACATGGATCGGGGTCGCGTCTGACTAGTTGCCCGTGCTCTTATGCCAGGGCGTGACGTTTCGCCTGGAGAACGGCGAGCTGGTGATCGCACGCATCCTTCACGGTGGCATGATCGACCAGCAGGGGCTTCTCCACGTGGGCGACATCATTAAAGAGGTGAACGGGAAGGAGGTGGGCGACGACCCGCGTGTCCTGCAGGAGATGCTCCAGGAGGCCACGGGAGGCGTGGTGCTCAAAATCCTCCCCAGCTACCAGGAGCCACACCCCCCCAGACAGGTACCACCCTCTCCGCCACGCACCGGAAACGCCAGAGGTGTAAAGTACTTGAGTACATGTACTTTGTTACTTTACTTAAGTATGTTAATTTTATGGGCTACTTCATACTTGTACTGAGTATCAAAAGAATAAGCGACTTTTACTCTCTACTCCACTGCATTTGTGATTGAGTAACTGTACTTTTCACTCCACTACATTTGACTTGACACTTATCGTTACATTTTGATTGTGCGCGTGGGAAAAAAAAACAGGATTTTATTGTATAGGATTTATTTTATTTATTTTTATTCATTTAATTTGCACATTTGAGTTTGATTGAGACTGACTTTTTGTGCTTTATTTAACTAGTTTTACCATATTTGAAACATTGAGGTGTTACATTTCGTTTCTGTATTTGAAAATAAAACCTCACGAATAGAGTTTTTTTTAAATTTCTTAAGTATTTTACTCATACTAAATTTAGGCCAAAAATAAAGTTCTTTTAAAATTCGATACTTTTGTTACTTTGACTCTTTGAATCTTTTTTTACAGCGGTGACACTTGTATTGGAGTAACTTATATAGTACGTATCCGTACTTTTACTTAAGTATGTTTGTATGGTACTCTTTACACCTCTGGGAAACGCCCTTTAAACGGCACACGGGCGTGGCATCACTGCTACCTACTTTCTGCAATTTTCTTTCATGGTCTCTTTCATGGTTGTCATGGAAACCGCACTAAGTCCATCTAAATCCAGATGTGCCACGCGAGCACAGTGAGAAATGGTGTCATAGATTCTCAGCAGATGCCGTGATTAGCAGTTTAATGGTCTCCTCTCCATCTCCTCATCTGTCGGACGCTAATGGGCTGTTATAAATAGATTGTCTCTTCTTATTCTTCCTTCCACTCGCAGGTTTTTGTCAAGTGCCATTTTGACTACGATCCAGCCGACGACAACCTCATCCCTTGTAAAGAAGCGGGCTTGAAGTTCTCGAGTGGAGATGTTCTGCAAATCGTGAACCAGGAAGATGTAAACTGGTGGCAGGTTAGTTCAAAATACTACAACTAGTGGTAAAACGCCATTGAAGGGCTGAAGGTGAGAGTAATGTCGCAGGCTCGCCGTGTCGAGGGAGGAAGTGCTGGTCTCATCCCCAGTGAACTTTTAGAGGAGAAGAGGAAAGCTTTTGTGAAGAGAGACGTGGACCTGTCGCCTGCAGGTAAAGTTCTGCTGAACTTTTTTTTTATCTTCATAGTGGATGAATAGTGTCTTCTGCCCCCTGCTGGCTCGTAAGTGTAGATATAATTCTTTAAGTGCAATCCTTGAAAATTAATATACATACGGTAATTCTAATATACAAGAGATCAGACTATTCCTCCATCTAACCATTTTCTACCGCTTTTTCTGTTTCTGTGTCACGGGGAAGGGACACACCCTCTGTATCGGTGGCCGACCAATCACAGAGCAATCAGACTAACGTTATTATATTATTACAGCCAATCTCTGCACTGGAATTGTTGGAAAGAAAAAGAAGAAAATGATGTACCTGACGACGAAAAACGCAGGTTTGGATAAACTTCACAAATGTCTTTATTGATTTTATATTATTGAATTGACATTATATTATTGATTATGCAACATGTACAAGTGAAAGTGAATTGTATAAATTGAAATGATGATGTCCTATTGTTGTATATTTGTTTGTTTATTTTTAGAACTTATTTAGGTCTGTTTTTAGTCTTATTTTCAGTTTCACAAAATGTTGCCTATTTTGTGAAACATGTAAAAATATA
This sequence comes from Paedocypris sp. Pulau Singkep, assembly GCA_017309775.1. NCBI lineage: Eukaryota > Metazoa > Chordata > Actinopteri > Cypriniformes > Paedocypris > Paedocypris sp. Pulau Singkep. The sequence continues at coordinate 8,530,949 of MU204432.1, forward strand.
TTTTTCAAACAAGTATTTATACTTTTATATGTGTATCAGTTTATGTTTAAAGTTTTACAAAAGCGGATGTTTTTAGCAAAAAAAGCTAAATGATTGTAAAATAACCGTGTGAATGAAGCCAGTCTTTGCTGTTCTTCACTAGGTCTTATTTTCGGAGCACATCTTACATTTCAGAGCGTCACGAAACTCGCAAGCTTGTACTTAAAATGTACTACTAAACGTTCAACCCTCCATTCAGATTTCGACAGGCACGAGCTGCTGCTGTACGAGGAGGTGGCCAAAGTCCCGCCCTTTCGCAGGAAGACGCTGGTTCTGATTGGTGCACCCGGGGTGGGCCGGCGGAGCCTGAAGAACAAGCTGCTGGTGTCGGACCCTCAGCACTTTGGCACCACCATTCCCTGTGAGTCTGAAGAAGCTCTGTAGAGGTCTGCAAATAAACCTGACCCGAGGAAACTCCAACCCACAGACACCTCCAAGAAGCCAAAGTCAGCCGAGAAAGAGAACATGATGTTTGCCTTCACATCCCGCAACAAAATGGAGGCCGACATTAAAGCCGGACGCTTCCTGGAGCACGGCGAGTACGACGGAAGCCTCTACGGAACCAAGATCGACTCCATCCATGAAGTGGTGGAAGCCGGACGCATCTGCATCCTGGACGTCAACCCTCAGGTAAAGATCATCAACCAGAAATGAACCGCTCCACAATCCTTCACCCCGGACCTTCCTGCACCAGGCGGTGAAAGTTCTCAGGACATCGGAGTTTTTGCCGTACGTGGTGTTCATCAAAGCCCCGGAGTTTGAGGAGCTGAAGGCCATGAACCGAGCCGGACTGGACTCAGGAGCGGTGGTCAAGCGACAAACCGTACGTCTACATCAGTGGACAGTAGATCTGCGTTTATCACTGCCGCATATTCACACTAAATACGGTCAACGTCGCTTTAATCTGCATGTTTTTTTTTCAGTTGCGTGATAATAACCAATTATATTGGCTTAATATTTAATTTTATTTAAAAAAAAACACAACAAACCTTATTCTCTCTTAATGATGTTAAACCCTCCAGGATTTTACTGTTTGTTTGTTTTTCTGACTTTTATGAAGAATTGCTAAGTGTGTGGTGGTAATTTCCAGAAACTTACTTAAAAACCCCAAAATAACTCAAAATAAGTCAGATACTATGCTGAGAAACCACAAAAGTAGGATCTGTGGTAACACGATAATCTTTACAAGATTATTATACTATACATAACTTGTTTATACAGTGGTACATTTACGTACTAAATTAAGTTCCGAGAGCTGTTTCGTAAGGCGAACAGTAATAAAAGCATGAGATTTAACAGTTATCGTGAAGAAAAAACAAACAAACCGACAAGTGTCTTTTTGTTTGTTTTTTAAATGCCTTGACGTGCTAGTGATGAGGAAAACTTGCTTCATCTTGTCGCTTCCACATTTGGCCTTTCGTGTCTTGCATGAAGCATATTTCATAACTAGAGACGAGAGCTGCACGATCCTGGATAAAATGAGAATCACAATTTTTTTTTTGTTTAGAATGGAGATCACGATTCTTTTCATAATTTTTTCTGGATATTTTATTATTTTAAATATTTAACCCTGAAATCAAGTTGTCAAACAGCAATATAATAACACATATTACTCTTTGCTTTACATTTAAATAAATGTAATGTAAAAGTAATGTAAAAATGTATGTTGTAAAGAAAAAAATTCACATTAAACGTAATGAAATAAATATAACAAGGTACAGTATGTACAGTTGAGGACAAATCGATTAGCTCTTTTTAAAAGCACTTTTGATATACTTATCAAACCAAGATTATTTTGTAGGCGTGGCTAATAATTTTATCCTGAACTGTAGATGTTTGCTGATGATTAAGATCGCGAGGGCGTAGAATCGAGATCGCGATCTTGAAACGATTAATGGTGCAGCTCTACTAGAGACATTATTTTCTCTAAATGTTTTTCTTTCCGTAACTTTCAACTAGTAGTTGGTAAGTCGAGGTAAATCTGCATGTGAACCGTCTGACTGACTGTGTCCCGACAGGACGTGGAGCTGAAGCGAACCGTAGACGAGAGCGTCAAGATCCAGCGCGTGTACGGACACTACTTCGACTTCACCATCGTGAACCGCGACTTTGATCAGACGTACCGGGATCTGAAGGCGGCGCTAGAGGGGCTGAAGGGAACTCGCCAGTGGGTTCCTGTGGGCTGGGTCTTTTAAGGCCGCCATGATAATAATCACACAGATTTCCTCGTATGAAGGCGCGAGTGTGAACTCACCAGCTTCTCCTTTAAAGACACACACACACGTTTAGACACACACCTGAGAGGGAAAATTCAAGTGAGATGGAATTTGGCCCGTTTCATATAAATCGTGATATTTTTAGATACCTTTTTACATAAAAATCGACGTTTACAGATATCTACAGTTACGTATTTATTTTGAACCGTATATTGTGACCAAATTTGTTTTGTGTTCTTAAAACCATTTTTTTCTCAATTATTAGTTCATTTTAACTTAATATTAAAATTTGATTTCGTTTTTTTGTTAAATAAGCTTTGAAAGCCTGAAATTTATATTCATTTTCAAAAGAATATTCAACAATGAGTTAAAAAAGTATATTTAATTCAAAATTCCTCACTTCAGTTTATCAGCTGTGTTTATTTTGTATTCTCTGAATTTAGTTTTTACAGTTCACACTGCAGAGGGAATATGTGAAAATGAATGACCATATTTGGCGTATTAGAGCAGAAACAGCGGCGTATGTACAGACCGACTCGACGCACACACACACAAACACACACACACACACACACACACACACACACACACACTTACTGCCATCACAGGGATTTTTGACTCCTTTATACAAAAATATGGCAATAACTTTTACTCAAGAAGTTGAAGTGACCAAACATCTTTTTTACAGCCTATAAAACAACATTTTACAGAGAAGCTTGTGCTCGAGTTGCTCCACGTCATTTCTAGAAACATCAGTGGTGTAAAGTGTCGTCACTGCATGTATCTGTAGATCTGCACTCATGCCATGATATTGCTGATTATGCTTATTTAATGAATATATATCCTTTTCTAAGCTGCACTTTTGATTTTTTTTTTAGCAAGATTTGACGTGCTTCTTTATAGTCAATGATTGTTTTTCACGCCAACAATATTTGGCTTGAATACTGGCAGCTATTGTTTCCTATTTTTTCAAATGTATTGTTTATATTTATCTGTAAAGTGTTTGAATCGGAATTTTAGTTTTTTATTCTTGGATTTTGCTAGAATAAATATACAGTCTTGTTTCACCTGCAAATTCAGTGTATGGTTTTATCAGACCCTTTGTCGGGAATAAAACAGCAATAGCTTGACATTTAAGAGTGTGCTCTTTATTTTTGCTTTATTCACACAAAAAAACCCCGCTTTTTTGTGATTATTAAGAGAGATTACATATTTTCTTTTCATTACATTAATAGAGCAGAAGCTTCATGTATTCGTGTGAACATTTGATTTGATTGATTAGTTTGATCAGTGTTTTATCGTCTATATATTTTAATTTATCATCTATTTGTCTATAAAAAATAATTTAAATAGATTTTTCCTCAAGTTGTGTAGAAAAGTATTGTAGACATTTTTTTTATTGTAGAAATGATTTGTAGAAAAATACGGAAGATTCATTTTTTAACCAAACGGGTACAATTTGAACCACTAGAGGGCAGAATAACGAACACGCGCATCTTCTCGTCAATAAATGAAATCAAAACTTTTGCGTTTTTGTACGCGTCCCTGCGAAGCATACATTGCCTCGGAACGTTTTTTGTCAGACAATATGAAGAACCTATCCATGCATCTCGCACGGATTGTAGTAACGCCCGGCTAAACTACTCCACTAGTTTCAGCTGGTCCAACATTTTAAAAACAGCTGGTCCTCACCTTTAAAGCATCCTCGATGTCTCTGAGAAGATCTCCATCTCCACTACACCACACCACGTTACGCGCCGTCAGTTCCACTTCCGCCGCCTCTTTCGCCAAGTATTACATTTTGACGTTCGTCGGATGTCAATGACGTAATTTACGTAAACCGCATCTTTTTTTTTTTTTTTTTTTTTTTTAAATATACAACTTACATGACAATCAAATTTCTTCAGTACCTTTCCTTGCGTTGGGTGTTTGTTTTATTTCTACATACCGTAATTGTAAATGATTTTTCTTGTCCATGACTTTTGTTGTTTTTTATGTATGTGTCCTTGCGTGATCAGAAGAGAAAGTATTGTTTTTATTACGCATTTGCTATAAACGGAGACAGTTTTGCTGTCTCCTAACCTTTGGGACAAGTCTTGCTACAATTCTAGTGTAAAAACAAATCATGTGACCATTAATCATGTGACCATTAATTTCGTAACCCTTGACATGGCGATTTCGGTAGCGCGTGAACCTGATGCGTCATCGAATGGGTGTGGTCTATTAAAATGTCTAAACATGCAAATCGTTTAAAAATCACTTAGTTTTATTTTTTTTAGCTTTAATAGAAGTCGTTTTGTGCGAGTATTTACCGACATACTTTCTTTTACACAGTCGTGGGAATCGATGAATTTCCGTTAAATCTGACAGTTGTTTGTTGACGCGCGCGCTTGAGTTTAATGAACTCGAATGACCGGCCCTTGTGGAAATGTTCGTGACGTCAGCGTCACGTGTGCGGGTGTGTCGGGTCAGAGGAAAATCATTCACCTTTTACGAGAATGTCTAGTGAGTGTTTTTTAGACACGGTGAGGTTTTTTTCCGAGTCCCCTGCGTGACTTCGCAATAAGAACAATTGTGTCATTTCTGGAAATGTTTTCGTAAATAAAGTAGATAAAACAATATTTTATTGCATCCTAAATAGGATGAGACGCGTCGATTACGACTCTGACGCGATGAATGAAAATGGTACCGTCACATTCCGTTACATACAATATTCCACTAACTAGCAAAGACAATAAAGCCTGTATTACAACCCTTTTATGTCTAAAATATTAAACTAGATAAATGTAAATACATTTAAATATCAAGTATGTGAAAATAGCATGTTTTTCAGAGATGGCACGTGTTCCTAATCATGCTATAATGCCATTTAAATTACTATACATTATATACAATCTATATATGCAACCTTACCTTCACCAAAAATCACTGTAAAATCCAGCTCACCTTAACACAAATTATATATTTAGTAAAGGCGAGTCAATGTGAATAATTATAGAAATGACTCAGACACACATACGCACAAAACACACACACACACACACACACAGACACACACATTTAGTAAGAACTTTATCAATGAGAATATAGATATGAAAAGATATATTGATTGAGAGAGAGAGAGAGAGACACACACACACACACACACACACACACACACACACACACAGACAGTCATACTTAAGCAGGACTTTGTCAATGAGTGTATTGAAAAAAGTCAAGCTTCTGTTGTAACTCTTGGACTTTAACTCCGTGAAGGTGCAGCTCAGATAGTAATTATACAGTTATTATGCACATTTTAATTGCAATTGTTTGAATTAATTATATATCCACTTTAAAACCTAGCCTTAAAATTGATACCACCATACAAACTGTAGAATAATTTTAGACGTGTATTATAAAAAAGGTGGTTTTATTTAAAGAAACTTAAAACTTACATAAATAATGTAAAATATGCATTAAGAGAGAGCCGTAATATACAAACATATACAAACTGTACTGTACAAAATATGAACACAATTCGACCTTTTCAGGAGAGACATCAGCAGCAGTCCTCACTCGGGAATTGAAGTGTCCTTGTGTAATAAATATGTCTCTAATCACTCTTGAGTCGATCAGTGTCGTGAGGCTGGAGGAAAGATCGACTCTGAGTAAGCAGGAGGAGGAGAAATGTCAGGCTTCAACTGCAGCTACAACAGAAGAACAAAACCACATCAGTACAAAACACCAATCACAGAACACACACACACACACACACACACACACACGCACACACACACGCACACACACACACACACACACACACACCATTTATATCATAGTTAAATTTAATAGTGGGACTTTGACTCTGACCTCAATCAAAACTTTATTGTAACTTCAGCCCTATAATCTCATCTAGACCCTCAAACTTCAAAGATGTCAGCCAATAGGTCCCCACAAGCTCCCATAGGTCCCCACTTTAGTATAAAAACCACACACACCTCATCATACGCCGGGGGCGGCTCGTAGAGCTGCACGGTGCTGTAGTGTGGAGGTCCGTGCCCGTCTTCTTCTGACACCGAGATGGGAATGACATACACGGCTTGATCCGTGGCTTGACCCGCTGCTTGATCCCGAGCTTGAGCTTGAGATGCCAGATTGTGCAGACGCTCCTGACGCTCTTTACGAACACTGTGGAAGAGTTTACAAAAACTTGCGCAGCAGATTGCCAGAAAAGCACATGAAATAACTGGTATGAAGATCCTGAAAAAAAGAGAACATTTTTAGAGTGTTTAAGTGAAAAAAGTGACAAATTGAAAAGTTTTGAATAAAGTATTATCAATAAAAAAACTAAAAAGAGAAAAAAGTCTAAAAGAAAAAAAAAAGTGTACATTTTTGGTTAAAAAAAGCTATGTAAAGAATTTTCTTTTGCAGAAGATTTTTTCCCCCTTCTAAGCCAAACCTTGTAGAAATAATGTCTATGAGTTTTACTGTGCCACACTGTTGGTGATGTACTAACTGTAATAATACAGCATAGTTATAAACTGTTATGGAATAGTGTACAAACATAACTGGGTTTTAAACGTAGAACCCATAAGGAGACATACTGAAAAACTACAAACGAGCTGTCGAAGTCCATAGTAATGAAGAAACTCCTGGTTCACCTTCAGCTCTGGTAGGAAACAAATCACAGATCTTTTATTCGCCTGTGTGTGTTTAATAACCACTAGGGGAAATATACACCATTACTGAAAGTAGAAATATGAGAAATTTCGAATTATTCATATAAATTACTCAGCAAAGATACGAGCAGTGTACTGTCGCGATCGCGATTTCTACTTGTCACCAAGGCAACCGAAGCACTTAAACCTGTTTGCCGCTACTCAATGTGTATTTAACGAGTCTAGTTTATGTTACGTCGAGTTCGGTCATCGTCTGCTTTTTTGTTCGTACCGGATTATTGTTTTTGATCTCTCAAAAAGAGATATTGCACCCGTGATTTTAGTGGACCTCTGAGGAAGCTGCTTCCAGGGTCAATGCGATCGTGGATTTGTTTTCCTTTGAGTGACAGGGGATTCGACGCGGTGTTTTGTGGACGATTAGAGCGCCCCGTGTGATTGTTTCCGGAACTACCTGATTGTGTCTAATAAACCTCTGAAATACAAGCGAGTAGTTGTTGTCTCCTGTCATGAACACGCTGCAAAAGCGACAAATAAAATACGCACGTCCATTTAAGACACAACAGATTTTGAAGCTAATTAACGTTGCTTGAAATAATGAAATAAAACCTGTCTGTCAGAAGCAGTATGCGTAAAAGGACGTGTGACGTGAAATGTCGAGTAATTACAAATAACTTTAACAAATATAAGCTTAGAAAATGTCCATTGATGAGATATGAACAAAAATGTAAAAGTGTCGACAACAAACGCGGTATTACCGTTGCGAAATAAACGACTACGGCGATAATATAAGGCCAGTCACGTGTCCAGTCACATGCCAAGGACATGATAGTGTCTTACGCAATCACGCCTGATAAAAACACTCCTTGTACGTTATGCTTTCTTGGATTGGTTGTGTAAAAAGTGATTTTGTTATTCATTAAAAGTTGTGTTAAAGTGATATTCGCGTGTGTAAGCGGAGTCTTACCTGACAGCACAGGTGAGTGTGAACAGACGCTCTGTTTACGAACCATTCTTATCTCGGTCCTGATAGTGAAGTTTGAACACTTTTACGGCCACTGTCTGCTTTTTAAAGGAACAGTGTCCGGAAAAGGAAATTGGTGAGCAAGCATCATTTTATCATTTGTCATATTGAAACGTTTAAATGAAATTAGCTATTAATAATTACTACAGATATTAAACATGTATTATGTATTAAACATGTATTAAACTACAGATATGAAACATGTATTAAATATTCAACAATAATGCTACAATGTATTCACAAAACTCAAAAACTGTTCTATTCTGAATTAGAACGGACATTTGCAGCAAAATTATATTACATTACGTAATTCACATTAATTTTATTTCAAAATGAATTTTTATTCCATCAACACCTCAAGCCTTTAAAAAGCACAACAAACACAGCATGAAATCATACAAGCACCAAAAATAGATTCAGCAACTTCTTTTCACAAATCTGTGTTCAAACGCTCAGCTATTCTTCACTTAAGATGGGCCGGGGTTCTTTCTGTGCGAAGACCAGGGATTGACTCCAGCTCCCCATGACCCAGAAGTGGATGAAGTGGCTGGACGTAAGAAGACCTGAATGAAAACAGAAATTCGTCAAGAGTTGACGCATCAGTGCGGAAGCAGATCACACTTACCCAGGTGCTGCAGGTGGGCGGAGTCCGAGGAGGAAATGGGGGGGGGGGGTGGAGCTGTCTTAACAGCACTAATTACATTTAAATATACATTCTCGGAGGGGAGAAAGTTCAATTGAGTGCTAAACCAATAAGATACGAAAGTTGAGAGTAACACATTTCTAAATATTCTAAAAATACAATTTAAAAGTGCGTTTGAGTGCGTTTCCCCCAAAATAAGACCTAACAAACATGTTGCTCCAAAATATAAGACAGACTTAAAACAAATACGGATAAAATCTGCTAATAACGAGGAATCAGTGAAGAACGTCATGACACGATAGCCATACACTGTTAATAACGTCACTCCATTAAAATCAGTCGTGGAAACCGATAAACGGAACTTGAGAAATATTGTGACTAACATGGGAGTTTTAACCGTGTATATTTCAGTCCAAAGAGATTCCAAGACTGGCTTAATTTTGTCTTTCAGCTCTTTTTCTTAGTCTCTCTGCGTTCTGTTAGAAGGCGAGATTCAGGTAGTGATGTCACAGTGGATTTACTTCATACAAACCACGTGTTTCATCAAAATATTAGCTGCAGATTGATAGCAGCAGAGATTACCTTAAATTAAATGGCTGAAATTCCTACCCTGAAAAAAGACCTGAAAAAAAAACATACAGTCTAATTTTGGGGGAGACTGTGCATGCGGAATGCATACAAAATATGACTTATTTAGAAGTTTAATATAGTTAGTTGGAATATATTAATGTGCTGGAGGAGAGATCGACTCTGAATAAGCAGGAGGAAGATCCGGAGGAGAAACGTCAGGCTTCATCTGCAGCTACAACAGAAGAGCAAAACCACATCAGTGCAAAACACCAATCACAGAACACACACACACACACACACACACACACACACACACACACACAAGCAGTTCTATCATAGTGGGGACCTACCATTGACTTTGACTATGACCTCGACCAAAACTCTATTGTAACTTTAACCCTAAATTCCCATCTTGACCCCCAAACTTCAAAGTTGTCAGCCTAATGGTCCCCACTTTAGTATAAACATCACACACACACACACACACAAACACACACACACCTCATGGTAAGCCGGGGGCGGCTCGTAGAACTGCACAGTGCTGTAACGTGGGGGTCTGTACACGTCTTCTTCTGACACCGAGATGGGAATGACATACACGGCTTCTCGAGCTTGAGCTTGTAATGCCAGACGCTCCCTGCGCTTTCTACGCGCTCGTTGGAAGAACAAACAAATAGCAACATACATGATGGTCATCATGAAGAAGATTGCGAATGGTAGTACGAACCTGAAGAGAAAAGAAACACATTTCCCTGTCAATAGAAACACTTTTCAAAATTGATAGTAAACTCTAAAATTGTTCACATTTTCAATGAGACAGACTCATATTAACATTTAATCAACATTTAAAAATACATAAATTAACAATTCTATTTAAGAAGGAAAAAACTGTGCACATACTGTAAAACTGGAATTTGTGGCATCTTTACAGTAAGGAACTTCAATTCAGACTGTATTCAGACTTCAAATTCAAACTCCCTGTCAAAAACAAAATTGGCTTTGAGTAATTTCATGGCATATATGAAATATATAATTTCTTTTTTTTGCAGTTTTTTTTTAACATATATTGGTCTTTAATCTAAACAAACCAATGGTTAATCGATGAATATTGTTGATTCAACAAATTATTTATTAAAATGTAAAAGCAATCTAACCAGAAGTTAGTAAGGAATTTAAAGGAAATTCTTTAGTAGTAGAAAATGGAGTTTTACCTGAAACTTCACAGTGAATCTGACTTGGATTGCTGCTTCGGTTTCAGCGCGTTTCTTATCTGAGGAAGAGTTGAAAGTGCTGGGACTGAAGTTTGGACGTCTTTATGGCGACTGTCTTCTGTTTAAAGGCGAAGTTTGTGCAATAATTGTAATAAAAAGTGGCTGTATGTATGACTTAAATATTTGATTTAAATTTCGCCTTATAACAAGAAATCACATATTAAAAATGAAACAAACACACAACATATGAAACAAACAGATGCAAAATATTTGTATATTGCAGAATTTTATTTATTTGTATTATCTGAGAACGACATAATTGATCAAAAGATAGACCAACAGAATTATAATCGGAAATAACAGATCAAAACATACAAACAGATAACAGATCAAAAAGTGTAAAACGTACAAAAGTGCAATTTCTTAAAATGCTGACGGGTTGACTTCAAATCCTGAGGGTGTTTTAAAACAAAGTGAACAAACGTGGATTAAAAACGAGATTACATTTGCTTTAAACTGACGTACCGAAGATTCTCCAGGAAAGTTTCATCACAGTAAACGCTCAATAACAGTTAATCTACAACAGACTAGGACTGGATTACACTTCACTTTCGGTGGACGTGGCTCCGGTGAAAGATCCGAGTTAAAACTAAACAGAGTTAAACTACATAATTACCAGGAAAAAAACCCTTTATTCCATTCAGGACCCCCTCGCACCAGCCGTCATCACTCCTGCTGGTCAGATAGATGACGTCACCAGCCTGAAACGTCAGATCGCTCGGCTTGTCGCTGCTGTAGTCATACAGCGCCACCACTAGGCGAAAAAACGAATTACAACCGGAAAATCAGTCACTATAACGGTTTTGTTTTACAGTCTCATGTACAAAAATGTACAATCAAATATCATGTACTCATTTACAATCAAATATCATGTATTCATTTAAAATAATTGTTCTTATTTTTATAGTTTTTATTTTATTATTATATGTCTGTGTGAACATGTGTACTTGAATATGTCTGTAGCACCGCGGTCCTGTCAGACACGACATTCCGTTCTGCTATTTGTTTACGCATGTAGCAGAATGACAATAAAAACCAACTTGACTTGACTTTCCGACCAATCGGACCTACCTTTCTCCAAATAATCCCCTGGTGCTGACGTGTCGTAATCTACCGGGGGAGGAAGAGGAGGAACGTCCGTGTCATAGCTCTCGAAATCACCCACAGGGGGCGACGGAGGAGGCGCGGGAATCTCAAGATCTGTGCAGTGACAAACCATGCTGAAAATTGCTTTTCAAATCACATGCTTATAATGATTGGACCACTGTAGGTGTTGATACGGGTTTAAAAAAAATGATAAAATCTGTATGCGAACTCTGTGCGGCAGGAAGACGGCATTCAGAAGAGGAACGCAAGAAAATGGAAGTGATGCTGAAACAGGCCAGACTCACCCAGATGCTCCAGGCGGGCAGGAATCCTGCACAGCGGGCTCAGAGAAGAAGGCGGGGCCAGAGGAGGAGGGTATGAAGGGGGCGGGGGGATCATGACTGACAGGTGTCCATAAAGAACAGTTTGGTCAAATAATAAACCAATACAGTTATATTCCTTTTAAAAAAATTTAAATTTCAAGGGGAGAAGATACCAAAAAATTGTCTTCTGAAAAGCTTTATATGACAACAGAAAAATCCATAATTTAAAAAAACGTCTGAAGATACCAAAAATAATCTTTTTAAAAGACAGTTCAGCTTTAAATGACAACAAAAAAAAAATCCATAATTTTTAAAAGGTCAATAGTAATTAATAAGTCAACGTGAGCAGACGAGTAATTATTAACTCCTCAACAAGCAGAGTCTTACGTGAGTGAGCAGCAGGCAGAAAGAGTGAGCGAGTGTGCAGCGAGCGAGGGGCGGGGCCAGTGCGGACCCTCAGAGAGAGCGAGCGAGAGCTCGGCGGGTGACGCCGCACACGAGAGCGCCGGGAGTGCAGAGCTGAGAGAGGGAGACAAGCAAAACCAGAAGCAGTCCAGCCCAGCTTGACCAGAAAGATAGCGGCGAGTAGTGGTCTCACCTTCAAAGTTCTCATCCGCAGGGGGAGGGGCTGGAAGATCAAGACCTTCCTCATTGGTTGGAGGAGGAGGAGGAGGAGGAGGAGGGATGTCAATGGGCGGCCCTGGTAAAGGAAATCCATCTTCCTCTGCCACTAGATTAAAAAACAAAAAATGAATATACAGTATAATAGAGCGGCATGATTACTTGTTAAAAGATGGCGATTTTGATTCTACCACTTCATCTTAATTAAGCATTTATACAATTCTGAGAAACTCTCTGATCTACGACCAGCGTCTTTAAAATTAATATTATAAAATTATTAGCCCCGCCTACAAAATAATCATTGTTTGATAAGTATTTCAAAAGAGCTTTTAAACGGAGCTAATAATTTTGTCCTCAACTGTACATAATACTGTTCCTTGGAATGTTTATTTTTAAGTTTAATGGTGATTGTTTATTTTTTCTTTACAACATTACTTTTACATACTGTGTTTCAGTCAATATATTTACATTTGAAGTATTATGAGTAATAAGTGTTATTATATTGCTTTTTGACAACCTGATTTTCGGGGTGGAATATTTAAAATAATAAAAAATCCAGAAAGAACCGCGCAGCTCTACAGTATATATATATTAATATATATATATATATATATATATATATATATATATATATATATATATATATACTACAACGCATAAATTAATAACATAAATTAATAGTTTTAAACCGGAAAAGTTTAGTTGCCACATAAACACGTATGCTTTGTCTACCTGTTTCTAGCGCTGGTGCTGGTGGAGGTGGTGGGATGGTCAACACACTGCAGAGGTCAGGAGAGTCCAGCGGGGTGGGCAGGGGTGGGGGTGGGGGGATGTTGGTGCATTCAGGAGGAGGAGGAGGAGGTGGAGGGGGAGGAGCATCCAGTTGCCCCTTATCATGCTCCTCCTCCTCCTCCTCAGTCATTGGGGGTGGAGGCGGTGGGTCGTCGTCATTGGGTAACACACTGATGATGTCATCGTCAGGGATGCTGGGCACTTCCGGAGGTGCCACAGTTTTCCCAAAACTTAAACTGGGGGAAGAAACATGTTGGTGTTGATTTCACAAACAAAACTACCACTAGATCTTCAACTGACCTGTCATGGGTGGGCACGACTGGACACTGGACCGGCTCCGGAGGTCGGCCTGCACGACTGTAAACACGACAGCACCATCACATTCTGACACACGTGTCAAACTCACAGCCATATAACTAAAATCCACCATAATTCTATTCTAATCCGCCGTATAATTCTAATTCGCCATATATATATAACCTTTATTTAACCAGGTAAAAACCCATTGAGCTCGAGATCTCTTTTCCAAGATCTCTTTTACATTTACACAGTACAATGACTTATGGGACTTCATACAATTTACAGATAAGATGCAGTTGTAGAACATTAAAATGTATAAAATCAGTGATGTGTTAAACGACTGCATCCTGTGACCAGCCGCACTGCACTATGATATACTGTGTTTAGTGATTTCAGATATTTTCTGATGCATTCATGTACAAAGCAATGTATCACCATAATCTAACAGAGGTAAAAAAAAAAAGTTGCTTTATCCCATAATGCATCAAATCTATCAATAATTTGAAACAATAACAAAATAACCATCAATAACAAAATATTTAATCTTAATTTATTCTGGAAAAATAGTCTGTACTAGTTTAAGTTCAAAGTTTTAGTAATAGTTAATAGTTTCAGTTCAAATATAATAGTTCTAGTTCAAATAAGTTCAAAGTAAATTTGGTTTAATTGTGTTTTATAGATCTTTATCCTGTTATCCTCTGACATCCATGTTCTGTTTTACTGAACATTACTAAAGCGCTCGTGTCTCGTGTGCGGAGGCGCTAACAGTCACCACGACCCGAGCAGAGGAAGTGCGAAATAAACATATTCCCTTCATGAAAAAACCCCCGACGAAAAGAGAAGCGGAACTGATTTCATCTCCGTACTCGCTAGCTTGAGTACGCAGACGTGTAAAGTACTTGAGTAAACTTTAGGAATTTTTGTACATGTTGTAAATATAGTAAATCATTTTTTACTAGTACTAGTTTAAATCAAACTTACTAGTATTTTTGGCTACTTTGTACTTGTACTGATATCAGAGATATAAGCAACTTTTTAATTCACGCAGTCCCAATGAATCCACAAGTACTAATACAAGTACTATGCTCAGTGTTTCAACGTTTTTTTTTTACAATCAATTGTATTATACATATACAGTAATTCCCTCGCTACTTCGCGGTTCGACTCTTGCGGATTCACTGCATCGCAAATTTATTTTCTTTATTACGTATATTCGCGGATTCATTTTTTCCCGATGTAACGCGTTGGCCCGGCCACGGGTGTCTCGCCAAAAATGGAACCCTTTAATGGGCAGTGTTATTTCCCGTCCGGGCAACCCGGTGGAGAGCATTACAAAACATTAAAATAAAACAAAAGCAAATCAAAGAGATGACCAAACGGCGACGGAGCTACATGCTTGTCCTTTAGGTTTCGGTCTGACGTCACCCGTCAACGTCATCACGTCACTCGCGCCTCATATCCCCCCATTCAAACACTTTGAAAATGAATACCTCCGCGGGGATGACGCGTGCGGGGAGATGTTTGTTAACATTACTTTAATAAAGAATACTACACGAAAAAACTGTTTTAAAAGTCTGAATAAGTGTTAAATAAATACGTAAATGTTGTGCCTCTACTTCGCGGATTTTCACCTATCGCGGTTGGGCTTGGAACGTATCTACCGCGATAAACGAGGGATTACTGTATATAATATTGTAAAAAATTTACAAAAATTCAAAAAGTTTACTCAAGTACTCTACACTTCTGCGTTATGCAAAGTCAGTTGTGGATTCGAATCCCATTCTGGCCGGTCCTTCAACTACAACCCTTAAGACTGCCCACTGCTCCTGGTGTGTGACACGTCACGGTGTGTGTAACCTCACTCAGACGAAGAAATGTATGAAATAATCGAAGTGTTATGGAAAATCTTCTCTTGTGACTGGATCAAGAAGCTCTTCACTTGCTCTTAATGAACTTAAACAGTTCTAAACGAATCAATCAGCGGTTAAAGACGAACGATACCTCATCATGCTGCTGCCGCGCGTCATGGTGGCCGTCTTCAGCTGCGGCTGACCAGAATCCTGGAGACCACACGAGACAAAAGCAAATCTGAGCCCAAGATTCTCCAATATTATTTACAACACAATTCAAAAATTTATCTATCTGTCTATCTATCTATCTATCTATCTATCTATCTATCTATCTATCTATCTATCTATCTATCTATCTATCTATCTATCTATCTATCTATCTATCTATCTATCTATCTATTTCTCTCGGTAAACATATCTATCTATCTATCTATCTATCTATCTATCTATCTATCTATCTATCTATCTATCTATCTATCTATCTATCTATCTATCTATCTATCTATCTATCTATCTATCTATCTATCTATCTATCTATCTATCTATCTATCTATCTATCTATCTATCTATCTATCTATCTATCTACGTATCTATTTATCTATCTGGTCTGTTTGTCAGTCTGTTTCTTCCACTCTATATTTAAATAGTTTAAAAATGTGAAAAGCACAAACATGAACATGCGTATCATTCGTTTAACGTCCTTTCTTTCCGCTCTTTGAGAGCATCCTGGCAGCGCTGTGTTTGTGGCCCACTAAAGGCCGAGCAGGGCATCAGCGAGCGCACCAGCATCAGCAGCTCCGGCTAATGACCAGCGCAGTTCCCACGCTGCTCAGACGCTGGTGGCCCGCCAACGGTGTGTGTGTGTGTGTGTAGAGGAAAGAAAGAGTGTAATGAGCGGCTTTTCAGTATACAGTGTGTGTGTGTCAACTGAGATCAGACGGACTGCTTTCAAACAGGATGTGGTCGTGTGTGACCGTGCAAGTTGGCGTGCGAAAAGCTGAAGTGGCATTGAAGAAATGGTGAAGTGAAGGTTCAGAAGTAGTTTCTTAAGGGTTCTCATCGCAGCAGAAAACGTGGGTGTGATGCATATTTACAGACGTATGTATAATTGAAATAAATGAAGATTACATTTTTGCACATTTAATATTCACAGTTAAACACAAAGTCCAATTGATTTATTAGCTATTAAACATCAAGCTCACCTTCACGCCGTGGCCCACGGAGTCCAGCGTGGAGAAGGAGATGGGGGTCCGCGTGTACTTGGGCTTGGGGTCTTTAGTCTTGACCGGAGGAATAATCTTCAGACTGCGTGAGACCCTCTTGGAGACGGCGAAGACCCCGATCTCGCGACGGGCCACCTTCTCTTTATGAATATCAACCGTCTGCCACCAAACAAGCACAACAAACACTGCAGATTCTACACGGCATCCAACCATATCCGCTGCTTTTTCCATTTCTGGGTCACGGGGAGCGGGAGCCAATCACGGCAGCCCTGGGTCTGAAGGCGGGACATTCGTGACAAAACGTGATTTTGAAAAGTTCACGCTTCCTCCAGCCCTGCGTGTTCTCCTGGATCTCGGCTGAACAATGAAGAGCATCAGTCAGCTTAGGCGAGAACAGTCCCCCTTTATTCCCCGTCTGGGATCTGGCTTACCCCTCTCAGCCCTGCCTCAGGTGACCTGGTTAGGCAGGCTAGGCACGGAACATGCTGGAATGCTCCGCCAGAGTCCCAGCGGCAGTGACAAGGGCCAAGGGAATAAAAGAGGGAGGTGGGACGTGGTGGGACGGAGTGTTGTCACCGTGGAGACAGGAGGCCCCTGACGATGGGACCGGAGCTTTGGAACATGTCTCTTCTTAGCAGTTTACAGAACATCAACGTTCACTTAGAGACACATGATTCCTCTTAGGAATTCCAAAAGCACAAGAATTCCTTGTTGTACTGCTTGTAAATTGTGTTTATTTATGATTTTGTGTTTATTCATATATCTTTATTATAGGAACTACACAATTATAATTATGAATTATCACTTTGATTCTATTTTGGCTGAATTAGAATATTGAGATTTTAAATGTTTGCTGTTTTCATTCAGCAACCTGTGTTTTTTAATGTATTCACTATTCACTATCATGTACAATAATTGCAATTTTTCAATACAAATTGTACAAGGGAAAACATAATATATATTTCTTTTACATTTTTTACATTTTTAAACGTCTCATTTATGGTATAAAGGCTTTGTTTGTTTGTTTATCTATGTATCTACCTATCTCTCTGTATAATCTATTAAAACCTAAAACCATTTTAACATAAATTGTAAACGTATAAAAAGTGGTGCTTGGTGTTTTTTTACTACTAGGTGTGTATGCACTTACTGTGTTTTGTTACTAAGTGATATTTTGACTTACATAAGTGCAATACATCCCCTGGAATATAGCTTTCTATTTTTGTGCATGGTCTTGCGTTGAGTTTTTTACAGAGCGCTCTTTTCAGTCACAGCGCTGTGCGAAATCCAAATCGCTGGTGTGTTTCTGTATGTGTAATTCTGTGTTTGATACTGTAACTGTAACATTTCACATCAAAAAAATGTCTCATCTTCTGCATTTTAAAATCTCTGTGACCCAGCAATGGTAAAGCTCAGAAAACTGAAGAATGGAACTAAAGGGGTTTTTTTGGTTCACAGCAATGAGGTCATACGGAATTAATCACATTTTCGAATTTCAATGCGAATAAATGGGCGGAGCATAATAGAGGAAACAAACTAGTCAGATCAATAAAACGAGAAGTGACTGTTCAACTAAAGATTATAATAAAAACCATCCATTGGGTGGTACCTGTCCAATCTGATTGATGGAAGACTCGATCTTGCGGAGCTGCAGGGTCTGTGCGTCCAGCAGCGTCAGCACGTTGTTGGCCAGTGTGCTGATCTGATAGGCCACGCTGGCCAGGGACTGAGCGGTGAAGGCCTTGGTCTCCTCCAGAGCTTTGGTGCTGTCATTACCGGACTGGAGAAGACAATCCATTAATTACACAGACACACGGGACAGACGTGTGTAGACGTGAGGTCATTCAGCCGAGGTCACGTAAACATCACCTACAATACTTCTAGTGCTCCGTCAGCTGGATACAGAGATGTAAAATACTTGAGTAGATGGAAAGTTACTTGGGCATTTTTGGCAGAGGTGTAATGTACTTGAGCACATTTTAGGAATTTTTTTTACATTTTGCAAATATTGTTTTTACTTGTAAGTAATTTGGCTACTTTGTACTTGTACTGAATCAAAAACATAAGCAACTTTTAAATTCACGCAGTATCAATAAAATCACGCAATCAATAAAGTACAAGTACTAATACAAGTACAAATACTATGCTCAGTGTTTCAATGTCTAAAGATTTTTTTTCAGTTTCTGTACGCGTTCGTTGTACTTTTTTTTTTTTAAGAATCCATTTTATTACACATATTGTATATTTAAAAAATTTACAAAAATTCCTAAAGTGTACTCAAGTACTTTACACCTCAACGCAAAACATTGAGGTGTTCAGTAGGAGTAAAATACTTAATCCTTTTATTTTGACATTTTATTTGAAATTTGACACTTTTTGACTTTTACTCAAGTCTTCTTGAAATTAGTGACTTGTAATGGGGTAACTTCTAAGGTAAAGTTGTCCGTACGTTTACACTTCTGGCAAAATCAAACTTTCATTCAGAACATTTGTGGAGCTTTCCACTTTTACGCTTTTGATGACAGGAAGTCTGCTTTCTACTGTAAGTGTTGCTTCCTGAATCATGTAAAACGCTGAGACCCAACTCAAACATCTCAGCTTACTCCTAGTGAGACGACATATGTGTAGTGTGTGTGTGTGTGTGTGTGTGTGTGTGTGTGTGTGTGTGTGTGTGTGTGTGTGTGTGTGTGTGTGGGTGTGTGTGTGTGTGTGTGTGTGTGTGTGTTG
>MU204432.1:8550391-8565161 GCA_017309775.1 Paedocypris sp. Pulau Singkep
CATGTAAAACGCTGAGACCCAACTCAAACATCTCAGCTTACTCCTAGTGAGACGACATACGTGTAGTGTGTGTGTGTGTGTGTGTGTGTGTGTGTGTGTGTGTGTGTGTGTGTGTGTGTGTGTGTGTGTGTTATACCTGTAGGTAGTTCTTCTCGCAGTATTCCGCTACTTGCTCCAAGTTGGTGTAATTGTCCAGAAGAGCTTTGCGAGCAGAAGGGGCTTCATCCAAAAGTTTGGCGATTTCTCTGCTATCGACTCGCCAGTTTTGATCCTTCATCGTGCGGAGCGGTTCAAGCGCGACTGCGGAAATCTGCTCTCGACCTGCTGTCTGTCTGTCTGTCTGTCTGTGTCTGTCTGTCTGTCTGTCTGTCTCTGTCTGTCTCTGTCTGTCTGTCACTCACTCTCCATCCGCCGCTGTCACGAGAGACGGAGTGAAGTTCCCGTCTAATGCTCGCGTCACCTCCCAGCGCGACAGCGGGCGGAAGTTTACTGGTTGTGGGATTCGAGGCTCGCCAGCCACACCACAAGGCGACTGAAAGCATTTTTACAAAATAATAGCCGCGGAAAGTGGTTTTATTAAAACGCGGCTGCAGGGCAGGTTGTTTGGTGAAAGCGCGCCATCTAGCGACGAAATAGCGCGTCTGTTGGGCAGGTTGATGGTTTGGTGAACGCGCGCCCTCTGGTGACGAAACAACGCAACTGCCTGTCACTAAGTTATTGCAATTATTTCTTATTATGTCGTAATTTAATGCAACACACATGATCTATCTACTTCCAATGAGGACATACGTTATTGTTTCTGGATGCACTTTGAGCATTAAATAGGACAATTTGGAATTAACCACTTTTTTGAAATGATAAAAAAAAAAAAGTCAAATCAAAACAAATGTAGTTTATTGAATTTGGTCTATGAGTAGCTCAGGATTTACATGTTTTAACATATTTTATTTATATAATTTAACATGATGCTTATACTGAACAAATGTTGATATGGAGCTCATTTCTTAAGTACTGTATTTCGAGATGAAAATGAATAGACAGAACTTTTTTGGTTTGGAATATTTTGACAACTAATATGAAGGCATTACCTTAACCCCTCAATGAGATGGGTCTGTCATTAGGTTATATATTTTTTCCCCACTCAAAACATAGAGCAAATACATATTTAGCAATAGCAAAACCATTCACAGTTCAACAATCACTTTAATGCTTTAAAATTACGTTGATAGCTTCAAGGCAATATAAATTAATTTAAATCAATGATGAGTCAAAACATAACACGACTGTCAAAAACAACTCAAAAAGCAAAAAAAAAAGTCTTACATATTATTCACGATTAATAAGTGGAATGAAGTTTATTGTCATTACAGGGTACAACATTGTAACGATACACGATAAACTAAGCGTGTCTGATGTGCCACATAAACCGCACAGACACGGTTAGAAGAAAGAAGACAGCAATAGCGCTGAAGTAATACAGCATGTCTCGCACGGCCAGACGCGACTCATTATCAGTGATGTGGCGTGAGCTGGTCAGCGGTGCGTATGGGCGGAGCCTGATCTCTGCGCTCAGCTTCCCCTGGACCCAGCAGAAGTAAGACCCTCGGTCCTCCATCAGCACAGGCTGGAACACC
This sequence comes from Paedocypris sp. Pulau Singkep, assembly GCA_017309775.1. Classification (NCBI taxonomy): domain Eukaryota; kingdom Metazoa; phylum Chordata; class Actinopteri; order Cypriniformes; genus Paedocypris; species Paedocypris sp. Pulau Singkep. The sequence goes on from MU204432.1 coordinate 8,552,026, forward strand.
AGGCGATGGCCCGTGTCAATGAAAACACGCAAGTCGCCCAGTCCCACCAGATACTGAGAGCGGTAGAGCGGAACCAAGCCTTTGTCCCAGGCCACGATGTTCAGAGGTCTGGCGCCCGGGCAGGTCAGGACCACCTCTGTGCCCTCGGCCTGGTTGTGAAACTGCACCGGCACTCCTCCTTTCACCCGATCGTCACGGTTGAGGAACTTCAGCAGACCTTTTCTCTCGGGAGACAGTGTGGGCTTTGGAGGACACGGGACGGTGCAGAACGTCACCTCAAACTCCCCGCCGTACTCGGAGAGCTCAAACTGTGAGGGAACACCTGAGGAACCACAAGGAGCCTCCGGGGCTTTATTGTGACGGTAGCGCACTTGGACATACGGGCTTTTGACGTAACACAGACCCACGCGTGTCTTCTCGCCCCGTCTGCCACAGCGGTCACAGCTGGACCAGGGAAAGTGTTTGGTGAACACCTGGAATTGCTCGGATTTGGCCGCTAAACGTGTCGTCTGATGGAGGCTCGAGGGAACGGACACTCGCCGGACGTCCTGCACGTCCACGTTGTAGCCGTAGAAGAACTCGCCGGAGACTGTGCCGCAGATGTAGTTGCCCGAGTCCACTCTCTGGGACCTGAAGATCAGCAGGCTGAACAAGCGGATGGCGAAGCGGCTGCGCAGGTCCGACTCCTTGGGCACTTTGCTCCATTCCACAGCCGTCGTGCCCTTAAAGTCGGTGAGCACTAGCGCTTTGGAGGAGCTGGTCTGTTTCTGGTAGTACCACACCACGGTCTTCACCTCCTCTGGCTTACACTGGCACGCGAGAGTGATGGTGGTGTCGGACAGAAAAGCCACGCTGTCGAAGAAAAGGAAAGCCGGGCAGACGTTGGAGGCAAAGAGGTCTTCCTTGACAGGAGCCTCCTCGTACGCCAAGACCATCAACGGGCCACACATATAAACCATCAGCACTTTTTTTAACATTTCAGATGTCGGGCACTTTGACGTTGTATCCCTAGGTTTTGTTTCCGCTCACGTGGATTCCTAGCTAATGCTATTAGCGTTGCTCACTAGTTCAATTAAACTACCGTAATGTTCCGACTATAATGAGGAAAAAAAGACGCAGTGTGAAAAGAACGAAAATAAATGAACAATAAATGTGGGACTACAATTCAACAGCTTTGTAGAACGCCGTATTTTTCCATTAATGTGTTGAGGATCGGCGCACTAGCCTCACAAACCCCAGAAATGGTTGAAACCCCGTCGCTGTTGATTTCTTGATTTCTGACCTGTAGTTTGTGAAAAAGCTCCTGACAGGCTTTTCTCTCGGCCTGACTGAGCAGAGACACGCTGAGCTGGAAACGGCCCGTTCCCGAAAGACCCTCCAACACGTCCAGCGCTCGCTCCGCGTCTTCTTGCTTGAGACACTGAGAGAAGATCAGAATAAACTCGCCCAGAAGACCAAACCCGACTTCATAGCTGAAGATCTCTCGCAAAGCTTTGCCTCCCACTTTGAGAAGAAAGGCGTATTTTTCGGAAGAGCTTCCGGCAAACCGGCGCCAATCCCGGGTGAATTCTGACGACGTTTTCGGGGGATTTTCAGTCAGATCTGCCTGCGAGAAATGAATGCAAAACTGTTAATTTTACTCTCAAGAGAGATCAGATCGTTGTACTTGATTTTAGCATGTCAATTATAATATTTGCAAGTTTATGGGTTAAAAGCAGAGCACAATTTTCGTGATGAGCCGCCATATTGACAATCTCACTCACACCTTAATTAGGCACTCGCCTCACCAAAGCAAACACAGATGCGACGCTCACCCCAGACACCGACTAACACCCCAGAACCAAAACCCAAATGATGAGACGAATCCGACGATGTAAGATTTGTCCCTGTCACCCTCTCAGCAAAGACACTATATTGTTATTCGTTTGTGGAATGTTAGGAATTTGGCATAAAATGGCCCGTATCTCGGAAACTGTGCGTCGTATCAAAAAAGTGCTCCTCAGTTCAAAAGTTACGCGACGCGAGCCGGATCCATTATTATTATTATTATTATTATTATTATTATTATATTATTATATATTAATAATATTATAAAATCCAATTTATTATATCCAATGCTCCCATTCGCACACGCCAAATCGACGTCTCTTGATGAAATTTAGCCCCCGACGTACAAAATTCAAAAGTGAAGGAAAATTTTGAATAGAACCTATAGGGCCCCCTGTATAATAATTAAACACTTTTACTGAAATTCAAAAATTTACTTTAACCCAGCTGTATGAAAATTTGGTAAAAAAAAATCCAGCAGACCACGCTGACTGAAAAAGCCAATGGTAACCTAGTTGAACATCGTACAGTGTTGCCATGGCAACGCCCAAATTCCACCATTCATTCTAATGGGGTGCTGAAAAGTAAAAAATTGCTCCCATTCGCACACACTACATTGGGCGCAATCAAAGTCTCTTGATGAATTGTAGGCCCCAGTGTGCTGAATCCAAAAGTGAAAGAAATTTTCAAATCGCACCTATAGCGCCCCCTGTATAATGACTACACATTTTGAATGGGAGGGGCCAAAATTAGTTCGTCGCACGCGTACCAAACTTTCTGTAAAATTCAAGCAGGCCATGCTGAGCATAAAAGCCAATGACAGCCATGTTGTATTGTTATCCCTGTCGGCGTGGCAACGGCCAAAAACCACCATTCATTGTTAATGTCAACATTTAACTTTACTTTTACTTTTCTTTACACTTGATTTGTGTGATGCACTTGCAATACTGTATTAAGTTTGTAGAACTAACTCATCGCGGTACAAAACGTTGCAGGTTTTCCCTCACTTAATGTGTTAAGAGAAGTGTTCATCATGACCTACGTATACACCAGTTTACGGGATGTGTTGTTTGTGTTGACTTACTTGTAAATCCTCCGGTAAAACTCCGCCGTGTTTATTTCCAGCGGCGAGTGAATTCCACGGCTGTTTGCGGGCCGCTCCGGCGATTTCTTTTCTATCCAGAGGCTTTAAGTGAGAGGCTTGAACGATGTCCCTAAAATCAAAGATTAAAATGATCGACTGTCTACATTTTGCATTTCATTTTCGGACGTACCTGAATTCCTCATAACTGGCACACTTTTGGCGAATAGCGCGACATTTGGCGTCGTTGATCCTCGCGTGTTCCCTGTCCGCCTCTACGATCGACTGCAGCTCCTTTTCAAGACGGCTAAAATTTATTACATCAGATTGTTCCATAGTGCTGTCATAACATTAACAAATACTACTAGCGTTGGGTTGTTTGGCGGAAATTGAAGCAGAGCGATGCCAACGTCACATCAACACAACGATCTCCGTGACAACCCGAGGCGAGTTGTGTCCACAAGAGGGCGCCAAAGATATGGAATCGCGATCGAAGAATGCATGTTCCAGAAACGTAGATTTCCAATATTAAACGGGAAGAAAACGCTTTTTCATCATATGGTTCATCATTCAGGACAAAAACATCCAATCACAGAAACAAAGTCATAGACTCCAACTACCAAAGCTGATCATGCATCTGAACGAAGAGAATCCGTGAGCTCGATTAATCAAATTAAATCTAGGGAATTCATATGGTTTTAAATCAAAGTTTGTATTGGCTGTAATGAGAAACCCTCATCATCTGTTAAACTAGCATGTATTGACCACTTGCTTTAAAAAAAAAAAAAAAAAACCCAGACTAGAAACTTAAAAGGAGTCATCAATTCACCAAAATATCAACAGCTCCAGAACTCATATCGGGTCGAAGCCAATGCACTTAACGCAAACATCAAGCAAAATAAAAACAATTTAACAAAGTTACGGCACTTGTTCACCTACAAAAACAAACGCTTGCAGACAGACAACCATGCATGATTAAATGCACAGGCGTCACATTAATATAGAACACAAGGCACAGTTGAACTTCAGACTTTACATTTTTTATTGAAAACGACAAGAGGCGCATGATCAGGCAATGCTTCCGGCGTTTGACGCAATCCTGGGCCACAAGTCTGCGCACTCCTTCGCAACAGGTCCGGTAATAGCTGAACCTAGACACACACACACCACATTAGACTCGAGGAGGTGAAGATGAAGTCGAGGCTCTGTGCCAGCACTCATTGAGAGCGAACAGCACAGCGCTGCCGTCTCACCCAAGCATTGGCATTTACTCTTTCCTTCTGCGACAACTCACCCAGACACCGAGCAGACAGAGCAAGTGCTTTAGAGAAGGAAGAACACACTCTGAACAAAAACACACGCTCACCTTTCATTTCTCCTTTGTTATTCACAATGACCCCCGCATTGTCTTCAAAGTACAGAAAGAGACCATCTTTTCGCCTGTACGACTTTCGTTGTCGTATCACAACCGCAGGATGCACTGAAATCAAGAGAGCCGTGTGAATCACCCGTCTAGAAGATCCCAACTTCACCTAGAGTTCTCGCAGCTCACCCTTTTTCCTGAGTTCTGGTTTGCCTTTTTTCACCGTGGCCATGACCATGTCACCCACTCCTGCGGCGGGGAGTCTGTTCAGACGACCCTTGATGCCCTTGACAGAAATGATGTACAGGTTTTTGGCACCTAGAGGAGCACAAGGTCACAGACGCCGTATTATTCAACCACCACAGCTTCTGACAGACAGAGGAGTCAGAGGAGAAGGTCTGTTCCACCACGGATTGAGATTAAACAGCATATGATGGCTGCCACCTCACCCATTAGCAATGGGCTTCACTCTTTCCTTCTTCGACAACTCACCCCGCCACTGACAAGACACAGCAAGTGCTTTTTCGAAGGAGCGGCCAATCAGGACGCACTAGTCAGACGCCTCACCTGTGTTGTCAGCGCAGTTGATGACCGCTCCCACTGGGAGACCCAGCGAAATACGGAACTTCGCTCCCGATGACCCACCGCGTCCTGGACAGCGACAAACCACAATTAATAGCAAGTAACACAAATTGCGGTTCATATTTTCACTGGCTCATATTCAGTCTGCCAGCAGGTGTGTAATTGGCCATCTTAATGACGCATGATGTGCGTTTGAACATTTCTACCTAGTACATTGCCAAGACGTAGCTTACAGGAATTTTTCACTGAAATATGAAAATTCGAGTGACAATCAGAGATGCCAATTGAACAAAAAGTTTAAAAATTACATCTGAATGAAGGTCAGCCATCACGTTTTCACCAATCACCAAATACAATCATTGAAGCAAACTAAGTGTAAAGGTAACGTTTATGATTTAAAAAAAAAAATTCCAGAATTAACATTCAGCCCCTCAGGAAAACGACACTTGAGTGAGTTTTAACACGCCTGTACCATTAAAAAGAGAACCATGATATTTCAGCCGATTAAAACTGTTCTAAAAAAAAAAAAACTTATACGTCAATAAAATCGACAATTGAGTATAATCCAGGGAGCCTTAAACCACAAGTTTACACCTGACACTAGAAAGCAAACCAATAACTAGCTACGTAATCATTAGTGAAAAGAATTGGACAAAACGCGTCAGAACTACTTGACTAGTTAACTTGGTGCACAACGCACGTACTCAATGTGGATTAGACGGCGCATAGAATTTAAGTCAAAAACAAAAAAAACACGTTCAACTTACCAGCGTGCAGACATTTCATTAACCGTATTTTAACGCAACATAACCGAACACGTTAGCAGCTCCGCGGGCCTGTCAGCGTTTAGCAAACATGGCTGCCCATGCTAGCGGAAATTACTAACTCATATTTTGGCCAAAGTCGTCAACAGGATTAAACAATTTAACGAGAATCTAAAGTGTAAACGGCCAATAACCCGTCATTCGTTTTTAGGGAACTGATGGGTGTTTCGTTTTAAAGATGATCGTGGATTTCCATGTGTTTCTTACCTCTCTTCGACATAGTCGCTTGAAAGGAAAGAGGAAGAGAGAGAAAGGAATGCTGGGATATATGCGTGCGCGTACTACGGAACTTGCGTAACACTTTAATGTTGATTTACGGTATCGCCATCTAGTGTTGCGGATGACGTTGTTTTTTTTTTTTAATTTTATTTGAATTGTTTCTTGAAATATTGCGTTTAATATTTCAGCAACAAATCCGAATACAAACTCTCCAACTAAGACACAAGAGACGAACAGTGATCCTGAGCAGAGTTTAATATATAGATTCGGTATCCAGTTAGCCCTTTAAATGTGTTTTTCTCCATGCAAGTAGTACACGCGTCTGTGCTAAGCGAACTAAACTAAAATATACTTTCTTTTAAATTGCGATCTATTACATATTTACATCGTCATATATTCGAAAGCATAACAGAATAATTTAGTTTGAAATAAATGAGTTGATTCAACATCGCATTGGCCATTCTATTTTGTGACATTAATAGAATGTATTAACATAATAAAGAAATGCAATAGTAATATGTAAATGTTTATATAACAGGTGAATACATGCCGCACGAAAAAAAATTTTCATCATAACTTCAAAAACAGACAAAAATTGCACCTAAATTCCAACAAATACCAAACAAACATTAATGCACCGAATAAACCAGTGAAATGTTACATCATCATTACTGATCCGAAGCTTCCTGATAAGAAGAGGGTGCAGGTGGGTGGGTGGGTGACTGGCACTATCCCAGAGCAGGATGTGTTGACCCCGCTAATGCCAGGCACACTTCCTTCACGGGATGGCATCCAGCCTGGCCGAGAACACCCTCTGCTTCTCCTGCTCCTCCATCTGTTTGGACGTGTTGTCGGAGTCCGTGGCTTCGTTGTCTGGCGGCTGGCGTTCCTCGCAGGTGGCGTGCGGATGTGTCTGCCAGGTTCCGTCCTGGTAGGTGCAGAAACACACCGTGTGTTGGTCCATCTCCACACGTTCCCCAACGGCAATGATGCGGTTTCCAGCAAAGCAGTTTGGCCCTTTGGAAAAAACAAACAAACACTGTTTTAAATGAATTTATGATCATGTTGATATTATTATTAGATTGACGGACAGACAGAGACATGTAGAACGATAGATAGATAGACAGACAGACAGACAGATAGACAGACAGACAGACAGACAGACAGACAGACAGACAGACAGACAGACAGACAGACAGACAGACAGACAGACAGATAGATAGATAGATAGATAGATAGATAGATAGATAGATAGATAGATAGATAGATAGATAGATAGATAGATAGATAGATAGATTGATTGATGAATGGCGAAAGGATGACAGACAAATAGATATAAAGTCAGATAGATTGACTGACAGAACAGATAGATAGATACAGTAGATAGCTAGATATATAGCTAGATAAATGGACGGATGGATGGATAGATGGATGGATGGATGGATAGACAGACAGATAGATAGATAGATAGATAGATAGATAGATAGATAGATAGATAGATAGATAGATAGAAAGATAGATAGATAGATAGATAGATAGATAGATAGATAGATAGATAGATAGATAGATAGATGGACGGATGGATGGATGGATGACAGACATAGATATAGTCAGATAGATTGACAGACAGACGAACAGATAGATAGTTTCAGTACATAGCTAGAGATAGCTAGATAGATGGATGGATGGATGGATGGATGGATGGATAGATAGATAGATGGATGGATGGCGAACGAGTGACAAACAGAGAGATATAAAGTCAGATTGACAGACACTGTACATCTCATGCATGAAACTATTTAATCTATTTTGAATAGCTGCAGTTGCTGTTGTTGTGTGTGTGACGCACAGGACCCCGTCATCACCGCACTCTTCCCCTCGCCGTCTGTTATCAGGGGCCCGCCACTCCTCTGCCATCCCAGCATGCCCACAGCCAGCGCCTATTTATAGGCCCTATGTAATCTATCGAACTGTTCCATTGCATCATTCCCTGTCCCGCGCCTCGCTGTGAGTTATAGAGTGTTATCCGTAAGATCAATGGAAATGGAACCAGTGTCCCGCATCATCTCTTCGTTGGATCGATACGTTGGCATTGCTAGAATTCGTCCGTCTTACCGTTTTTGCAAACTGGGCAGCAGTGGTTGGGCTCATAAACGGGGTCCACGCAGTGCAAGGCCGGACACCCAGAGATGGTGCAGTAAACTTCTCCATTGACTTCACAACGGCATCGCTCGCACGGGGACAACTGTTGGGGAGAAATTTTAGTTTACTAAAGTTTAGCTTGCTAAAATTGAGTACCACTAAAAACACATCTAAATGGCAATTAAGTGGGAATAATAAAAACCGTATCTAATAAAAAAAACATATATTCTGTGAACTGAAGATACATTTTAAATCCATATTTTTGCTTGTTGTTTTGTGTTTTACCGTGTTGACTTTATAGTTTTACGGTATCGTACTGTATTTTTGCAGACAGTACTGTGTGTTACATTGTTTCGTTTGCTTAGTTGGTTTTACTACTTGATATGTAATCTACAGTGCACAGCTTTTTCTTTCTTACTGTAAAACTAAGCATGTAGATTATATTAGATTAGATCAGATTATATTATTAATTTTGATTAGATTTGATTAGATTCAAATTTTTTGTCATTGGCAAGTACTTTGGCAGTTTGGTCTAACCAGAAGTGCAGAAGTAGCGATAATGAAGTATAAAGTGCATAATGGTGAGGAATGAAAAGAATAAACATGTATGTGCATATAAGAGGCTATGACAAAAAAACTATAGTGGATAATACAGAAGGGTGGTGGCAGAAGATATATAAATATAATAATTTTAATATTATTAATTATTAATAATGAAAAAATGTTTATATATATACATCTGTAATCTATTGTAGAAAAAAAACAACGATTTCGATATAAAAAGCTGAGCACTTTTAACACAAAAAAGCAGCACAGTGTGACAAAGTTAAATCGATCTTTAAAGTGCACAATAAAGCGTAGTAACACTACTCACCCTGAACTCCTCCAGCAGTCTGTAGGTCTTCCCGCCGTACAGGCAAACTTTACTCACCGCCTCACACACCGGGCAGCAGGATTTAAATTTGATGCGCGTGCACCGCGGATGGATACGCGGACACTTGGGTCGGACACACACGGGTCCGTCCTCCGTGCAGGTGCAGGGACACGCCGTGGGGCTCGGGAAATAAACCTCCCCGATCACGTACACGAAGCCATGGTCGTCCATGCAGAACTTTCCCCGGTAATCCCCGAAGTCGTACTCCAGGTCGGATTTGGACGAGTACTCGGATGCGCCTCTGGACAGGAACCAGTGGAGCGCGAGCGGGACGCAGAGGAGCGGCGCGCGCATCTTCACTGGGAGTTTGCGCGTGATGGTGTGACCAGGGACACGACCAGTGAAAAACACAGTAAAGACACGCCGACCCACATTAGTCAGGATGGACATTTTCAGGAAGCCACTTTTGTCAAATTAAACAAACAAACAAAAAAAATGTTATCACTAAATAAACTTCAGACTGTGATGTCAAAACTAAATTTCTTTCTTTTGTAAACTTGAATTTTTTTTAACGTATAGCAGGATGTCGTAGATAGATTTAGCAAAAAAAAAAAAAAATCTAACCATGTATAACTACTGTATAAGATTAATATATTAGGCAAAATACAAATCTATAATACATTTTAATAATAAAAGAAAGGATAAACTTTTTATCTCACGTTGGGGACAATTCAGTGAAACAAAAACATTTGAAAACTGTAGCATTTGAAAAGCACCTTATAGATAAAATAAGGACAACGCAATAAAAATGTAACATACAGAGATGTACTAAAGACCGCATAGATCATAAAAAGAGAATCCATGATCAATCACGTCCTCATTCGGTCGCTAGAGGGCATTGTCTTCTCACTAACTCGACTGTAATATGACGATCTATCTATCTATCTATCTATCCATCCATCCATCCATCCATCTATCTATCTATCCAACTTTATCAATCAATCAATCAATTCATCTATCCATCCATCCATCCATCCGTCAATCCATCCATATCTATCTATCCAACTTTATCAATCAATCAATCAATTCATCTATCCATCCATCCATCCATTCAACTGAAAACACATTTTCGCTTTGTCAAACAAGAGTAAACATCAAACAATCGAACAATTTATTATCCACCATGAGCATCAACACACATTAACGACTGAAAAGCAGATACAGCATAGGAAAACAGAAAACAAGGTGCTATGGGGAACCTGCTCCGTTCTAACATCTACAGTAAGCCGAGCAGAGAAGGTGATTAGAAAGTCACGCGAAGATGCGGGATTTATTCGCTTGGGTCTTTTCCCTGCAGAGAGCCCAGGAGCCCGTTGGCTGTGGTGAAGAGATTGATAGGCGAGGCACCGTCCGTGATAAGAGTGGACTTCAGGCCCAAAGACTGCAGCAGCTTGACCTGGACACAGCAAGAACGTTCCTGTGAAGACGGTGCGCGAGGGGAAGTGGTTCTTCTCCTACACTGACCTGTAGCTCCGGTCCGGCCCGGGCCATTTCCTTCAGCGTCTCGGTGCCCAGATCCTCCATCAGCTGCTTGAAGCGACCGCTCTCGATGTCTGCCAGCTTCTGCTGCTTCTCCACATCCAGATGGTCCATCTCCTTCTGGTAGCTCAGCTCCTGCTCACGAGCCTTGGCCAGGCGGAGCAGTTCAGCCTCCTGCACACAGACACAGAGTCCTCAGCCCAGACGCTCCACACGGACACGGAGACGGAGGTGGAGAAGATGACGCACAGCCTCGATCTTCTGAGCTTCTGCTCGGAGCTTGGCCTCCTCCACTGCGGCTTCTCCTTGAATACGAGCTGCCTCGGCTCGGGATTGAGCCTCGGCCTTGGCGGCTCCGGTGCTCTCCACGGCAGCGCTGAAGAACACAGTCACGTGATCATTCCACACACACTTTGCACTTTGCTGGACAATGTCGTCGCTCGCAGCAAGCAGTGATTTTGTGGCCGTGAAAACGAGGCAGATTTTGCGATATATCTGTTGGATATCACTTTGCACAAAAAATGTACATGACACAAATCCGGTGGTGTACTTGAATAAATGGCAAGTAAAAATTTGAGCAACTTTTACTCTTTACTTAACTTCCTTTTTGAGTATCTGTATCTTTACTCCATCTTTGACTGACCAGTTGTTCTTTGCTTTTTTTAATCTACGTATTTTGCTCCGACACATGGAAACATTGAGTTGTTACCATTCATTTTTATATTAGGAAAGTAAAACGTAAAAAACGTTTCTTGTTCTTCACATTCTTTGGTGTTTTTGGACCTAAATTGAGTAAGAGTAAAATACTTAAGTTCCTTTATAATTGGATACTTTATGACTTTTACTGAAGTCTTTAAATAAAAATAAAACTTGCTTCACTTGCTTCTCTTTTTGTAAGTCGCTTTGGATAAAAGCGTCTGCCAAATGACTCTAAAGTCTTTTTTCTGTTTTTACAGGAACTTTTCAAGGTACTTTTACTCCTGTATGGTTACTGTATGGTTTTCAGGTACTTTTTGCAGCTCTGCACAAATCACACACAAATTGAATAAATCCATTCAAAAATTCTGGTTCATCTCCATCAAAACAACTGCAGATAATAAAGATCATAAACCGAAGAAACATAACAGCTGTTTACATCTCTTGTATTCCAGCTCCTTACATTTCTAAAGTTCTCCTTTACACTTATTCTGCCAATCAAAACTTAGTTGACAGACCAAAGCGACCAAAACGAGGAGTGTTAGAAGCAATGGATCATAAACATATTAGTATTACTAATAGTCACTATACTAAATGTATTTTTGTTCATTTGTACCGAAATTAGTTCGCGATTGTTTTGCGGTTAAATGAGATTGAAACGGGAAAAAACAATTGTGATGGCGGAAATGAAAACTGGAGGAGCGTCTGCAGGTCGACACACCTCAGGGCCTCCAGCTCCAGCAGCTCCTTCCTGGCCTTCTCGGCCTCCGCCTGGTCAGTGATCTTCTGTCTCTCCAGACGTCCCCGCGCCTCCTGCTCCAGACGTTCTGCCTCGTGTCTGAGGGACAAACAAATCACCATTACGTGTCATGTCTATTGAAAGAGGAGCGAGGTCTCTACCGCGCAGCAGCTTCCTGTGAGTTGGTGGTGATCTCGATGGCGAGCTGCACGCTCTTCTGCAGGGCGTCACGCGTCCGCTGGTCCACCGGCTCCACCGACTGGATGTCCACGCTGCTGATGACCAGCCCGTTCTGACCGAAACGCAGAGTGGACCTCACGGCCAGCTTTTCATCGAAGCCGAAGACCGCGGAACAGATGATTCTGTTGGAGTTCTGAAATAAAATAAAAAAAACAAATATTTCTGTTATTTGATGCTTACATGCAATAAAGACGCGGCATTTCTGATCCATCTCATCACTATGTTGATAATTTGCCTTACATTGGTTCACATTTCAGCCACAAAACTCACTTTCAGATCCATTATGAAAGTCCTGCTTGAAGCTTTGGCCAGTTTTTCGTTCCTAGCGAAACTTCGGCTTTTTTAGGACGTTTTGCAGAAACTGTCATTTTTCCGCCAAAACATTTCAAAGCCTAGTGAACTTTTTTCTGGATGCAGATGAATAGCTAAATGATGATTGGCTAATACCAAACATCAAGGGGCCGTCTAAAAAGTGCAAGTATTTAAACCAGGTCTCCCTAGAGTTCAAGATTTTCCTTTAGCAATGGCGTGAAAACCGCTTTTTTGCTGCTGCAGAATTCCCTCAATTCATCAAGAATCTGGACGCTGAACCTTATAGTTCTTGTGTCAACACATCTCATGGTCAGTTCAGACTGAAAGGATCTGGTCTTCTGCTTGATGGTGGCGAACTATTGAGTTACGATCTGAATCAAAACCCTGTATTAAACATCAACCATAAGGAGATTATGGCTTGCGATGATTTCAGGTTTGCAGGTTCGAATGCCTGAATGTCTGTCTATCTGTGAAGGCTTTTGCTGTTCAACCTTCAGGCTTGGAATGAGTGTCGTCGTGTCTTGTTCATTGTCAAAAAGCCTGAATTAATCAAAAACAATCCTTCCTACAAATATTAAAAAACACACCTCATGTGTCTAGAAAACAAACGTATATTCAGTTTGACATCTTCTTGTATGATTGTGTTAATTGAAGAAAAAAAAAAAAAAAAAAAAAAAAAAAAAAAAAAAAAAAAAAAA
>MU204432.1:8565261-8581461 GCA_017309775.1 Paedocypris sp. Pulau Singkep
AATTGAAAAAAAAAAAAAAAAAAAAACAAGAAAAAAACAAAAAAAGTCAACCGGAATTATTCAAAAAAAAATCTTGCCGACAAAAAACACACCTGATGTGTCTAGAAAACAAATGTATATTCAGTTGACTGAATCTACTGACTTGATCATATTGAAATTTGCTGGGAAAAAAAAGGTCAACTGTTGACGTGAGGTTTAGATTTTGAATAATTGCATGATCGAGAAGAACTATAGATATATAAACCGTTATGGGACGGTTGATGGGACACGAAAAGGATGGGACACGAAAAAAGGCGTCGGATGCGAACCTTGTGGAAGTCGTCGAACTGCACGGACGCCACCGCTCCTCTGATTCTGGAAGCAATGGCCTTACACGCATCACCCACAAAGTCTGGCACGGAGAACAGAGCGGCGGCATGGGCCGAAGAAGCCGGCTGCTTGATGTCAAAGTGCCTGGGATGGAGAACGAGAGGAGGCTCATTTTCACATCTAATGACAATTCGAAATCCCACGCACCAGTTGTAGGAGAGCTGGAGCTGCAGGCGAGCGTGATCGGCCGTCTCGATGGTGATGATGTCAGTGCAGAAGTCCGGGCCGAGCAGGAGACACGTGGTTTTGATGACATTAGGACGTTTGGGTTTGTCTCCAGATAGAGACAGAACTGTGAACTGCTCGTCAGGGCCCAGCATCACCATCTCTGGTCCGAAGACCACCCTGTGAGAAAAGGAAGAGTATGGTTAAGTATGCATGTTTTCCCCTTACATTTCAAGCATGAATCGTCTGAATCTACCAAGAATCTACCCAAACAAAAGCATGGCGAGCACGTCCACCATAATATGGCACCCCAAATTTGGTGACGAGAAACGCTATGTGATGCGATAAAACAATAAACCTGTGTTTACGCATATATAAGTCAATATATGTAAAGAAAAATTCCAAAGCAAAAATAAAACCCCTAAAATATCTGGCTGAAATTAAAACTTCTAAAAAAAAAATCATTCTTTTTCTTCTTTTAACAAACCTAACTTGAGACTTCTATGTTGTTTTACTTGAGTAATTAATAAAAAAAAAAAACATTTCTAGTGATCGGAACTCTACCTCCCAGAAACCTCAGCGGGTCTCCTCCCATGAGCCTTTGCACTCCAGTTAGTGCAGTGCAGGTCTTTATCACATGTCTCACGATGATGGTGGCGAAGAATTGTTTTGCCCTGTGCAGCAGATTGAAAGTTTTGATTGTGTTTGTTCCCTGGTTCGGACTCCTTGTCGGTGGTCTTCAGTTTTCAACAATTTTCTTTCTAGCCTGCTTTCACACTTATGCACTACATTTCTAGCCATTACCGTTGATCTACTCCCGGTTTGTCGTCTCTGTCTTTTCCCATATTAATTGTTGTATTTACTTTATTTTTATTTGTAAAACTTAAAATTGGAAATATAGGGATGTGCTTATTTTTTGCATTAATAAAGTATTGTTTTCTTTGGTACTGGAGTGACGGGCCAAATCAGAGGCCACTGTAGTTCACATTTTGCTCGTGGAGCGTAATTTCAGGTCAACATATAGTCTGGCAAATGAAATAACCTGTAAGTGTGTTACCTGGCCGCCTTCTCTCTGTAGTCGTACACCTGGACGGCCGCGTTGTGAGGGACGCGATACGACACCACTCTGGTTTTGTCCCTCTCGCCTTCCTCAAACCCTCGTCCTCGCTCCGAGCGATCAGCGAGCGGGTCGCGATTCTGAGACAGAAGTGTCTCTACATTTGGCGGAAGCTCCTTTTCCCACAATTCCTCATCATGGGTCAGCATGTAGGTCTGGCCGATCACAGCACGCACCTGAGTATCAGACACAACATCAGACCGGACCTGGACGCAATGTTCTGATGTACTAGGAGAAAAATACCGTATTTACGTTAATATAAGCACCTCGCAAAAAAAAGCACCCCCTGATTTTACAGGCACAAATAAATAATTCCAAAAAAATAATTTTCCGTTTATTACGTTTAAATTACGTCAATGTTGTCTTAAAAAATACAATTTTTGTATTCAACAAACCGACTTTGTGACTCGTATCACTTCAAAATCTAGTTCAAAATCTATTCATGTCTTAAAAACGCCATCTCCCATAATCCTTCTTTGAAGGCTTAGGCTCCCATGAGCCTCCAGTGTAGCCAGACAAAAGCTGAGCTGAGTTTTTGTTAGATGTGAATATCAGAACAGTATTGTTTTGCTCAGCAGAGAGAGCGATTTGATTGTGTTTGACTCCTTTACTTTGCAGTAGTTTGGCAGACGCTTTTATCCAAAGTTACTTACAAAAAGAGGAGAAACTGAAGCAATTTGTCTAAAATAGGCTACAGTAGATGTCATCACAGGCTATATAAAGACTCCGGTGTTCTTTTTTGGCTTTTGCGTTCTTATGGACTAATTTTAGACGGTAGCAGTAAGCCGTTAGCGCGGATCAACCAGTTGCAATATGGTCTGTCTGTTCAAAATTCAAATAATATTGATTATTGTGAGAAATGATTTATTCTCTTATGCCTTTTGGATTTTATTTCTATTTCATTATAATACATTTATGCTTTGATGTATTATCTCGTGTTTCTGTCTTAATCATGACAAATGGTTCTCCCCATGTATGGACCCTCTCAGACCCCCTGTTGTTAGGCTCGGACACACACACAGAGAGACCCCCATTGAGAGTGTCCTGACGCCGGCGCGCGTCATTTACATATACCTCCGTGCCTTTTGTTATCGATCAGATCAAAGACTTACACGCGACACACCGGTGCTCTTTCGTCATTGGACAGTTCAAATCATGCTCCCTCGTTTCCCTCTTCCCGCGATTGGATCAGGCCGACCACCTCCCACCCGCTGTTCCCTCGGCATTGGATATTCTGTGTTTCTTGTGAAACTATTTATCAATGGTGAAACCCTGTAAATTTTAGTGACTGAACGGACAATGCTTGGATAAACTCATCTGTTAAACTCTAACTGTGGTTTTCTTGCTTTCTGTGACGTCACTCCATCCGTAATTCGTGATCACCTTACGGATGCTTTGAGAAACTCCGCTGAACGAGCAGAGAGAGAGGAAAAGACCGCTCGACCAATAAATATTTATAATGCCTCCAGAAAGATTAATAATCGAATTAATCTTACAATTATATTTAGTTTAATCTTACTTCTTCCAATGTTATTTTGTCCCTGTTAAGTGTTGCGGCATGTGTAATGTTTGATGATTGAGCTAATAAAAGCTTATATGCATATATACGTCTACCTCTAAAAAAAAAAAAAGACAACGCACATGCGCACCGCTGCATAAAGATGATCACACCTGACTTGAAATATGGAAAAAATGGTGCTTATATTCACGCGCATATTTGAAATCGACCATATAAATAAGCAGCCCAAGTTTTTGAGTGTCTAAAATTTGAAAAATTGGGTGCTAATATTCGCCTAATTATGGTAAATAAGTGATTTAATGAACAAATGTGAGCAGAATTGATGAATCAAACCTCTCACCTTTCCTGTTTTGATATCACGCACGTAAATTCCTTCGTTCTCGTCCAGAGGAATAGCTCTGCGCTTCAGCACCACCTCCACCGATGCCGGGGGGACGTATTCGATTGGTCCACGCAGCATCCAGCGGTCACCGGGGCGACGCTGGAGTCGTCTTTTTTTCTTCTGACTTTGCTCTTCTTCTTCTTCCAATGGCGCTTCCTGTTCGTGCAGGAAGGGGGTGAAAGAAAGGAGGAAGGTGGAGGAACAATGGCAAACATTAGTGTAGGGTGGGGATGGAGACTGCAGCAGATGAGATGTTCCTTCAGTCTGTGTGTGTGTGTGTGCCAAAGGTGAAAACAAGGCGGATTGTTGCAAGAAAACAAAATGCAAAAAAAATGAGGATGGGATCGTTAAAAGGTCACGAGAGGGAGGAGGAAGGAAAGTAATGAGTTAGCAGAGGAAGTCTTTTGTTTGTCGTGTTTCTCTTGCAAATCTGAGTTTTGACCCACAATGGCCGTGGTGGGCGAAACATGCAAAGATAAAAAGACAAGAATTCCCGGCACGTGGTATGTGTGGCACAGGTCAAAGGTCGAAACCACTGAAAGGTGCGGGCGGGGTCAGAGTGGTGGAACCGGTCACGTTTGTTTACACTCAGCAAACACGACACACCCACTTTACCTTTAAACGTGGCCCGCCTCCACCCAAGAGCTTTACTCTCCACCAGCCCTCGCCCTTGTCGTTCATTCGAATAATATTTGAATTAATCACAGCTCGGCTTTTTCCCCCCACTGTGGTCTGAATGGTTTTGACCTTGAAAATCTTTTTTCTTTCTTTCTGGATTTAAAGGGTTAAGAGGAGAGATGTTCCCAGTACCCCGTCACTGTCGGCGAAAGCCTCCACGGCGCGCAGCACGAGCCCTTCTTCCTCCGACAGCACGTACACGTCCTGAATGCCGTTCTCCAGATGCTCGCCCGGCATGAGGAAAAACGAACGCTCACCCTGTTTGACGTGGACAAAAAGAGATTTAGACGGCGTGTGAATAGTGTAATCGTGACGACTGATAGCTCATATTCTCAAAGCTAGATTAACAATTAAATAATGAACTACATGAGTATTTAAATGAGGATTTATCCGGCATTCTATCTTGTGTTTTTTCACAAACACATCTGGTCTATAAAAAAGGGAAACTCAGTTTGCATCGGTTTACAGTGAAAACAAACAAGCAGTAAAACACATCTCGCAGCTTTTCAGATCAACTTCAGCTTTTATGTTAAGAGATTATGACTTTTAATATTATTATGATGACATTTCACCAATTTGGTTGATAAAAGAAATAGTAATGAAGCGTAAACAAACTACGTATATCTGCTTTTTGTTGTTTACAATGCAGACTTTTTTTCATTGAGTTAAGATATATGGACAAGCAATTAACATAATCAAGTAGGGACCAATTGCTAAAATCAATATCTAGTCCAGGATACTGAATATGTGAAAAGATATTAAATCTGAAAACAAACAAAAAAAGTAAATCTTAAATTAATTTTAAATCTTGAATTCTAAAATCCTCAAATCCTTAAATAACCCAAATGTAACTATCATGTTAAAAGTATTCTTCTTCTTTTGTGCGATGAAGAAACCATAATGGCTTCACCTTCACCACTTTCTTCTGTCCAAGCTGAGGCTTTCCATCGGCTCCCACCGGATCCAGAACCACACAGTACTGTCTGCTGTTCAGTGTCGTCACATCCACCACGCCAACAACCTCCTCCGCCACGGACGGGATATGAGCTTCTCGGTCCATCACCGTCACCAGCCATTCCTCCCCAGTGCGGCGGTCCCGGCCCCCAGCGTCCCGGAACGGCCGGAGAGCCCGGACATGCAGCGCTTTCTAGTTTGACCAAAATAAAAACAACATTACACTTAATGCTTTTTAATGACTTTAAAAATGACGCAAGTACTGCATTTTATTCTTATCAACATTTGTTGGTTTTTAATTAAGCTCAGTTTCCACTAAAAGCATTTGCGTCAGGATTATGATTATGTAATACAATATGTAATAAACAAACAAATACTGTAACATACAAATCTTTACAAATGTAACATGATATAACTTGATCGATATAATAAGAGACACAACCTAACAAATGTACTTTCAAAACAACTTTTAAATTCATACAAGTTCTTAGAAGACCATTTAGGGAATATTTTTCCTTATACCAAAAATATTTGGTATTATTTTCCACATGTGTTTAAAATAGTAAATTATATTGCCCATTTAAAAAAAATAAATAAAGCTCATAAATAATAAAAAACATATATGTTGTTTTATTTATATGATGTTTTACTTAAAATATTCTAGCAGTTCATGTGTACATTTTGACAGTCAAAAAAATATATAAAATTTAGTTTACATTTAAATGATCAATAGGCTCATTTCTACAATATGATTTTTTTAACGGTCCCGTTCCTCTTTCCACTTCCTCCAACAAAGGTTTGAGTCTTACCAGCAGTAAAGTAAGTTTTACTAAAAAAAAAACCCATTGAGTTTGACTGTGACATGTAAAAAGAAAAGAAGTGATGGGAAGGAAGTAGAAGAACGTGCCTTGTCTGTGAGGATAAAAGCGCTGACGATGTCCACCACCTCCTCGTGAGCTCCGGGAAGATACGCTCCCACTTTACTGACCTGCCATTCCTCTCCTGACACACACACACACACACACCAGATCAACCATTAATCCGTCGTTCATGATGAAACAGAAAAGCTAACAGGGATGAGGTCTCACCGGTCACTCGCCGCACTCCACCACGGTCCAGACCCTCTTTACGAGCTCGGAGGCGAATGGCTTGATTCTCTCGGATGACTGTCGCCTTTATGACTTCAAGAACTGCCACCTCCTTTCTGGGTATGTACGTCCCTGAATGAAAAGAAAATTGAAAAAAAAAAAACTCAACAGGTAAGAGAAGAATGTGACATCAATAGTTCTGAAGCGATGCTTCTGTAGCTTTCCACTTGTTTTTTTTCTAAAAAATTATCTTCTAAAATATACCAAAAAGGACTTGTTCGATAAACTAGTGTATGAATGGAGATTTTAATTCATTTCACCTTATTTCACTTAAAATAAAGACACTCCAAAGTGTTTCTGTAGGTTTTCAGGAAAAAAGCTTGTGATGGAGATAATGTGAAAATGAAGCTTAGGTACCTGGTCCCTCAAACAACCACTCGTCTCCGGCTACTCGCTTGTCTCCTTCAGCATCTTCAAAGTCAAGCAAGGCCTGTAAGCGCAGGGCCGTGTCTGGGTAAACGATCTGAAGAGGCGTCACGTTCTGTCAGGTTGAAAAAAGAAGAAGAAAAAATGGTTTTAGTCATCTACTAATGTCATTTTCATCATAGGTACAATTCAACTATGAAAGACAGATGTTGGGGCAACAAAACAAGAAAATCAAACTGTGGTGTTTGTATTTCGTTAAAGTTCATTTTAAAATTTTTACTGAGGTGAAACGTTTCCTGCAGGTCTTCACCAGGTTTGCACTTCGCAGTAGTGATGTTCTGGGGATGTTGCTAGGCGTTTGAAACACACAGATTTGTTTATAGGCTTGCGGATACTGATTAGACCACTCCAAAAACTTGAAATGCTTCTTATGGAGCCACTCCTTTGTTGCCCAGGTGTATGGTATCACTCAGCCACGCCTTGTTCATTCATTCATTCAGCCTTGTTGAGAAAAGGAGGTTTCTTTTTTGCTCATGATACATGGCTTTGTTCATTATTTCCTTAACACGGAGCAGTCGTCCTGTCCGCTTTGCAGAAAACAGCCCCACAGCATGAGGTTTCCACCACTATGCTTCACAGTTGGGATTTTACGGAAACGTTTTTTTTTTGTTTTTCCGACTGACAGAGGTTCTTAATGACCTGATCTGTCTTCCATTTTCTAATGGAAGCTCTCAATGTTTATTTATCACATTAATCATCCTGCTTGCTTCTGCCTTGGGGTGTCCCTCAACAATTCTTTTTGTTTGGTCATGGTGACAATTGAAGTCTGACTGTTTGAGTATATTGTCATGCATAGAGACAAACAGGTGCAATTAAAACAGTTATTTTCAGTTATTGACAGTTGTCCAATTATATTATGACGGAATGCAACTACAACACATTGTGATTTTGAATTTTCAAGTAGAAAACCACAAACGTGTAAAAACAAAACGCCACTGCACTTTAATGACACGATACCTTCTGAATCTCTTCACCGGGGTAAAGCGGGAACGGGTCCTGGGTAAGACGGATCTCCTGGTCAGCATGTCTTAGCTTAGCCTGACCAGAGCCATCAAACTGGACTTCATCGTCTTCACGAATAACGGGATTGAGCACGACGCAGTAGTGGCGAGGCGGCACCATGATCATGCGGACCGGGTTGAAGAGAACCCTGAGAAAAAACGAGGAGAACACGACAGAGAACAATTATCTCAATCAAAAGTGTTCATAATGATCACATGGTCTTCATTAGTGCACAAAACCCATACAAATTTATATTTTGCATTTTTAGTCAGTTACATATGAAAGTAAACAGTACCGCTCATTGTCCTGGCGTATGTAGGTGAGAGGACCGATCTCCACCCGAGCGATGTTGGTGTTCTGATCCAAAACGTGGATGTAGTGGTGAGGTGGGATCCTGATGATCGATGCCCCATCGGTGGCCATGTTCCTTCCAGAAATGGTGGCAATATCTAGAATAGTAAAAATAAACCAGGGTGAAAAAACAATATATACAGTAATGCAAAAGGAGCCTCAATGGTGTACAGTACTGAGTGTTTGACACGCCCCATTTTCCTCTTCATACTAGTCAGTTGGCATTTTCTCAGTTTCTTCCTTCATCTCGGTCTTAAGCAAGATTCATAATTTATCATAAGCGAAATTTGGGATTCATGAGACTATATCATATATGGGTCTCGAGACTATATCAAATCAAGTTATGTTTGTCACATGTACTCTTCAGCAAACAAACAAACAAACAAACATAAAAAACTGTGTATAATGAACTAATATAATATAATATTCAAGTTTCACTTTTTGATGGAATTAGTGAAATACTTTTTAGTGAAATTTTAGTGAAATTAGTGAAATTTTATTTAAACACCCAGCACCCGTATGTGTGTGTCACTGTACACATATATACATTAAAGAAACTGTAAATGATAAAGACACATTAAACAAAGTAGAAATACATTTAAATACCTTATTGAACTTACTTGAAAAAATACAAGTGGCCAGAGATTATTATTATTATTATTATTATTATTGTTATTATTATTATTATTATTAGTGGACAGTCCGACAGACATTCGGCTGTTGACCGCTTGAACAGAACAGAACAGAACAGAACAGAACAGAATCTGTTTGGTCCCTCACAATAGTATTGCACTCTGATTAAAAGTAAAGTAAGCAAGTAAATTCAACTATGCACAGGCAATAACTGTAATGCACATAAATGAGGAAGAGTTCAAAGATCAACTCTGATTCTTTTTATGATGAGCAAACACAGCTCATCACGGTCACTTCATCTCTCAGAGCAACGCGGTGATAACGCTCCTATCGGGCTGTCGATCGCGTTCGACGACGAAAAAAGCTGATTGGGTTAGAAACGTCTTGATTTCATCAAGAACTAAATGTGATCTGCACCAGGGCCATTGATCTTTTCGAAGCATGTCAATGGCGACGTGTCGTCGTATCGAGAAGCGTGTCTGATGATGTACCCATTTTGTAAAATACACGTTTCAATGAGATTTAAATGACAATGGTTACGCTATTCTGTCCACTAATAGGTCAATGTAGCATTAAACCAAAACAATGTTTTCTTTACATTAAACAACACTTTAATTTTAAAGTCAAGGTAACTTTATTGTCAGTTCCACAGTACGTACGTACTGGACGTTTTTCTACTCATGCCCACACTATCAGCGGATACACAGATTAAGGACATATACAACATTTGGTAAAACAAAATAGAAATACACAAAAGTGCAGGAAAACACATTTGTAAATCTAAAAATCAATCTGGCAAGAAAAGGTATTAAAAAACAATACTGCAAGCAAAATGAAGAGGCTTACATTTTACTGGTGTTGGACCAAACTGGACTATTTATTTTTAACAAATAAACAATAATACTAGATTACTATAAAGCATTCAGACATTTAGAAAACGTTTTATCTGCATTTAATCACTTTTGAATTACAAATGACAAACACAAATGAAAAAGGAAACTCGTCGTTTTCTCATCTTCAAATCGTTTTCCCACTGTAGGTTGTGGAATGATAAAGTTGGGAAACACTTGACCCAGGGGTGTGGAACATGTTGCTCAACATTAGTAAAGCCAAGCCTGACACCAATAAATGCCGGAGGAATGTTTTCAGGCTTCAATGGGTTTTTTTTAATGTTGTGAAATGGTGAGTTTTTTTTATTTGTATTTAGAGACCTCTATATTATTCATAGGTTTTTATTTTTCTTTACAATTTTATTGTAAGTACCAGTTTCTATCATGTCCTTTCTCTTTGCTGTATTTCATATTCTACAGTAATGGTACAGAATTAGCCAGAGAAAAGACTTATCAGGAGAGCAGAACAAACAAAGGTTGTCATAGAGATTTTTTTTTTTACCTTTGTCTTTTTCTGATTGGTTATCAATGACTACTATGATTACTGATGCAATACAGCAGCATGATTATGCCAATATTCAACAACAAATGAGAATAAACCCTTATTGTCATCACGTTACTAATGGAAACAATAGAACAGTGGGAAACACACAGAATCATTGGAAAAGAGCTTTTGACATGCTATTTCATTCTATTAAACGTCCTTTTAATTAATTTAATCCCATTGTGTCTATTGTAATTTATTGGTTTCCGTTTTTTTCTGTAATGTCATCTTCCGCATGCTGTGACGTCAGAAAATTGTGCGCAGTGATTGGTGTAGTTGTTAACAGCAAGTGCGCAAGCTAACGCGGAAATGAATCAAATTACTTCAAATTGTTTTTGTTTTTAATAAACGAATTTTATTTGTATTATTAACCACCACGGTGATTTGGTTAAGCGACGAATGTCTTTTACGCACTACCGTTTTTTCATTACAACTGAACTGGGTTGTAAAGTAAAGATTCTTCTTCGAATGACTTCGAATTACCTCGTACTTTAAAAAACTACTATGTGAAAACTGCGTTGGCCGTCAATACACCACATATGTTTGCTTAGCTGTTTAGTGAGCATGCTAAAACGCTCATACGTAATTTGCAACAAGTGAAAATTAACCGAACTATAAACACCAACAATGGAAAGCGCCACTCACCCTTTCAGAAGAATATATCTTTACAGAATACAATCTGAAGTAACAGACCAAAGTGGTCGTTGACGGCAATGATTTTAAAGGCTCTGGCTAGTGGGCGTGTCCAGACTCCGTGGTTTCCCGGACTTGAAGTCTAGTCATTCTACACCACGTGACTTACTGTACTTTTAAAACGATTAAAAACATTGCATAGTGTTGTTTCGATATATATAGAGTCTGCAGGTTAATAACTTCATATATTGAATGGAATTTTTAGAACTAACAAACAATTACGTATTCATTATTAGCGAAGTGCTGTACCGTGTCATTTATGTAGGGGAACTCCTTGTTGCCAGTGGTTCACCATTACAGCATTTTCCAGAAAGATCTTTACAGTTAGCCGAATAATATTGGTTGTAAAATACGTAAGACTGGAATAGCAAGTGCAAATAGGAAATGCACATAAAATAATAATTGAGACGCTTTTATTTTATTTAAATATTTTAAAACTATTTGCTCTTTGGTGTGACATTTTTTATGAATCTATCAATTTATTTTTCATTACTTTGGTGCGTGCATTACGAGTGGACAGTAAAAGATCAATTTGATGCGCTTGTGTACCCAATGTTTTCTGACCAATAGGATCTCCCGTTACTCGCAAAGACAGCGCTTCTTGCCCAATCAGAAAATTGCATGTTAGCTTCTCTGCGCATGCGCAACGTTTACATGCTCATGCGTTTCTTGCCTCAGCTCTTGTGGAGGTCACTGAAATCCAACAGCGACGTGGGTGAGTGGTCCAGTTTTTTCCCACACATGTTTATTTTTATAGACGATGTGCGTTTTTTGATAATTAATTCCCGACAAGCAAGATGACAAGCAAGTTTACGCCAAATTAAGTCAGGGAACTATCACTGCATACTAGCCTGGATTGCATGGCAATTGCCACATTAGCTACTAGCAAGCCAAGTGATTTAAAGGTTCTACAGATAAAATGTGGCATTTGGTTTACGTTTCTGATCCGAAATGTTGAAAGCAGGCAGTATAATTCTACCTGACTAAGTATCGCGTGCCATCTCTGACTGAGATCAGGGTTCTACGTTTCATCAGGTCGGTATCTGTCAGGCGCATTAGAATCAGAATCAACTTTTCAGAATCAGAACAACCTTAATTGATAATGTTTGGGTAATCAAAACCGTTCTTACAATTTGTTTGGTGATAATGTGGCGTCTCTAAACTAATGCCGTTATAAATCCCATCATTGGTGTTTTTTTTTTCTGTCCAGGTCTGACAGACTGGCATCATGGCGAAGCTCTTTGAGTCGATTGGAAAGTTGGGACTGGCACTGGCCGTCGGTGGAGGCGTCGTTAACTCCGCGTTATTCAACGGCAAGTCCTTCTGATCACAATTAAAAAAAAAATGTTTCGTGACTGATTTATATGCCCCATTAAACACCATTATAGTACCAGTTATCCGTTATGGCCACACTTTTTTCTAGTTTGTAAATACAAAACCTTACAAATCACTTTACTTAATATGGATGTCACATACTTTTTTTTGTGCCAATTTCTAACGGCAGTCCATAGGGTTACTGTGTTGGGACAAATAAAAGTTTTCTTCTAAACATTTAAGCATCTGCGTCAGAATCGCGCAGGCCCATGGATGTCGAACGCTATTTGTGATCAAGGCAAATATTGCAAGCACAATTAGTCTCTGCATTAGCTTTATATGAACACAAGAAGAGAATCCGCAAACGTGTTGAAAGCTGTGACATCGCTGCTCATTTCTTAATCTAGCATCACGTGTTTTGGCTCGCCAACAAAGCAAAGATTCCCGGGATAAAGCAAAAATAAAATATCTTCGTTGGTACATCACCTCACTTGTAAAGCTACATTTGCCCTTGATTGTCATGAGATTTTTTTTTTTTATTAACAAATGTTTACTCATGTAGTGGATGCAGGACACAGGGCGGTCATCTTTGACCGGTTCCGAGGTGTCCAGGAGGCCGTTGTTGGAGAAGGCACACACTTCCTGATTCCCTGGGTGCAGAAGCCGATCATTTTTGATTGTCGGTCACGTCCACGCAACGTGCCCGTCATCACTGGTAGTAAAGGTCAGTCACACCAGTCACACACATAAAAAAAAACATTCCTTTTTTTTTTTGCATGGCTGTCTGTGTGTGTCTAACAATAGCTTAATGTGAAAAATGTGAATCCATGTTCCCTCAGATTTGCAGAACGTGAACATCACCCTGAGAATTCTGTTCCGACCTGTCGCCGGACAACTTCCAAGAATTTTCACCAGTATTGGAGAGGACTATGATGAGAGGGTTCTGCCTTCCATCACCACTGAAGTACTGAAGTCTGTAGTGGTGAGTGATGTTAAAAAAAAAAAGTCTCACATCCACTAAAATCTACATGAATTATTATATTGATCATCTATGGTTCATATTTCTTCCCAGGCTCGTTTTGATGCTGGCGAACTTATCACGCAAAGAGAGCTGGTGTCCAGGCAGGTCAGCGAGGATCTGACGGAAAGAGCTTCCACGTTCGGCCTCATTCTGGATGACGTCTCCTTGGTAACGTACTTCATTATCTCTGTCGTGGTTTAGTGGAGCTCTAATGTCCCGCATGCATCTCGTTCTTCCTTCAGACACATCTGACGTTTGGTAAAGAGTTCACCGAGGCTGTTGAGATGAAGCAGGTTGCCCAGCAGGAAGCCGAGAGAGCCCGGTTTGTTGTGGAGAAGGTAAGAAACACGGATTTAGGAATGTTAGGAAACGATTGACTCTCTTGATGTCCTTTTAATAATTGGATTTCTTTGTATTTCAGGCAGAGCAACAGAAGCAAGCAGCCATTATATCAGCAGCCGGAGACTCTCAGGCCGCGCTGTTAATCGCCAATTCTCTGGTGGAAGCTGGTGATGGTTTAGTAGAGCTGAGAAAGCTGGAAGCTGCAGAAGACATCGCCTTTCAGCTCAGCCGCTCCCGTAACGTCACTTACCTCCCGTCGGGACAGGGAACGCTCCTCCAGCTGCCACAGTGACCAGGAAGCTAGGTGGTGGCTGCTTGGCGAAAGTTGTAGAAAAATTTACAAGTATCTTTAAAGCGACAGATGCCCTTGTTTTTTTTTTTTTTTTTTTTTTTTAAGCTCACGCGTTCTCCTGCACTTTTCTTAAACGTTTTGACTGCTTTAAGGTGGTTTCTTCAAGAAAATGTGGGCAAGAACATCCAAGAAGCGAGTGCCATCATTCGCAAGGCAGATGGATTTGCATTTGAAGACATTTGAATATTTTTTTTTGGGTCCAAATGGCTTTAAAATGCAAAGTTGAATTGGAGTTATTCAAACATTTCCACTGTTTCACGCTGTAAAGTCTGGTTTTAGTAACTGCCTAACAACAATAACTTCAAATAGATTTTCATCTCAACACAAACTGCCTAGATGTTTGTGTTTGAAGGATCTGGCTCTTCCAGGGAAGATGTCTGCTTTTTGTTATTCATGTATTATTGTGTCTGGCAAAAGAAAGGATTTTGTGTTCCACTATCTGATAATCAAGAATAAATAATTCATTTATAATAAAACTGCAACTGCATCTCACTTCACGTGTCTGTAAATCTCCGCATCATGAAGTTTAGCACCACGAGTCTTCATTGAATGGAAAATGTTATATATATACGCAAATGCACAATATTAATTCAATTATTGTTCTATTTATCCTGCACAAAAAGCCCTTACGTGACATTAGCTCGCAACTGAATTTCTAGCCAAGTGAATGAGGCAAAAATATACATATCCTTCGAATATGTTTGTTTTTAATTTCGAAGTGGTCCGCCGCAGGGAGAGAGACGGGGAAGGGAAGGGGGGAGACGCCGACGCCACGCGCAGACAGCGGGCGGCTCGAGCGCCTCGGATGAACTCAGATGATGATGATGGTGGAGGCGCGAGACCGAGGCCGGCCACGTAGCGATGGCTCGTGAACCCGCCGAACTGTGATTTCGGACCGTTAAGCTGCAGCGTCGAGCCACTCGCGAGCCTTTGCTCTGCTGATCCGCCGAGGAGTTTAATGCGGATCGAAATTTGGCTTTTTCCCCCCCGTCTCCACACAACTTGCGGACCTCGGCATGAGGGAGAGGGCGCTCGTGTCTCGGGTAAGTGCAGCGAGCGCGAAGCTAGCTCCAACTTACTCTCCGCGATTTATCCACCGCGATGGAGGAATTTCGCGGGATTCCTAGAAGGGCCAGGTAATGGTTTCGGCGTTTTTCGCGAACTTCTCGCGCTGTCACGGCCGCTTCGTGTCGACATGCGCGATTCGCTTCCAGAAACGGTGGAGGAACCGTAAAAATGTCATTGTTTTCTTACCACAGTCTCGTGCGCGCCAACGCGGGGCGATGGTGTTTACACCGAAGCCTTGCGAACACGGTGCAAGCCGCGGTGGATTAAAAATACATGTGTGTGAGATTCGTAGCGGGTTTGGGGTTAAAAAAAAGTGAAAGTCGGTGGCGTTAGCCCGCCAGGCGATCGAAGGGTTAAACGATTTCACCACAGCCGTGTGTTGGTTCGAAACGACTGGCCGATCGGAATGGCCGCCAAAACGCGTCAAGTGCGTTTTCGGTCGCGTTAATCAAACTGACTGTGGCCGGACCTGCGATCGCCGAAGTCCGCTGCCCACACACACGCGCGCGCACACACAGCTGGACGTGTGCAGATCAGTTAGCTCCGTTAGCCGCTCGGCCTTGCCTGTCGCCCCGCACTGACCAACCAATGTTTCCCTGGGGTTAACCCTTTCTGTGCGTGGCGCTCCCTGCAAAGTTTCTTGCAGGTTTTGAGCGGATTCCCGCGGCTTTTTGCTCTTCCAGCCGGCGAGGTTGCCCGGCGGGGACTGATACGTGTGTGTGCGGGCATTATTTGGTGTTTTGGGTGTGGGCACGGCGCGGTGTCGGTGTGTTTTGGGTGCGCGCGCGCAAGGCCCGTCTCCTCGTGCTAAGCGGCGCTAGCTCCGGCTAGCTTTGATTTGGGGAGATGGCTGAGGAATTTCGCGTTGGATTTGACTTTCCAGGCCATTTCCGCCGAGCCGCGTGTGCGTGTGTGCAACAATGGCCGTGTCTTCTGCCTGTCACGCGGGCTTCGAGCCGTGAAGGATCGTGTCCCCGAACATTCTCCCGCTTCACACACTAAAGTCTCCCGCAACTTCTTGTGCAAAGTCTAATTTCTCTGCGCACAAAAGTGTTTTGCGCCGTGCAGTTTTCAGAATCTGCGAAGTTCACACGTGTGCAGAAATAGTAATGAGTTAAAGTCTAAACTCTGTAGAACTAAAGTAGAATTTGAAAGAAAGTAGAGTTCTCTGTAGAATTTGTGTTTGGTGACCGTTAACGACATTAGCAAATTGAAAACGTGTAGAATTAGAA
>MU204432.1:8581561-8654454 GCA_017309775.1 Paedocypris sp. Pulau Singkep
ATATATATATATATATATATATATATATATATCAGCGCCTGTCAATTATCTATCTTTATCTCTTTGTGTCTGTTTGTTTGTCAGTCCATCCATTTGTCTGTCTACCCAACCAATCATTCATCCATATATCTCCTGCCTATCTATAATCTATCTATCCCCTATTGATCTGTCTGTTTTAGAGTCTATTTACTACCTCTTGTTTTATCATCCAACAATCCATCCATCCCTCACCTGCCTGTCAATCATCTCGTTGGATCTGTCTGTTTATCCATTTCTTACTTCTATCAATCTATTTCGAATCAGTCTATCGATCCATTTGTCTGTCTATTCATCTATCCAACCAACCCATCCATATATCACCTGACTGTCTATCATCTTTTTCGATCTGTCTGTCTGTTTGTCAGACTGTCTATCTTGTCTCTTTTGTCGATCTGTCTGTCCATCCATCCATCTGTAAATATCCAGACAGGAAGTCATATTTTACAGTGGTTATAAATTGTCGTGTGTGTGTGTGACTTTCTCATCAGTCACAGGAGGCAGTGGTGCTGAAGTCTGGAGTAAAGTGACTCAGCTTGTGGTTAATACGGTTACGTAACGCTACTCCAGGAACTCAGAAGCTGCTGGAGATCTGAGAATCTCAGCGCCGCAGTTATTGACCTTCTGCTGAGTGTTAATCAGACCCGGGGATGAAGAACCAGAACCTAATGAGAGCGAGATGAACTTAAGAGAAACCAAAAGATGGAAGATTTGATGCAGATCACCATTTGATGTTCCTCGTGTTTTTGCGCCGTCGCAGTCGAGCATTTTCTCAAGCTTCCGCCGCATGTAAATTCACAGCTGCGGCGTTTGCATATCGTTTGAAAATAGCGCTTTATTTATTCTTGTTTCCTGCTCATGTAACAGACGGCGTGTTGCAGATCTGGGGCCGTCTGCAGAATAAGGATTCGGTCCTGATGAGAGCCTTCTTCAAGCTTTGTGCAAAATCAGGCTTGTCGTATTAATGAACGGTACCGTAATTTGTGATCAACGACACTTTCTAGATTCTATTTTTTATTTTTTTTGCAAAGGATTGCAACTGAGAAACGTGGTGCGCATCATGTGGTCGCGTTCGCTGCACTTTCCAGTTCTCAGAAAGTTTCAAGCGCACAGGATGATTGATGTGGGTGTGGAGACGACTGCACGTATGTGTGTGTGTGTGTGTGTGTGTGTGTGTGTGTGTCGCTGTATGCTGGTGGTGGTGGCGTGGGTGAGTGAGTGGGTGAGTAAACCATGTCTGCAGGAGCGCTTGCTATACAAGTTTACACTATAGATCACACTATAGATAATGT
Source organism: Paedocypris sp. Pulau Singkep (assembly GCA_017309775.1). Classification (NCBI taxonomy): domain Eukaryota; kingdom Metazoa; phylum Chordata; class Actinopteri; order Cypriniformes; genus Paedocypris; species Paedocypris sp. Pulau Singkep. Next base: position 8,582,890 of record MU204432.1, read on the forward strand.
TTTAATATCATTTTAATGATTAACAGCAGATTGATGGATGGAATGGGGAAATATTTGGATGAATGAATGTAAAAACAAATGAAGGATGGATGTGTTACAATGACAAAATGTCGCCATTGGGGTTCGATGTGGTGGTCTGAACTTTTTTTTTAGTTTTATTCTTTGTTGGGGTTTTTGTTGTTGTTTTTTTGGTCAACTTGTAACACTAATATCTTGGTGAAAATACACTCTTACATTTCAAGTTATTTTTTTTGTTTAGATTTGTATAGCTTTTGATGACTCATTTTAACGTCACTGCTAGTTGTATTCAAATAAAATAATATGGAGCCTGAGTGGAAAGTTGAAATAAGATAGCATGCTAGTTTTCTACAAATTGAGTCTAGAGAATGTAAAGAAAACACAAAAATTCTGTGATTGATTTTTAAAGTCCACATTTATGTAATTTGCTTTAAAAAAACTTAATAAACAAAACAATAAACATATTTATGAGTTTGGTTTGATTTTTCCACAAATATTTTATATCAATTAATAAAGTAGGTTTTTAAAAAAAAAATAAATAAATAAAAATCTGAATAAGTACTGTATTGTTTATTTTTATTGAAAATGTTCTCACTAAATCAATTCCATGAATCGTACTTTTTCATGAATTGTACATTTTTTGCTTTCTTTTTTTCCCACTCATTCAGTTCTTCCCTCCCTTCAGGCGGACAGTTTGTGTGAGAAACACACCAGTAGTGACCTTTCCGAGAGCTTGTGCATCCCGCTGTCAAACCGCAATGAATCCGCGATCACACTGAGTCAGGAAACAGCGGATTCTGTCAGAAACGCTGTAAAAACCGTTCCAAAGATTTAAAAGTCCCATATTTACAGTGGATTTATTGCTGAGACGGGTCGGCTCAGGTCGCGGAGACAATGGTGAGATGTTTTGTAGGGTCGCTGCCGTTATCTTGGCAGTCACGAGGCTTTAGATGAAACTCGTGGTCAGCGGCGCACAATGCCGCGCTGTTTTAAAAACGTCGAATCGTTTTACGCAGTTCACGTGGAAAAGAGCGACTGTTGCACATGCTTCCTGTGGACAGGAAGACGGAGTCAGGGCAAGTCACCTGAAAATAAGACCTAGTACCAGTTATAAAGACAACAAGCGACATTTCAGAAAGATTCTCTGACGTACAGAATCCACAAAGCAAACCCCGCCCCCACCTCTAGCGTCTGATTGGTTGACGACACATAGCATCAGGACTCATTATCATAACGTTGAACTAAGTGCAACTTTCATCAAAGCCCAACACTTTTTTTTTTTTTTTTTTTTGATTGCTGAGAACACAAAGTTACACGTATTTATTTCAGTTCTTCATCATTCTATCTCCAGAAGAGGTCTTTTTTTCAGGGGAGGTCGACGACGTAAACAAGCATTTTAATATATATCCATCAATCATAGAATTATCATTTGTGCCATTACATTTTTCTGCAAATTTTGTGTGAACGTTTTCTTGTGTTATTATTATTGCTATTATTTTTTTTGTCAATGAATTGAACAGCAATAGTTGTAAGCGAACGCGTTGTAAGCACTTTGGCTCATTAGCAAGACAAAATTTATATTATTTTGTATTGTGGATCTTTGCTTAGAGATTTATAGATAGGTTTTTTAACATGTAAAGTGAGTGAGTTTTTCCTTTATGGCCACTAGGGGCAGTATCAAACTTGCAACCCCCGTGTGGCGGGTACAACTCTCCACCGCTGGACCACCTTCATCATCACACAACAAGAAAATATTATTTTTATAGACTTTATCCTCCGCGACAATTTGTGGTTTTGTTTCAAACCTTTAGCGCGTCACACGCATCGAAGAGTGAAACCGTTGCGGTCTGAAGCGCGTGTCTCCTTAACCAGGACGCAGTTTCGTTTTTTTTTCTGTTTGCGTCTCGCGCTTCGTGCAGAAGGTCTGGCTTTCTTCTGAATCGTCTTCCTCCGACAAACCTCTCACCCGCTCCTCTGCCGTTTCAGGAAGTGTCGGGCGGCAGGATGCTGATCATCTGGACAGCGCTGTGAGATCCAGATCAGCCACGTTCCTCCAGTCGAGCCGTGAGATGCTGTGCTCCTGCTGAAGGTTCCGCTCAGGAGGATCTCACTGAGGTTCCTGTGTCTCAGACGCTCTTGAATCCTCGCAGGCGTCATGGCGGCCCAGGTCGGCCTGGGGTGAGGCTTCTCCTGGCCGTCTCGCCCTCCTCTCTCCCCCCTGAGAGGGGGGCTTCACCACCCAACACACAGAAGCTCCCGGAATATCGGCCGATGAAATCCTTCCAGACTCTGAAGGAGGAGGTTTGTTCCCCGATGATGTCTCAGGAGGACGCGGCGTCCACTCACACCCCCGACTCCTTCTTCCACAACACGTCTGATGGCGAGCTCTTCAAGCGAGAAGCTGAGGCCAAGGCCGAGGACCTGATGTCTCACCTGGCCCCAGCTCCGCCTTTCTACAGCGAGGGTCCCGAGGCGGAGACGGGGGCGTCCCGGGCGGGAAACAGAGGCACGTCGGAGGAGTCGGAGGCGGAGGAGGGGGAGGAGTTTAAGCGGCGGCAGATCATCGTGGAAGTCAATCTCAACAACCAGACTCTGCACGTGTCCAAAGGCGTGGAGAAGGCGACCCTTGACCCCGCGGGGGACGACAAGAGCAATAGTGAGGAGGACGAGGAGGAGGAGGAGGAGGAAGATGAAAGCATGGAGGAGGACTACAGTGCCGAGGAGGATCTGGATGAGGATGATGATGAGGAGGAGGAGGATGATGATGATGAAGAAGAAGAAGAAGAAGAAAACAACAGTCGGCGGACCAGAGCGCAGCGGGCCCACAGGAGTCGCGCAGAAGCTCCGCCCTCTCGCAGAAGTGTCCGCGTGAGCGCCGCCTCGGCTGGAAGTGCCGGGATGACCACCAGGGGGCGACGGAAGAACGCCCTGTCTAAAAAGCGCAGGACGGCCCGGGAGGCCAAAGGATCTGCGGGAGAAGCCAGCTCAGGGGGCGGAGCCAAGGGCGAGAGCGAGGAGAAAGAGACGCTGACCTGCGAGAAATGTCCGCGCGTGTTTAACACCCGCTGGTACCTGGAGAAGCACATGAACGTCACGCACCGACGCATGCAGATCTGCGACAAGTGCGGGAAGAAGTTTGTGCTGGAGAGCGAACTCACCCTGCACCAGCAGACCGACTGCGAGAAGAACATCCAGGTAAAGGAGGCGTGTCCTTGTGGAATTGTCGTTTTCTTTTTTTTATGTAATAATAATTGTGGATTTTTGTGTGGAAATAGCATTGCAAACTAGTTTACTTATATTTGTTTTGAATTTTTTTTTACAGTTAATTATTTTTACAGTAAATTTTTACAAAATAATAATATCATAATTTATTGACATGTGAATAAAATATTTTCCAAATGTCACAAACTTCCTATATAAAACTTTTGTTTTTATAAAAATATTACATTTATAAAAGCATGTCTTTATTTTTGCGTTGTTATTATGTTTTGCATTTTTGGCAAATTATCTTTGAAATCTATCCGTAAATGATACATTTACAAGATGAAAGTGTGAAAAAATGTTGAATTTTATCTACTTTACTTTACAGTCATCTAAGATATTTAATAAAAATGTCTGCCGGATGAATAAATAATTATGTAATTGTATTACATTTAAGCGCATCAATTACATTTATTTATTTATTTAAAAAACTCAAGTTAGTTAGTTGCCGTGTTAGTTGTGATTGTGACCAGCAGGGGGCAGCAGCACACTAGATCTCAGGATGCAGACACACTGAAGCACTTTTCTCTTTTATTGTGTCTTCTCAAGCCAGAAGATCTTTTCTTCCCTGAAGGGCCTTCAGAACTAAATAGTCTAGAAGTCAGTGTGTCAGCAGAATCTGCGTTTGAGTTCACGAAAAGAGAGAAACGCAGTTTAAAAAAACACAAATACAACAATGAAATATTTATGTTTTCCGTCCTAGTGTGTGTCATGCAATAAGTCCTTCAAGAAGCTGTGGTCGCTCCATGAGCACATCAAGATTGTCCATGGCTTCGCAGAGAAGAAGTTTGCCTGCGAGATTTGCGAGAAGAAGTTTTACACCATGGCGCACGTCCGCAAGCACATGGTCGGTACGTAAACGGCTCATTTATTATCGCTGAAAGGTGTTTTTTCTGAAAGACTCAAAATGCCGTGCTGTAATTGAACAGAACGGAGGCGAGACAGAATGCGGCGTGACTGGTTCTGTTGTGTCTTGCAGCTCACACGAAGGACATGCCGTTTACCTGCGAGACCTGCGGGAAGTCCTTCAAGCGCAGCATGTCTCTGAAAGTGCATTCACTGCAGCATTCTGGAGAGAAACCCTTCCGCTGCGAGGTACGCACACACCCAGACCCAGCATCAGCAAATATACACAACACGTGACACTATGTAACAGCGCAGGGCATCTAGTAGCTTCACGTCATGTTTTACAATATTAATAAACTGTTTCAAAAAGGTTCAGAGGCACATTGAAGCGTGAGAGTCATATTCCACGAGACTTATAAAGTATGGCAGTACGTTTTATTGTGGTTGGGCAATTTTACGAGGCATTGCTAAATTTCGTACTACAATTTTTCGTAATTGTGACAATTGTAACAATGTTACTAGTTTGAAGAGAAACATTTTTTTTTTGGTTTTGTTTTCCATATCGCCTGAAAAGTTTCAAAGTTACATTATACATTGTGAACATTGTATCAAGTTACTTATGCTACTGTAAGCTGACATTCATACCATACATTTATGCATTTTTTTAAATATTTATACATGTTTATATATATATTTATATATGTGCTCCACGTGTTTGTCAAGTTATATTATATTTAGTTACATTTTTATTTTATTTTATTCCCATGACATGATATATTAAATAATAGATTAAAATCAAAAATAAAAAATTTTAACATGCTACTATAAAAATATTTAAATAATATTAAGCAAAATTATTAATATTTAGCAGAAAATAAAGTTGTATTAAATATTATTTTCAATATTATTACTCTGTTTCTACCTCTAAAATAATCCTAGAAAGATGTGCATAATGATTTATTTCCAGCCCGTTAATATTAGCATGGGCTGTTTCTTTCCCTCTTTCACATTTGTTCTCGGGAAACGCAGCGGTATTCCACAATCACCTATCCCACAATCCCTATGTAATGAAGAGCGACTCTGCTGGCGTTTCCAACAAACGCTATTTATTCCTCCCGCCGCACCGGGGGGGCGTTCCTCAACACTCTGCTGTCGTTTTATTGGACGCCGTGCTTGTGTTCCTAAAGCAGATGCTCACAATCATAATAGATAATAGAATATTAAATCTTAGTACAGACAATCATTCATAGCCTATAGTCCACCACAACTGGACATTTTTTTTTTAACTGAATCTTTTTCTCTAATTTTTGAACACGGATAAATAATGGACATTTTTCTTTTTAAAGACTTATTCCCCTAATCCGCATAATGACTTTGCGTTGGTCTCGGACTAGGAAAAGCGCTATATTAATAAACTTGAACTTGAATCACAGTAAAGATAAATTCAACATTGAGGGTGATTTCTTTATTTATTATTATAATTTTTTCCCGGACGGCTGGCACTGGGGTGGCCTTCTTGCCAGTAAAGGCTGGTGGGAGGCGCGTCAGGGTGTGGCTCGTGGCGGTGCCTATATATAGCACATAAATGACAGGACTTTGAGGTGAAATAACAGGTTTTTGAGCAGAAGTGACCCGTGGTGACGGCTTCATCTGGCTGTGATTTGCCGCCCACCCGCTGTCTGTTTCTATTCGCAGAACTGCGACGAAAGGTTCCAGTACAAATACCAGCTGCGGTCGCACATGAGCATCCACATAGGACACAAGCAGTTCATGTGCCAGTGGTGCGGCAAAGACTTCAACATGAAGCAGTACTTCGACGAGCACATGAAGACGCACACAGGTGAGGCGGAACACCCGGAAACCCACTTCCTCCACTTTTATTTTATTTTTTTCCATCGGCACGATCCTTGTTGATGGGTACACAATGACCTCAAGTGTAATGCGAAAACACACCGGCTAGATTACAAAATAAAGGTTCAGAAAGGTTTGCTTGGTGTTAAAATGGTTGTGGACTGATCTGGGTCCAGTTGTAGCACGACGGAATTATTCTTGATTTACTTCCGGATGTTCAGTCACGAAATATGTTGTGAGGTATTTCGCCATTGAACAATGTTACGTGGCATTACAGTGTGTTACCATTTTTTTTTTCTAGCTAACATAAGTTGTGCTACAATATACATATGTTATTACATTGTTGTAATACATTTGTAGCGGATTCAATTTTAGTGTGACTGGATAGTTTGTAGTGGATACGTTTGTAGTGAGACACTATTTTGTAGCAGATACATTTTAATCAAATCAAAATCAAATTTTATTTGTCACATACAAATTATACGTGGTACAACATGTAGTGAAATGTGTTTTTTGGTCGTTCCAGCATTAAACCTAGGGATGGGGGAGGTACAACAAAATGTGCAAGGGGGGAAATACAATAAAAAGCTAAAGAATAGAAATACGATAAAACAGGGTATAAAGATAAAATATGCTATTCAAAAGGTGCAAAGGAAATACCAAAAAGGTTACAAAAAAAACAATAGAAATGCAATACAAACAAGATATGAAGATACAATATGAAATAATAATAAAAATACGAAATTTCCGAGATAAAATTTTTTTGTGAATATTTCGTAGTGGAAACGTTCATAGTGAGAAACAGTAGCAGGTGCAAACCAGGACAACTCCAAACTATACAACCATAAGTGTTATAACGTTTGATGAAAGTGATAGTTTAAATCTCTATTTCCGCTGCTCGGAGAGAGCTTGACTCAGTCCAGATCTGTGTTTGCTTGCCTCCGCAGGCGAGAAGCCGTTCATCTGCGAGATCTGCGGCAAGAGCTTCACCAGCCGCCCCAACATGAAGCGCCACCGCCGCACCCACACGGGGGAGAAGCCGTACCCCTGCGAGATCTGCGGCCAGCGCTTCCGCTTCTCCAACATGCTGAAGGCGCATCGAGAGAAGTGCTTCCGGGTCACCAGCCCCGTGACCCTTCAGCCCAGCGCCATGACGCTCCCCATTCACCTCACTGTGCCCCAGGCCACACCTCCCGCGGCCTCCGTGGGCATGATCCCGCCCCCCGCCCCGCCCCGAGCGCTCACCACACACGGCTTTACGCATTTGCACATGCAGACCGCACCCGCCCAGGGCGTGGCCCACCAGATACCCGTGCTGCCCCCGCCCCCTGCCCTCTTCAAGAGCGAGCCCATCAACCACTGCGCCCACGAGGACGCCTACCTGCGCCAAGGCTCCGCCCCGCAGCACCACTGAATCACCCAATCAGCTCCCAAGCCCCGCCTCCTGCACTCGTGACCAAACGGATTCACCTGGTTCCTCTCTCACCTCAGGCTCACGCGCCTCCTCCTCCTCCAGCTGCTGTTGTCAAGGTTCTACGGGTTCAGACTCACCTCTACATTTCAAAAGTCACCAATGGAAACCACTTAAATGCAGTATAACCTCTTTATAAATGCAGGTCTTCCCTAGATGTGTACAGCACTTCTTCCCGCACCACGGAGACGGATGGTGACTCGATGACGAGCCGCTTTAGACTGTTAAGGACGACCGAAGCTGTGACGTGTCATTGGACGGTAGAGCGGAGAGAGAGAGAGAAGAAAAAGAACGTTCTTTTGTTTGTCTGTACGTGCTTTGTGACCTAACTGACTTAACCCACCTTTTTATTTGTATGAGATGATGTAACACACTCTGAACTTTTTAAAATCAGATTTGTGCGCGGACGCGAAATGTGTGTGCGCGAGTGACCTGGTGCTGGAATTCAACGCTGCTTTTTAGTTGCTCCTTCCCATCCCGGTACATGAGTGTGGTCCTCGCGGAGTGATGGGACGCCTGGGCCGGATGATGTGAGTGTGTCTGTCCTCTGCACTTTACTGCCAAATTCGATGTTTGTGCAACTGACGAAGAATTGTTTATCATGTGACCGACATGTGAAAGAAAGATGGCTGACTGGTGGGAGACGGAGGTGGGGGGACGGCGTTCTCTTCCTGTCATTCTCTCGCTGGTTGACCGTCAATAACGCCACTTTTTTTTTTTTATATATACCCACGTTTTTTTAGGTTTTGTTTCGAGTCTTATTTCTGGTTCTCTTCTTTCTCCGTCAGTCGATGGAATGCACTTTCTAATAAAACTAGAATAGAGAAATAAGCTCCGAGAAGGTTTTTAAGCAGGTGGTCTCTCATCTAACCCACTTCAGAATCAGTGTTTTGTTTTATCGCCGTCTGGTACAGAATCCTCGACCTTCGCTCTGTCTTTAGGGTGTTTTTCTTCTTGTTTTTCAAACACCCGATGGATACGCATTAATGTTGGGCCTTTTTTTATGTTCATTTAACACTTTCTGCTAACTTTAGAGAAGTAAAATCACTCGCAATTCACTTGTTCGTGTTTGTGTTTTTATAAGTTCACATGCAACTGAACAGAGAGTTTGTGTGTCACTTTGTGTAATTAAATTACAGTGAAGCTGTTTGTTTTTGTCAGAGTTTGACCTTTGGCCTTTTTGCACTCTTAAACTATTTCAGAGTAGTTTGTCTGGGTTTAAGGGTTATTCATCAATTTTGTTGAGGACAAGTCATGTTTAAACTTTATATAGAACATTCATGGGTTGGAATAGCAAGTTTTTTAATATGTTATTTTAAACTACATATAGATTAGTGTTTACAAATTACCAGTCTTGTACACTATATATATATATATATATATATATATATATATATATATATATATATATATATATATATATAATACTTTATTGTGCATTATATTAAACAGTTGCAGTTTTCAAAGTGAGAAAACTAAAACTGTATTTTTATATAAAACTATAAACATACATGTTGACTTTGAAACAAGCATTTAAGATACTTTTAAAGTTAAAATGTTTTATTTTTCCCCACCATGTTTTTAATTCAATTATCAGGTAAAATAATAAACCCTCAATCTTCAGAACTAGATGGCTGAGCTCATATGAAGCGTTTTATTTCAGAACATCAGGAATCTTCACATTTAATAGTGAACATAATAGAAAACAAACAGCACAGGCTGAACAAACTTCGGGAACTACAATTAAGTGTGTTCTGCATTATGATTACGCTAATTTCATTTATTGCTCTTGGACAAATTAAAATGCAACACATTTGAGTTCAAAGGATCGATAGTACGTCTGATATCGAGCGCATGCCCGTTGTGACGTCAGAAGCGCGTTGCCATAGAGACGTGGAGACGCACGTGTGTTAAAAACGTCGCTATAAAACTATAAATTCTGCACTTGTTTGACTGGTTACTGCAGATTGGGAGTGGAGACATTTACAGTAAGGCGAGGTCACATTCTCATGACAATTATATTTTATAATAACTAACAAGCACACTTAATCGACGTTAACTTGACCGAATATTGATCGAACTATTGAGCCCAGTAGCGGCGTTAGGGGGTGGCCCCGCGCTAAGGTAGGCCCCGCGTTTCGGTCAAAAGCACAAGTAATCTTAATCCGACCGAGATGAGTAAATCTACAAACAATGGCGTCGATACAAGTCTGATTAATTTAGTTCACAATATGGTTGTGAAAGCCGGAAAGTTTCCTCGGCATATAATTAGTTAGACGTCTTGATATAATTCGAGGACTTAGGACAGACAGGAATAATTCGTGCTATTCCTGGCCATAATTAGATACTGCTTCCTCAGAAATAGCCCCAAAGAAAGTCTGTCATTAACGAAATGGACGGGGCGAAGATCGCTGTACAAGATGTTCCCAAAGAGATCTAAGTGAATCTGGGTTTGGAGAGAGTGTTGTGTTCACCAATTTACATTCACGAAATAAAAACATTTAACAATCATTTGATTCTTTTTTTCCCCACTGTTCCAAAACGTGAATTGCGTTTTCATTGTTAACCTTACAAACTTCTAGTTTCATCAGAGCTGACGAAATATCGGTGTAATTTCCATTTTATCACGTTTTTGTTAAACTTTGCCGAAAAGTTTGTCTCGTGCGCTTTCATCAGTAAGGATGAAACGCGCTTCGATTCCACGGGGGGCGGAGCGTCTGATGCGCGTCATTGCGGCTGCACGCGCGCAGACCCGAGCTTATATCTCCGGCACTTTGCTGGTTTTTTCCACTTTTTCCCCCACAAATTTCCCGGACAAGCGCGAACAACCGTGATCGGCGGCGATAAACGATTTATCCAGAACATCAGCTCAAGGTAAATACGGCGTTTCATGTGAAAATAGATTGTTTTTCTATACGTATTTCTTAACCGGCTCATTCGTCTTTTACTTAATATTTTTAAACTATAATAATTTAAACGGTTAATAAAGTTAACAGGCGTTTTGTAAGTCAAGTGTCGAATAATGAAAAAAATGAGAAAAACGCTGAATTAGAAACGACTGCTTGTTTCGTCACGTGTTATGTATGTATATATAAACTGAAACCAAGGTCGCAGAAAACGTGCTGTCTGGAAAAAAAATGTCAACTGGTTTGCAAGTTTCTACATTTATCTAATGGAGTTGGCAAATCCCATTATATTCTGGTATTGATCCCACCTTTATCTTCAGTTGGACCCCAGTACGGAACACTGCTCCACAAGTCCAAAGAACCAGATCATATGGAAAAAAACAACATACTTTTGGAAAAACCCGTTGCTTGTGTTTGTAAAAAGGCGCACGAGCACATCTGTAAGTACATGCGTGTTATTTGTATTCTTCATTAAACATTTTTGCATTTGTATATATACATATACATTATGTAGAATAAAATATAATAGCCTTTTTGTCACTGTGCACATATACAAAGTACGTCATATACATATATGCTATAATATAAATTATAGCAACTTTCTATTCAATGCAACACGCATTAATACATTTATACATTTTAAAAATCGTACTATACATAAATAATAGATAAGAGATAAGATAAGACTTTATTAATCCCACTAGGGGAAATGTATTTGTACAGCAAAGAGTTTTATAGCAGTAAACGAACGAGGACAACAATAGGTTGTGCAAAAACACACATGTTCACCTGTGCACCCCCTCCCCCCTTTTATATAATAAAATCATTATAACTTTATGTATTTGATGGCACTTTCCCTTTCTTCCCCACCCGCAGAGTCGACCGGAGCAGAATAAAAGGCCAGGATGCGGGAGTCGGTGTTTAACTGTTGTGTTTCTCCGGTTGCCGAGCAGCAGCAGCATCACGCTCAGGCGGCTCAGACTAACGACGGCCGTTTCCTGGTGTTCTTCGACTTCGACGAGACGCTGGTGAACGAGTGCAGCGATGACTCGGTGGTGTCGGTGGCGCCCGGCGGGGTCCTGCCCGACTGGCTGAAGGACACCTACCGCCGCGGCCACTACAACGACTACATGCGGCGCGTGCTGGCCTACCTGGCGGAGCAGGGCGTCACCCCGGCCGCCATCGTCGGGAAGGTGGAGAAGCTGCCCCCCTGCCCGGGCGTCCCGGCCCTCATGCACTTCCTGATCTCCCAGCCGCCGCAGAACTTCGAGGTGGTCTGCGTGTCCGACGCCAACGCCGTCTTCATCGAGGCCTGGCTGCAGCACTTGGGTTATCGCCAGCGGTTCCAGCGCATTTTCACCAACCCCGCCCACTTCGACGATCGCGGGCGGCTGCAGCTCCGCCCCTTCCACGCCCACGAGTGCCCGCGGTGCCCGGGCAACATGTGCAAGGCGGTGATCGTGCGGCAGTACCTGGCCCAGCGCATGCGCGAGAGAGGCGGGCGACCCTTCCAGAAGGTTCTGTACGTGGGTGACGGTGCCAACGATTTCTGCCCGTCCCTCACGCTGTCCGCGGGTGACGTGGCCTTCCCGCGCCAGAACTTCCCCATGCATAAGTTGATCCAGGAGATGGAGAAGGCCAAACCTGGGGAGTTTAAGGCCGGCGTGGTGTCCTGGCAAAGCGGGGAAGACATTATCAACACCATGAGGAAGCTTCTAGAAGCCTAGCTGATACGTTTAGAACCTTATTTAAGTACACAATACTCACTATCGTTCTCTCTAAAGGTGTCATGTTATGTCCGGGTGTGTGTAAGACTTTTTGAATGCTCAGGAGACCAAAACTGTATCAAAACATGTTGCTTTAAAACGTTTGTGTTGTGTATTATTGATAAAAGGTGATTTGAAAGTTGTGTACGTGTGTATGTATGAAAGTGAAATGCCATAGTGATAAACGACAACTATGTGTTTAAAATGATTTTATAAATGAGAACCTATTTACAATTCTTAGTTAGATTGTTTACCAATATCTACGTTATCGGTTTTTGGATTTTAAAATTTTAAAATCTATTTAAAAATAAATTGTCGCACAATTTGTTTACGCCATTTTTTCATTAGTCTGAATTAATAAATGAAAAAGCAAACTCGTGTGTGTGTGTGTGTGTGTGTGTGTGTGTGTGTGTGCGCGTGCGTGTGAAACCCATTGAACCTATCCATCCAGTTTTTTTTTGATAATGTGTTGAAATGCATACATTACAATACATACTAAAATGTGCATATTTCTGTTGTGTCATGAAAAACAAACCTGGCTTCACCACTCATGTCAGTGGAAAGACTTGTGCTCGTTGTAACTTGTGGGATGATGGAAAAGAACGTTACATCACTGCAAAAATCTATAAAGCCGGAGGAATAGCAGAAAACATTCCAAAAATAAGAACAACGATGCACTGAGTTCAGGTAAGACTCGCAGCAATATACACCAAAGGGGTGGGCAACCCACGGCCCGGGGGCCACATCTGGCCCCTTGATCATATTTCTTGATAAAACGTTTGTGAGTGAGTGTTTTGTGTGTGTGTGTGTGTGTGTGTGTGTGTGTGTGTGTGTGTGTTTGTGTGTGCGCTGTTGGCATTGCATTCCCCCATCACACACCTTCTGTCCTTTTGAAGGTGTTAGTTTGAGTCAAAGTTGCTTAAAGCCTCTGAGTCAAAAGATTTGGCCACGCCTAGCACAATCCATTAATTTAGCTGAGTCTGCCATAAACGTGCGTGTTTTAAGCCTTTCCTAAAGATAAAAAAAAAAAAACTACTTAATCTCATTGTGTTTTTGTTATTTGTTCATAATTTGTTTCCGTTTTTTAATAAAATAAAACGGTGAATATGTTACTCTTAATTTGTGCGTATTTCATATTATTTTTTGTGCAAAATCAAAGCCTTTTTCTGAGCAAAACAATAACATCCTGTTATGACTGGCGACGTTCAAAGACAGACACCGACCGGCTCTTCATCGCCACCAGGTGGTTCCATTAAGCCATAACAGCGCGTATTTTCTGATTGGCCAGAGGTGCGCACGTGACTTCACAGCTGATTTCCGCGGATGGTGTGTTTTCTCCGGATCAGATGTTCGTCTGCACTTCGACAAGGAATGAATTTCCCCCTCGCATCACTCGAATCCGCCGCGGCGCCCCGACACGCAGCTTCCGCTTGACCCACAGTTGACATGGCTCAGGCTGCGCAGGTCTTCGACGGAACCATCAACCTCCGAGTCGAGCACGACAAGAAGCGGCGACAGTTCAGCATCCGATTGAACGGTCAGTAATGCGTCAAATAACGGGACGGTGGTCGTGGGAAGGGGGGGTGGATAATTAAATGCCATTCGACTTACGCGTAGATGGGTCTTGAAACATTAATGATCTTGGTACACAGCATATCTTACAATACATGTTTTGCGAAGGGTTTAAATCGCTGTGGATGCGTTTCTGGATTTTAAAACGGTTTTTTTGGTACAAAGTTGTTCATTTTAAGGTCAAATTCATTTAGACAAAACGGTCCAGGAGACGATTTCAAGTGCTCGAAATCGCGATATTGACCGTTTGTGCGCTTGTTGTGTATGTGTATTCGAACGGTGGAGTGTCTAAGTTGCTAGCCGACTAGCTAACGGTCCCATCCCATCCACAACTTAGTCTTCACTTCCTGATTCAGCATCGTTTCCCACCAGATTTGAATTTCAGAAGATGTTTGTGAGACATTGAGTTTCCATGGAAACAAAGATTTAGAGTCAAAAACACCAACACCGGACTCTACCAAAGTTCTGTGAGAATGTGTGTCAAACTGTCACAAAGCTCTATTTTATTTATAAAGCCCTTTTAACGGTTGCCGCTGGACAAAAAGCGCTAAATACGACAGAATTGTGAGAATAACCGGCGAGTGGGCAAGACATAAGGAGACAATGGCTAGGAAAACAAAACTCTTCTGGCGTTTGAACTTTACGATTGACGTTGTTTTCCGTCACGTGCCTGAGATGTTCTGCTTTACCTTTTTGAAGGCTCTCATGACCGAGCGGTGCTGCTGTACGAATATGTGGGAAAGAAGATGGTGGATCTCCAGCACACGGAGGTTCCTGAAGCCTACAGAGGACGAGAGATTGCCAAACAACTCGCCAAGGTTGTAGAGAAAGTCCTGTGAGTGGTGAATGGTGAAACTAAACGTGTTTGTGTGTGTGTGTGTGTGTGTGTGAGTTAGGCTGCAATGGACTTTGTGGTAGAAGAGGATCTGAAGGCTCATTTAACCTGCTGGTACATCAAGAAATACGTCAAAGACAATCCCCATCCACACTATCTGGCGCACGTCCTCCAATGAGGGTGAGATATGGGAGAGATGTGGCCTTTTCAGTCCTGGATGAGGTGTTACGGGTCCGGCCCGTCCTGCAGCTCCACACCAGAAGACGCGTGTTTGTTTGTGAGCCGGAGTGAGTGCGATAAGAAGAGCAGATGCCTAGAATATACAAAGCTGTGTCAATGTTTTCTCAGGAGCCTGCGATAAAGAGTGTGGAGGAGGACAAAAGGTTCTTGTCGAGGGGAATGTGGAGAACATCTAGTCCGAGCGGAGAACATCGGCTGGTTGTGTGACTCTGGCCTTACACTTTCAGATTTACTGGTGCTTACACGAGAGATTCCCCACACGCCGCCAACCGTGGACTTTTAAGGAGAAGCCCGAAGCTGCGTTTGTTCTCCAGTTTTGCATGTTTTGTGCTTTGGCATGTATTTATCCTGTGCGTCCGATGGCCAGTTGGAAGCTGAACGTCAGGGTTGGACTTTCTTCTCAGCGGCTCCACAGGTCCGTGTGCGCTGAAGACTCACGGATGGACTCGGAAAAACCCCGTTTTGTTTCCGCTTCTTGTCGGACCCGTTGTCATGTCATATTTTGTGTTGCCATAAACATTCACGGCGCCGGCGGTGACGTCACGGTTGCCTGGTTCTCACCGTTACATCAATTTGAAAATGTATTACGTCATCGCGCATTCAACGAAATGTTTTTACACTTTATATAACATTCATATCGATGGTTTTGAATAAAATTATGCTATTTCACTTTGGTGTTGACATTTTTAAAATACGTACGTTTTAGACCGGACATGTTTATTTTTATTTTTTAAATATAACTAGGCTTTGGAAACACGTTGATTTCAATACTCAGTCTTACTGGTGGTATTTTCGAGGAATGTGGAGCGTTTAAGAACATTGTGGTGAACGCACGTGCACGTCTAGCGCGGCTGTTGTCCTCGTGCACTAGGTAGGTGACCAGCGTGAGGACGACACTTGCCGCCTAGGAGAGTTTAGAGCGCATAATGGGTGAGTGTTCAATAGTATGTTAGCAACCCGGCTTATCCGTCGGATGCAGTGTCATAACACAATATTTTTATCGGACATACTTTTTAACCCATACATTTCGAAGCGAGTTGTTCTAGTTAAAAAAAAATAGTGTCCTTGCATCTGATTGGTCGTTTTCGCTTTCATGAAAAGAAGCATTTTTTATTTCAAATACGCGTCAATAAAACTATAAAAAACGATTTTACGTTAAGGTTTCGTCCTCCGTAGTTTTTAAACTAACTCTAGCAAAACAAAGCAAATATTAAATTCGTTAAACGCTCCGCTTAGGTGGTTGGGTCCTTAACTGGGGTGCATCGTGGGGTCTGTAGTCTGTTCTGGTTTCTGACGCGTTTTGAAAAGACCACGGAAGTGGTAATTCAGACTACGTTACCCGTCATCCAACTCGGCCAGTTTTGCGTCAAGTCTTGTTCGTTGCTTTTTCAAGATGGCGTCGCTGGGAAGGAGGCGCGGTGTCCCAGTCAACAGGGAGAGGTCAGTTACGCTAAAACCTCAAATAATTTTCCTATGCGTTTGATAAAACGCCACGTCTTTGTCTGAATATTAAGTTTGCTTGAAGAAGTTACATTCCCCGGCGTTTTCGCGTTGCAATCAGCCCCAAACCTTTAAAAATGCAGTGTCAATAGGGCTCATGTGTTGTTTTGATTAGCTTTCTGGCTTTGGGGTCTCTCGACTGGCTCACAACGCCGCATTCGCTCCGGTCCCCCTGCACACACGTTTTAAACACGTCTGCCCGATCCGAATTCAGCGGTTTTATGAGCTGACAGGAAAAGTCACGTCTGACAAGTGAAATCAGGAAAGCTGTGCAGTGGATGGGAAGATGTGTTTCGCGAACAGTTTAGCGAGTTTAGTCGGCGACGAAAGCCACGTATCGCCTCACAAGTTGTTTTATGTACTTATTCGCTTTTTAACCCTTTCAAAACCGCCCGCGTGTCACCAATTCTCGCGCAAACGTGAAGAGTGTGAGAGTTTGGAGCCGGTGCGGCACTGAGAGGAAAACCTTTGAACTTTCAAGGTTGTTTAAAGTCTACATTTGTAAAATTACGATTCCAAGTTGTTCAACCGCCGTTTGAATATTTTGAGTGACCATCAAGTGTTTTTGGCAGATAACACGATCTTATCAGGAAATGGCCGGAAGACACCCAAACAAACCAATCGCTTGACGAAAAACATTCTGGTTGTAGAAAGTGTAACAAATGCGTTTAAATGATGCTTTTGCTTATTAGCAATCCCACACAAATGTCAGCTAGTCGGGATTCGCGCAACACACTAAATTGGCATGACTTTGTAAATGTCCTCACGCGGGATAAATCACCTCATGTTTTGATTATCTGCTCTATGATCTGATTATAAACATCTGTTTATGTTCCATCACGTTATGACAGTGGACCAAAAAAAACGACAAACGATCACAAAAGAGTGTGTGATCCCGGATCTCCAAATCCTGCAGATCTCTCATCCGTCTCCGTTCCTTTCATTAAGAGAATAAAGAACAGTTTTTTCCCCAGGGTTGTAGCCTGTGCCTCCCCAACATAACATACAAAGTTAACTAAATAGCATGTTTGCGCTCATATTTGCACACTGTTTGTACCATATAATCCTTGTTTGTTCGATTCCATCAGTGTCTTTTTTTTAATATTGTTGATTTTATTTTTAATGAATTTATTGTGTGACCCGCTCGAGTAAACGATGGCGGGTCGGAGGAAGCGCAGACTGGTTAAATGGGGCTTCACTGGGTTTAATAAGAGCGTTGTGTCTTGGGAATGTTTGGTCTTGTGGAAAAACATGCGTCGTCTGAAGAAACTATGAAATGTGAAATTTTGTAACATTTCTGGAATCATGCTTTGTGAGGACCGTTTCATTTAAGAATTAAAAGACCATCTTCACTCATTAGAATTGTTCTGAAGGTCCTCGTCTTTTTCAGGGTTTTTTTCCCTCCATGTGCCCCAGGCACATTTATTTTTTATTCCTTTATTCTTTGTTTCCATCTCTTTATGTTACGTTATTTTGTTGTGTGATATACAATGACAATAAACAGGGTTCCTACAGGTGTTTGAAATCTTTTAAAATATTTGAATTTCAACAATGTGTTTTTAAGGCCTTAAAAATGCTTGAATTTTAAATGGAGTGCTTGAAAATGTAATAATTCAGTGGAATTCGGATAAGTGCAGTAGAGCACGTCCTCAGGAACGGACCTGGACTCAGGTGGAGCGTGCGGTTTCCATATTTGATCAGTCACGTGGATAACTACACACCTGCTACTTAACTACTACAACTATAGACTGTATTTCAACTATATTTTCCAAACTATATTTCCTCGTTTATACTCTTTACGTTTGGAGTAAACTCCCCCCATCATTTTGATTTGGGTTTTTAATTAAGGTTTTGATTTAGAGTTTAAAATTTTACCACAACTGTCCGCTGCTGGACAAAACTTAAACATGGAGCTTGAAAAGTGCTTGAATTTTATCCTTTAGATCAGGGGTGGCCAACTAGTCAGAGACTAAGAGCCACATTTTTTTTCACATAAGCACATATAAACATCATCCCATTCCTTAATCTTGTACACGCACACACACACACACACAGACCTCTGATCAGCCAGATTGAATGAAAATAACCACACCAACATTAAAAAAACATTAGTTATTTTTCAACAGTAAACACCGTGTGCATATTTGCCTCATGTTTGGTCAGCCCTGCTTTAGAAAGTGTAGGAGCCCTGAATAACGTCTCTCATGTCCGCAGGGCAGTGATGGCGGCCACGGAGTGCTACATCGTCCACGAGATCTACAACGGCGAGAACGCGCAGGAGCAGTTTGAGTACGAGCTGGAGCAGGCGCTGGAGGCCCAGTACCGCTACATCGTCATCGAGCCCACGCGCATCGGCGACGAGACGGCCCGCTGGGTGGCGGTGGGCAACTGCCTCCACAAGACGGCGGTTCTGGCGGGCGCCACCTGCCTCTTCACGCCCGTGGCCTTCCCCGCGGAGTACTCGCGCTACGTGGCGCTCCCGGCCGGCGCCCTCAGCCTGGCCTGCGCCGCCCTCTACGGCATCAGCTGGCAGTTCGACCCCTGCTGCAAGTACCAGGTGGAGTACGACGGGCAGAAGCTGTCGCGCCTGCCTCTGCACACGCTCAGCTCCTCCTCGCCCGTGGTGCTGGTGCGGCGGGACGACGTGCACAGAAAGAGACTGCACAACACGATAGCGCTCGCCGCCCTGGCCTACTGCGCCAAGAAGATCTACGAACTGTACGTGGTATGAGCGCCCACCCACATGTTCACTGACACACACACACACACACACACACACACACACATGGACCGACGGAGAGATCAGAACCGGACGCATCTCTCGCCCGCCCGCCCTCTCTCTCTCTCTCGCATCACTTGAAGACGGAAGGGTGTGTGAGAGGAAGGGTGGGCGGGGCTTAGCCTGACCAGAAGTCGACCGTAATAGTGCGCTAAACCCCACCCACCCGCTTCCTGTCTCGGCCTGGCCCCTTCCTGCTCACACGGCCTGTGATCTGTGTGGTGACCTTTGACCTCTCTCCTCTGTGTAGCTCTGTACCTCCTTTTGGCGCGTCACCTTTTCATTAAACAGTAGGAGGTTTCAACTCGGCGGCTTTTCTCGCGAGCTTTTTTTTTTTCGTTTGAGGATCTGATTTTTCTCGTGCGTCTGGAATGTGGCACGCGCGAGTAAACGATGGCGGGTGATGGTGTGGGTCCAAGGAAGCGCAGACTGGTTTAATGGGGCTTCACTGGGTTTAATAAGAGCGTTGTGTCCTGGGAATGTTCGGAGTCGGACTCGTGGAAAAACATGCGTTGACTATGAAATGTGATATTTTGTAACGTTTCTGGAATCATGCTTTGTGAGGACTGTTTCATTTAAGAATTAAAAGAAGTCTATCTTCATTCATTAGAATTGTTCTGAAGGTCCTCGTCTTTTTCAGGAGGGGTTTTTCTCTCTCTCCATGTGCCCCAGGAATGTTCACAATAAAGTTCATCTGGTCCATACAAAACATCAAAGGGATCCAGATTTGTTTTTTTTCCAACTGGTGTTTTTTTTTTTAATAGAAACTCCATTTGACCCCAATTCGACCTTTTACTTTTCAAAGCCACTCGATTGATTTCTGAATCTTGGGAATTTGACAAATATTTGAAGGTTGGAATCACAGGACACACTATTTTTGTGAGGAAATTCCAGGCCGGACGTGTTTGCGCCGCACGAGTGTGTGATGCGAGGACGCGTCTTTCTGTTTAGACTGGTTTTAAACCGCATTCCTGAATTTTTCTCTTCCAGCCTTATTTGGAGACGGTCACCTGGAACTCTCTGCGCTTCACTGGTGAACTGGTCTCCTAATCCCTGCATCCATCAGATATTTATGGCATATTTATAATAGCAAAACGAAAGCCGAGAGCTTTAATGTGTCGTTAGCGTCTGTAATAAACACCAGGACCGCCAGAAACAGCTGGACGCTAAACCAAGACGCTTGTTTCTGTTTGATGACCTTTTTGACCTCTAGTGTCCCCATGACAGCCAGTTAAAACATTGGAATGTTCCAGATCTTTATTAGACGTCACACACACACTTCAGTCTTCTTTTCCCTGTCGCTCTCTCGCCGCCCGTCTCACCATCACTCTGAAGTAGAGAGACGGCCAGAGCGTCCGCAGATAGATGGCAGCGCTGGGCAGGAAGCCGGCCACCACCACGTCCTCCTGTCCGCTGCTGACCGCCTCCAGGACCGCCGCGGCCACGCCCGCCGGATCCATCCCCGTGGCGATGCTGTGGTCCATCACTGTGACCAGACAACCACACTTAAGTAAAGGTACAGATACGTACTATGTAAGTTACTCCAATACAAGTAAAAAGTCACCACTATAAAAAAAAGATTTGATAGTCAAAGAAGCAAAGTATCAAATTTTAAAAGAACTTAAGTATTTTGCTTGTACTAATTTAAGGCTAAAGAAAAATACAAAGAAATGCGAAACAAGTCTCTTCAGGAAGCTTTATTTTCTAATACAGAACCGAAATGTAACATCTCCATGTTTCAAAAATGGTAAAATTAATTAAAGAACAAAAAGTCTGTCTCAATCAAACACAAATGTGCAAAATTAATCCTGTACAATAAAATCCTGGTAAACATTCATACATCTAAGTCACATTCACGTGGTTTATGGTTCACAATTAGCTTCCAGTATCTTCAGCAGACTACAAATGTCTCTCTCTCACAATAATTTTCTCGTTCATTCACTCACTCTCTTTCACAGTCTCTCTCAACATCTCTCCATCCCTTCCATTCTCTCTCACCATCTTTTTCTCTCGCTCCTTCACTCACTCTCCTTTTCATGATCTCTCTTCTCTGTCCATTTTATGTTCCCTCGTTCACCATGTCTCTCTCCTTTTCATCTCCATCCATTTCATTCTCTTTCACCATCTTTCACTCTTATTCCTTCACTCAATCTCTTTCTCTCACTCTCCTTTTCATGTTCTCTCAAGTCCGTCCATTGCATTCCCTTCCTCTCTCAATTTCTTTGTCACAGTGTCTCTTTCTCTCAACATCTCTCCATCCATTCAACTCTTACCTTCATCTTTTTCCTCTTGTTCCTTCACCCACTCTCTTTCTTGATCCATTTCATTCTCTCTCTCACCATCTTTTTCTCTCGTTCCTCTCTTTCGCTCACTCACTCACTCTCTTGGCTCTCACCTCCGTGCTGAGACCCGTCTCCCCTCACGGCGTTGAGCGACAGGTTGGTTCTGATGTAGCCCGGGCTGAGGACCGACACCTCCAGGCCGAACTCTGCCACCTCGGCCCTGAGGCAGTCGAAGTAGGCCTGCATGGCGTGCTTGGACACAGCGTCTGGTGGGAGGAGCCAGAGAAGTCAGCGGGGCATAAATGGGCGGGAACCACAATCAGCTCACATGCGGATCTGTAGGGTATGGAGATCTTTCCCTGCACGCTGCTGATGGCCACCACGTGTCCACTGCGTCTGCTGACCATGGAGGGCAGAAGGGCTGGTGTGGGGGAGGAACACAGTGATGATGCTCAGAACTTGTGGTGGTCAGCAGGCCTTCATCTACTCACCTTGCGTAAGAGCGATGGGACCGAAGTAGTTGGTCTCCATCACGTCCCTCTGCACGGACATGTGGGTGTCCAGGACGTTGCCACGGTAACTAACGCCCGCATTGTTGATGAGGACGTCGACGTGACCGTGGAACTTCAGAATCTCCTGCGCGGCGCTGGGAACCACAGAGGCGCTGGACAGGTCAAAGGTCGCGATGCAGGGAGTGTGAGTCTGGAAACGAAGATGACCAGACAAACTTCAAAGATGCCAATTTCACCAACATCCATTTCAAGGTTTTTTGTCCATTTCTGTGTCAAGGGGAGATGGATTTTTAATCTTTCTGAATCGGGATGCACCGATACCACTTTTTCGGAAAACAAGTACTTGCATTTCAGTACTCGCAGATACAAAGTACGTACTTAATACAAACATGATTTTAATGATCAGGTCTAGTCACTTTAGTCATCTAATTACAAAAATAAGGTGCTAGTTTAGAGTTAAGATTATTTATTTAAAATGAAAAGCATGTTTTTTGCAACATATTACAGAATAAATACGTAATTTTAAACCGTGACAGTGCTTCAAACTCAAGTGTTTTTTTTTCTCACTTTGTTGTAAACCATGCAGCTTTGGACAGCACAAGGGAAATGATTAAACATCTTTGCTATTTTGTGCGCAAAATTTGAATAAACGAACAACATTTTTCCGCCTTGCAAGAGTTTAGTGCAGCGTGAGTTGTGCTGGTTTTGAAGCAAACTCTTTGCACTCGTTGTCGTGTTGCTATTTTAAGCGCTTGATTAAATGACTAGCGTTAAACGTGCTACATTTTGAGCCATTTTTTGGACAATTTGAGACAATTTACTGACTTTTAACGAGTATGTGTCAATCATAAGTTATAGCGTTGAGAGGCCCCGCCCCTGAATGGCATCACACATAAACAAACCCATCTGAGGTGTATCATTTTATTTCTATAATTATAATTATTACGTATAATGTGTGTGTGTGTGTGTGTGTGTGTGTGTGTGTGTGTGTGTGTGTGTGTGTGTGTGTGCACTTGTTTATTGTCAGACTTTTAACCAGTATGAGAACTTTAGGAAATGTGGCATTGAGGTTAATCCCGGTTTGGGTGCATCCCTACTCCTACTTCTGGTTCCTGGGAGGAGGATCTCAGGTTCTTCTCACCGGTGTCTCTCCTGGCGTTCTGCTCCTCAGCTCTTCGACCACTCCTCGCAGTCTCTTCGGGTCTCGTCCGCACAGGATCAGCCGCGCTCCAGCCGCGTAGAACGCCCGCGCACACTCTGTAGACGCGGATCATGTGACGCCGCGGATCTGATAAGACTTTATGATGGTTCTGACCTTTGCCCAGGCCTGAGCTGGCGCCGGTGATGACCACCACTTTGTTCTGCAGGCTCTTCTTGTCCCTAAACCTCTGGACCAACTTCAGCAGGATCAGAAGCCCAACGGCCCCAGCGGCCACCGGCACGACACCGCATCCACACACGCGCTCCATGAGTCTGCAAACGTCCACCATCATCATCATCATCATCATCATCATCATCATCATCATCATCAGGACTGCAACAGTTTTACGATTAGAGGAGTTTGGCACCTTTACCATATGAAAATAACATCAAAACACACACGAATAAACGTATCAGCAAACTAAACTATATTTAAATTGAAACTCTGGAACGTTACATTGCGCAAACTCGACATTGACTGATTAGAAGATTAAACTCGGTTTCAATCTAGGCAAACCTATCGGCTAGCTGTAACGATCAATTAACAGCGAAGGGTTAAAATACCAGATAAAAATGTCAACTTTATTATCAAAGTTGACTGTATTTTCTTGAGCTTAACTGAAATATAGGGAAAGGACGCGACTTACTGAACATTGACATCCACTCGAATGAATGGTGAATCAGGAAGTGCAACCAAAAACACGTGGTTTTCAATGGCCAATCATAAGTTAGAGCGTCGCAAGACCCCGCCCTTCAATGGCGTCACGCATAAACAACCCACCCGAGGCGTATGCTTTTATTACATTCGTCTATAATTATAACGTATAATTTGTTTGTTGTGTATTTGTGTGTGTGCACTTGTTCATCTCCACTTTTATATTCGGTGTAAATTCCGGTCTTTAATAAAACTTTGACGATTGAAAACACACTAAGGCAAAACACTAGATTTTGTAACGGTTTATACACGTTGTAACAACAAATCTTTTTAAAACTTTACAGAATAAAATGTACAAAAAAAAAATTGTATCACCATGAGTTGCATTAATAAATAATCCAAATGGCAATAATTTACAACATGTTACAAAAGCCGTAAATACTCTATCTGTTACAGTCTATTTACATCTGTGCAAACACACACGTATACAAATGTACAAATAAAGTCCGCCGTCACATTGCTCCAATTATTAATATTATTATTAGAAAGTCATCAGATGAGCAAAATAGTGTCGCGTGAGGAAAAACGGTAGATAATCGTAGGTTCGTCTCCACACGGGGACTTTGGGGGTCTATGGCTTTACGTCTCCACGTCTCTGTACATGAGGTGATGCTGTAAACGGAAGTGCTGCTAGCCACGCCCCCTCACACTCATCCGTCTGCAGGGGGCGGGATCGGCGGGTCTGTGACGGACAGCTCCTGTGCCAGGTCGTTGAAGCGGGCGATGTAGTCCACACTGCTCTCGCTCATCATGCAGGCCAGCTGAGAGTCCACCTGCGCGCACACACACACACACACACACACACACACACACACACACGTCAACACTCTCACTCTCTCTCTTCATCCATTTCATTCTCTCACCATCTTTATCCTCTCGTTTCCTACGCTCACTCTTTTTCACAGTCTCTCTCTCCTCATCCATTTCATTCTCTCTCACCATCTTTTTCCTCTCGTTCCTTCACTCACTCTCCTTTTCATGATCTCTCTTCTCCGTCTCTCTGTCCTTCAACATCTCTTCGCTTCATTCTCTCTTTCTCAACATCATTTTCTCATGTTCATTCACTCAACTCTTTTTTTCAGTCTCTCTCTCAACATCTCTCCATCCATTTCATTCTCTCTCACCATCTTTTTCCTCTCGTTCCTTCACTCACTCTCCTTTTCATGATCTCTCTTCTCGGTCCATTTTGGTTTCCTTCTTTCACCATCTCTCACTCCTTTCATGGTCTCTCATCTCCATCCATTTCATTCTCCTTCGTTCTTTCTCTTTCACCATCTTAGTTGTTCCTTCTCTTCTCCACCCATCTCATTCTCTCCCTCCTTCAGTTCAGCACTGACGAAGGGTAATCTGCAGAAATACCTCGGCTACGTCCGTCAGGCCGCGGGACGGGAAGCAGTCGTGTGAGTTGCTGTCCAGTAGACTGGGGGCCAGTAAGGCGCTGGTGCTGGACGTGGGCAGAGCGCTTCTTCTGCTCTTATCCGGCGACGCCAAACTCGCTGCAAGAAACCAACAGACGTCTGGTTACGCTTGTGGATGGACAAGCGTAAAAAACATGGACCTGAACATCGTAGTGGTGAGAGATGTACGTTCATTCTGTCCCACCATCTTGTCTGAGAGCAGGGGACTCTGGGTAATGTAGTGTGATCCAGACTTCAGTGACGACACATGAGTCAACCTAGAGCTGCACGATTAATCGTTAAAAAAAAAAATGGCGATTTCGATTCTACCCCTTCACCATCTTAATTCAGCTTTTATACGATTCTTCCAAACTCTCTGATCTACGACCAGCGGTTTCTGTCAGACGCTCGTCCGCATCGAGCATTTACATACCGTATTATAACAGAAAGATAATCTTGCATTGCTTATATCGCCTGTCACGAGATATTATTCCGAAGTGTGGGTGTGTCTGTGTGTTTGTGTGTATGTGTGTCTGTGTGTGTCAGTTGAGGACAAAATTATTAGCCCCGCCTACAAAATAGTCATCGTTTGAAAAGTATTTCAAAAGTGCTTTTAAACTGAGCTAATAAATCTGTCCTCAACTGTACATAATACTGTACCTTGGAATGTTTATTTTTAAGTTTATTGGTGATTTTTTATCTTTACCATATATATTATGTGTTATTATATTGCTTTGTCGTTTTAATCTGATTTTTAGGGTTTGAGTATTGAAAATAATAAAATATTCAATAATCGTGAAGCTTTAATCTAAGCCAAAAAAATTGCAATTCTCATTTTATTCAAAATCGTGCAGCTCTATATCAACCTAGTGGCTAATTTATTTGAATTGAATTGAAAAGCCTTTAACAGTCCCACAGTGGGAAATTTCACGTCACAACAGCATCGAATCTGAGTCTTGGAGATTTAACCGAATGTTCGGATTCGCTGAAATGTTGGCGAGTCCACGGCTGGAGGTTTAATGGTGGCTACTCACAGAGCAGGCAGCCGAGACTGGAGTCTGTGGAGTCACTGGGGAACCACTGGGGGTCGTGTGTGGGGGACGGCATCCAGCTGTCGCACGAGGAGGGGAGGAGCTTAGACCGATCAATCCCGTTGAGCTTCGGCGGAGAGAGGAGGGACCCATCGCCTGAAACAGGAAGTAGCCACAAACCATCAGAAAAAGACCATGATTCCCACCATTGAGTTCCTGCTCATTATCTATTACTATTATCATTCTTATTAATTGTGTGCTTTGAGACAGTTAAAACTATGACACATTCTCAGAACTTGAACTTTAGCTGTTGTTCTAGTCTGGTTTGTCATAGAGTCATCATCACACTTCCTGAGCGTGTGTCTTTATCCACTGAAATCGGCTTCATCATAACCATTTCTTTTGAGTTGTCACAGTTCTACATACGCAATTATATTATATGGTTTAATTATATAGTTTCAGAGTATATATATTCCCCGTCTCCAGTCATTTCACTAGTGTCTTTCAGAGTCACTTGATCAACTTTTTTTTGCCGTTTCCTTGTGATTTTTTTTTTTAAACGTTTTTTTTTAATTAATCTGCGATTTGATTTCCGATTTGATGTACCTTACACAAAAAATATGCCAAAGAACATTCCAAGCAGCTAGGACTAAAAACTGCGCTTTCAGAGAGAAAATAATAATTTGTACTGTGCTTGATTAATAATTTCATCATTGGGAACATCAGATAAACTTATTTGGTGAAGTGATAAACCAATTACACATAATTTCCCAATTATACAGGAAACAGAAGATCCTGGTTTGGCTTCATCCACCAAGCCAAGTTTGCCAACAAAAGCCATTTTTTCCGAAAATTCCCGTTCGCAAATTGCGTGACCTGGCATGTTGTAGATCTCACCGTAGTGCGAGTTGATGGCGAGCTCGATGATGGAGTCGCTGATGTGAGTCTGTGCCTCTCCAGACGGCAGTGACTCCTCCGGAGGACCGGGAAGAGAAATGTCCAACAAGGAGGACACGCTGGGAAGAGCCAGAAGAGAATCTCCTCCGCCTGGAGACGGTGGACTGACGCCGTTCTGCATCGACTCCTGAAGACAAAGACAGTCTCGATCACACCTGGTCCAGGCCGAGCCAGACCGAGGGTTTCCGTCTCACTTCAGACGGTTTCTGATCCAGCAGACCGGGCTGATCTTCCGGGGTGGAGTCCATGGCCTCTTCCGGATCCACGATGGCTTTATCGATGCTGGTGCAGGGGCTGCTGGGAATGATGCCTGCTGATTTAGCAGCGAGGTCGATTGTCCCTGCGGACGAAACCCGCATTAGAGCGTGTTTAACCTGACACGTGGTGTGTGTAGGACCTACTGCAGAGCTCACTGCTGGGCACCGGACTGGCGGCGGAGGAGGGTTTAGACGCAGACTGGTGATTTGATGGAGAGATACGAGCCTGTATTGGACGAAAAGATCCTGTACCTGGAAAAACAGCGACGGAGAAATCATCAAGATTAGGTGGAAATTTGTAAATTAGTGTGTTTATGTGCGGAATAATCCGAGATGCCAGTTTTCAGGTGAAAGTATTGGGTTGTGCACGTTTATTTTGCAATGTTATAAATGGTGGCATTGTATAGAGTGCCTTTATTTGTTGTTGTATCACTGGGTTACAATGAAATTAGTATTGCTACTCCGTTTGGTGCAAAAAGAAAGATGAGATCATGGTAAAATATACACCCTGAATAACCAATATAAATAACTGCAATATATTAAAATATGGTCCAAAATATAGAAGGCAAAAAATGGTTTAAATAAAACACAAGAGTTTTTGTTATTATTAGCTAGTAATGTAATGTAACACAATTGTTTGTTTATTGTTAATTTGCTCTGCAAAATGAATTCCGTTCAACACTTTCCCAGCCAGACATTTATAATCAAACACAGAAAGACATTTTTACTACAGCCGTTTAATTCTGGGTGAATAGTTCATGTCGCTCTGTTGCTGCAGCCAAAGGTGAAAACAGCTTGAAGCGATTCAGCCCGACTTTATGCTGAACATGGCAACATGAAAAAAAAACGGTCGGCACACAATCCTACTATAGTGAAGGATAAAGACGCTACTATGGCGAAGGACGTGCCGCTCACGTATAATGTGAAGAAGTTTGGTCTAATCTGAGAGAAGTGTGAGCGAAGGATTCTTCTACCTGTAGCAGATGAGTTGGAGAGGATGGAGAAGGAACAGACGTGAGGTGACGTGTCGCCCGCTGTGCGAGGAAGCAGCGTTCTCTGGGAACAATCAGGAAGAACCATCAGGAATCATGCACATCTTTCTGGACCGTGACCTGACTTCCTGTTCCTGTCCACTCACCTGGACCACCAGAGGTTTCCTCAGAGGACGACCTCTGCCCATCTTCCTCTGCTTAGAAAAAATATCAGACTGGAAAACAAATCAGAAGTGGTGAGACGAAGTGTAAAAACATAGTTCACACGTAAAAAATTTTTTTAGACAAGACGAATGACAAATAAAGCTGATTCTAAGTCTCAAAGGCGTCGAAACGCGCTTGCAACAAAGATCCACGCTTAAGAGGACTGAGTAATAAGTTATAATCTATTATTATAGTGACAACATTTTTAAATATTAGTTTTACACTTGCTATATTAAAAGAAGTAAAAAAAATACTTGGACCACTTGAGTTGCTGTTTTTGTATTTTACTCATACATTTTTTTCCGTTGTATTGTTATTGTTATCGTTGTCCTTATATTTTTACTCATAAACAGAGTAAAAATAAAGATAACATATGTTCTTATCTTCTTATTGTATTTCTTTGTTGGCTTGTTTATCCTATTTCTCTAATGTACCCCGTCCCCACAAAACACACGTGTTTAAATGCAGGATGATCAGAAAAAAATACATTTCACTACATGTCATAACATGTATAATGTGTATGTGACAAATAAAATTTGAATTAGAAAAATAAAACATTAGAGAAACTATTAGTTTCAGTGCAGTTCGTCTGTTCACACAAAGAGCAACAGAACAGCAACAATAAAAATGTGACTATTTTGTAATTGCATGTTTATAAGTAGTAACAATTAAAGTTACAGTTTGTACAAAAATATAAATGAATTTGAATTATTTTACTGCTCTGAATATCTAGATTTTCAACAAGCTGTGTGTGTGTGTGTGTGTGTGTGTGTGTGTGTGTGTATACATAATATATACATGATATATTCAACATGTGTGTGTGTGTGTGTTCGACATGTAGTGTGTGTATGTGTGTGTGTGTGTGTGTGTGTGTGTGTATCACTACCAGTCATTAATGAAACATTTGACTTGATTGGTGGGACTGAAGCGGTGAGACTCACGCTGATGGAGTCCAGCTGTTGGCGAAAGGCTAACTCCGCCTCCTTATTGGGGGAGAACATCCTCTGCTGGCGTGAGCTGTTGGGCGGGAGGGTGGTGGGGATGGCGAAGCCCTCGTTATCTCCCGAAGGCGCCAGCTGAGAGCGCGGCAGGTTCCTGACACCTGTCCACACACACACACACTTCCGGTCAGACTTCCACAGACGACGCCAGTGTTCTGAAAATTCTTCCTACAGCTCAGAACTTCCTACACTTACGTCACTGCTCAGCTGAACCCAGATCGAGCGTTTAACACTGCAAAACTGAATGTAAATAACTACAATATATTGTAACATGTTACGAATACCGTGTGTGAGTGTTCATTTAGTGCATTTATGTTTATTCATTGATCCAACGCTACAATATCAAAAGTACATATAACAAAAGTACAGGTAGGATTTTTTGTAAGATCAAGTAGGAGAAGAAACCGATAGATAGAACTAATTTTTTTACGTACTTGTAGCGCGGAAAGAAGAAAAATCTGAGCGGAGAACAGTTGAGCAGTGACGTATTTTTAACGCGCACGTGCAGCGCGAAGGGTAGGAAGGAACAGCTGAGCAGTGACGTATTATTAACGCGCATGCGCAACTTGCAAGCTAGGAACAGCTGAGCAGTGACGTATGTTCTGACGCGCATGCTCGGCGCGCAGTGTAGGAAATTCTGAGCTGTAGGAAGATTTTTCAGAACTCACTCACTCTACCTGGAATCAGTGGATTGTTTAGGAGGATTTTGGCTCTTGCGGCGTTTTGCTGTCGGGCCCAGCTGGGGCTTCGACTGGCTCCGGCTTGAGCTCTGACCGGAGGAGTCACAGACGCTTCGTCCTGGCTGGACTTCAGCGGCGACGTCCCCACTGAACACACGTCTGGAGCCTGAAATAACAATACAAATAATCCACACTGATAAACCACACAATTTAAAGTTAACACTTTAACTGGGTTCCTACTGTTTCTGAAAAGTTAAATTCAAAGTCAGAATGTTGAATCTTTCCCAGCATCGTACAGTTATGGTGAAATATTTAAAAAAAAAATTTTACTAGCTTTTTTGAGGTGTCACTGTTTTTTTTAATAGCTTTTTATTACGCTATTATTTTATCATATTATAAAAAAAATTCTGTCTGAATTAACTGGGACTTTAAACTTATTAGGGCGTTTACATGAAAAAGCTGTTGGCACAGATTAATTTCGTACGTCGGTTTTTGTTTATATTTGTTTATTTTTTGTTTATATTGAAATAAGTATAAGGAAATGTTCAAGCACTTCATTTAAAACTCAAGCATTTAAGGCATTTTCAAGATTTTCTTCTGCACTTCTGCACAAATTTGTTTACTGTTAATTAATTTTTCTGGTCTTTGTTGTTGTTGCAGTTTCCCTTTTGTTTGCTGCTGTTATTATAATTTCTTTACAATGTTGTACCCCAATGCTGTAATGACTACTACTAAACACGGAAATGTATAATAATATATAATAATAAAATGTATCTCATTTAATTATAATCTAAATCACATCGAGAACCAAAATTGTAAATCGCTTGCGAAAAACAAAAACCTACCAAATGATAAATATCAATAAATTTATAAACAATAACAGATATAAAAATAAAAAAAATACGAATATCAACGAAGGCGAGCGTGTTTGAGCTCACCGGTTTGGGGTTGACCTCTGAGGTCACGAGCTTGAGCAGACAGCGGAGGGCGCTCTGAGTGGGAGGAGCCGGGGGGCGGAGCTTGGGCTGCCAGTCGTACTCCAGCTGCAGCTTGCCCGGTTTGCCCAGCATGAGGTAGAGCTCGGCCAGCGTGACGTTCTCCGAGGCCTGTGCGCTCCAGCCTTCCTCTCGGATCTGCTGAGGTGATCGCCCGCTGGCCTCCTCACCTCGGACCTTCTCCGCTCCGGGCTCTTCCGCCTGGCTCTCGCTGTGGAGATCCCCCGAGTCTTTCTCCTGCTCGGCTCCGTCTGTGTGAGCTGGATCCGCTGGCTCCTCGTGGTCCAGGAGCCCGGTGGCATTTCCCTCGGGGGGGAAGGGGAGCGATGGGGAGACGGCGGGACTGAGGGGAGTGGCAGAGGTGGTGATGATGATGTTCTCGGGCGGAGCTGGGGTGTCGGGCGGGTCGGTGGGATTGGGGTCGGTCTTTTTGGGGTCACCTCCAGGCTGGACGGTCTTGCCGGACTTTCCTCGGGCAGGCTGAATGCCCAGGATGTGGACGGCGGGCAGGTCTCGAGCGGCTGAGCGCCCGCGCCCGCTCTCCTGCCAGTGCACGGTGCACGAGGCCTTGGAGTGAACCACGCGTGCCACGCCCGGCAGAGTGCTGACGGTGCTGCTTTCTGCGGGAAACAGGAACAGCTCCTCCAACTCGCCCGACTGGGTCAGGCCTTCCAGAGCTTCGTGCTCCGCCAAACCTTTAAGCTACGACACTAGTTAAGGCCCAACAGCTCTAAACAAACCACCATCCGACTTCTCGGACTTTCCAACAGGCGCCAAAATAGAAGCGGGAGGGAAGCAGGAAGGAAGCAAGAGTACAAGGATACAATCCGCTGGTCCTGCGCTGTCCACTTCTGCTTCAGGAACTCTATCAGACTGGAGACTTTGCGGTGGAGCTCCACGACCATCCTGCAAACACACAAGTGAATATCACCAGATTTAATTTACAAAGAAATGACAAAACCATACATCTAATTTATCAGTCTGACTGGTGAAGGTTTGTTAGCATTATAGTACATGTATTATTTATAGTAGATTATAGTTGAGCTTTTTTATAGTAGATGTATTTTTATAGTAGATCTTTATTTATAGTAGATGTATTATTTATAGTAGATCTTTACTTATAGTAGATCTTTATTAAAGATGTATTATTTATGGTAGATCTTTATTTAAAGTAGATGTATTTTTATAGTAGATCTTTATTTATAGTAGATGTATTATTTATAGTACATTTTTATTTATTATAGATGTATTATTTATAGTAGATCTTTACTTATAAAAGATCTTTATTAAATATGTATTATTTATGGTAGATCTTTATATGAAGTAGATGTATTATTCATAGTAGATCTTTCCTACCTGCACAATCTGAACCGGTGACATTTACTGTTTTTGGCAAATGTTTGGATGTGTGCTGTACTATTTATGATTAAGCTCATTTACGTTTGTTTATTTATTTATGTGTTTTATATACATATAGAATTATATATTCATTCTCCATTTTTCCATGTATTACTTTCTGCTGTTGTGGGACTAATAAAAAGGTATTTTGAATTCAATTAGCTTTTAATTGATCCATAATTATAGCAAGACCAATGTATTTTTGTCTTAAATAAAAAACAAAAAACAAAAAACACAGTGAAACTCCTCTCACCGAAGCCGAGGATTGTGGGAAAGACTCTGGACCCGAGCCCAGGAGTGGTTACTGCGTGGCTGGAGCTCCACTGCGACCTTCAGTGGCAGACGTGCGGGCTTCTGATCCTCCTCATCACTCGCGCCTGAAACGCAGCGTTTGCCTTTATTACGCCGATTCCTCGCGATTCTTCACATTTGCCCAATCAGTCCCAAAACCATAGAAACCACGAAACCCACGAAGCCTCCCACAGCCTGGAGAGCATCCTCATCCTCCAGCATCCTCCATTACTCACCACTCACAACCACTGACCAAAACCACACAATCTCACGTTCTTCACACGCACCGTCAGGATCACACAGCTTCTTCAGCGCACGACACATGGGAGCTTTAATCCTCAGGTTCCGGCCTTTAGAACGAACCGTCGTGGCTCTGAAACAAGACATGGTGTTAGTGACACGGATGAGGAGTGATTATTATATTTCCTCACCCCTGCTGGATCAGCTCGTTCAGCTTGGACACGTTTTTATCGTCCATCACTGTGAGAAACAGAAAGCTTCAAACATCTCAAAGACGTCACGTCCCTCAAACACGGCGGCGCTGGCGAGTACTTACAGCCGCCAACCTTCTTCCGGAGCTCCGCGTAACAGATGAGGCCGTAAAGCTCCTGCGATGACTTCTTCAGCACACGGGAATATACTGAAACCCATCACCGGAATGACACGCACGTTAGCGTTTCACTATGTCACCGAAACGAATGTTTATCAACTTTAACAAAAACCTGCAAATTTTGATAATGAAGTGAACAGGAACTTAAAAGTTCATTTGAAAAATAAATAGAATGAAAATTAAGCCTAATTTTTACAGTTTAACTTTTTAATAAGTGGTATTGATCAAAAAAAAAATGTGCATCTGCAGTATAAACTGTCTCATGTCAATCTCACCGCTGTTAAAATCAATGTGCTTGGAGATCTTGTGCCAGGTCCTGTAGTAGAAATGCCGGACCTGCTCCTTGTTCTTCACCATACTAGCGGGTTTGCCCTTCTTCTTGTATTTCAGAGCAATGTTGTTCTGAATAGCTTCGAAATCCTTCCCGTGCTGTGAAGGAAGAACAGAAACACGTCCAGAGATTTGTCGCTTTTTAAAGTAAAGTTAAAAAACAAAACACACCTCGTAAAGTCCTTCGAAAAAACTGTTCTTGTCCTCCGTGCTCCACGACTCCCACTGCCTGCGGACACGCTTCTGACTCCCGCCCTCCTCCTTCTCGGAGGAGCCCTGGCCCTTAGGGGCCGACCTGGACGTCCCAGCGACCCCAGAGCCTCCGGAGGACACGGCAGCACTCGGCACGCAGAGAGACGGTCCCGCGTCTGAGACATAGAGAAGAAGAAGAATAGGATTAATGTGTCGCTTTTGCACAATTTGCACAAACTGTTTATAAGCAATAATCTATCCCATCATTCTACGCATTGGTGCCCGTGCTTTACTAGAATTATTCGTCAAAGCTAAAAAATATTGTCTTATATAAAATAAGATACATTAAGGTACTTTATTTAGTCCAACAAAAACTGGGGTGTCACTGTCAAATCACAGATACTGACCAAAGTTGAGATGTGATTGGCTCCAGCAGAGAACTCGTAAAATAAATAAATAAATAAATAGATAAATACAAATAAAGAAACATCGCATAAAATGTGCAAAACGACCTGGAATATTATTTTTACACCAATTACTGTAATGTTTGAATTATTCCTTACTTAAGAAAAGTCCGATGAGATTTATCCGAGAGCCAGACACAGTCATCAAGAGCCAGGTTTGGCCCTAGAGCCGCATCTTCCCTACCTAAAGTAAAGTGTACGGGTCTTGGGAGCCAAACTGATTTAAACGCTCCTTTTCATCCACCGCGTGGGCACTTTTACTCACAACCGGGTCTTTCAAAGCGATGATGTCTCTTACACTTGTGATCTTCCATGTGATCGTCTTATCAGGCTAGATAAAAGTCCCAGTCCTGTCAGACCTGAAACTCGTGACGGGTCACCTGTAGCGGCATCTCAAACAAACGAGTGACGCCAAAAAGCCAGACAAACCCACCAAAGCGGCTGAAAAGCAGCGTGAAATAAAGTTAAAACACCCGACTCAAGTCTGACGGGTCAGAAACGGGCGTCTCGCGCGGCGCCACGTAACGTCACCAAAACAAAGCGGCCAAACGCACGCGAAAGTCTGACAGGAGATTAAATAACCAGATCTAACATAAACAAATAACGAGCTCAGAACTATACACATATATATATATAACACTAATCACTCACTAAGTCACTCACCTTTGGCTTTCGCCGCGCCGTGACCGTTCAGCAGCAGGGACGCGGCGGCGGCGGCGGCATCTTTCCGTATCCGCTTGCTCGGAGGTCGCACGCTGGAGCGGAGAAAATGATGCTGGTCCTGGTTGTTCGGCGCGGCCTGGGTCGGCGAGAACGCAGTCGGGTTCCCCTGGGCTCCGGGCGGGCTTGACGACTGCGTGGAGAGAGCCGAACCCGCGGCTGATGGATTAAGTGTTTCCTCTCCGACTCTCTTTGTGCTCGTCTCCTCGCTCGCCTGGTCCGCGCTCTCTCCATCCTCGCCTCCCTCGGGCTTCACGGCCGCTTTGCTCGGTCCCTCGACGGCCGAACCACCCCCTTGGCCCACTGTCATCCTGAGCGAGCACAAAGAGAGCCCGTTTGCAAACATTCCCCGTGACACCGAACCACGATCAACTTGGGCAGACGACGTTCCGCTCAACTCAACATGGCCGCCGCTGTTTGTTTCAAATCCCCTCTCGACAGTCCCGACGAACCGAATCGAAAAGCACCGCTTCCCCCGCGCACACAACTCCGGACCGACACGCGCGTTCGACCGTGAGCGCGCTGTGCCGTTTTAGTCCGCTCTCGGCCGCTTATTTACCCGGAGATTCGAGCGCGTCGACTTGACTTAAGCGCCGCGCACAGACGACGGACGGACGACGACGGAAAGCGCTCGCGCGTTCGACCTCTACACAAAGTGCTTCTCTCGGATGCACCGTTACCCATTCTCGTGGTCTTCGGAGGCAGACGGGGTCTTCTTTCTTTTCACCATGAGTCCGGTGATTTTGGAGAGCCGGGGCGGGCGGATTGAATCATGTTCGGAGCGCGAGCGAGGTCAGGCACGGTCGTCCTCTCCTCTCCTCTCCCGGCTGCGGCTCGACTGGGCTTCAGCCCCGCGCCGCGCGACCCGGCGCTCTCGTAGCAACAGCAACACCGACTCACACACCAACCACGTTCATCACTACAAAACACACGTTTCGGTCCGACATTAGACACACGACCCCCTCGGCGGTCCAGCTCGAACACTCGAATGCTTTTTTCGGGGTTTTCGGTCGTTACAATCCGGCGCGCGCGCACTATCCACAGTCTGGACTTTGCTTACTTTATCTACGTCATCGTAACTTAAACGCAGGGTCTGTACGATCTTATGGATGTAAAAAACGACATAACGTAAATATAGCTCGGGTGAATGAGACTTGATTTCATCATCTCATCGAGCATGACACACACAGTCAGTGTGTCACGTACACACGAAACTATCACACACACTTTCAGTCTAACGTGTTAGAAGTCGATCTGTACTCTTCCAATAGTACTTTTTATTAAAGTGTGATTATTTGGTCTCGTGCCAGTTTTTGCTAAATTTGGGTGTGCCTCGGTCGTTATTGTCTCGAGACTCTTCTCTTGATCATGAACATCTAAAGTTGTGTTTCCATCATCTTTCACACATCACAGTCGCGTCGTTATTGTGCGTCGACGCTGCCAGATGTGGATTTCTGAAGCTCGACAATCACGACAGTAAACCCCAATTTGTCCTACTCCATCTTTCAGCTCTGATTTATTCCTGTGAATGTTTTGTGAAAGGAGATAGTTGATGCTGATCTCAGCTGTTCCTCGACTTCCAGCAGCTGCTGACGCCTGACAGCGCTTCAGGTGGGAGTGAA
Source organism: Paedocypris sp. Pulau Singkep (assembly GCA_017309775.1). NCBI lineage: Eukaryota > Metazoa > Chordata > Actinopteri > Cypriniformes > Paedocypris > Paedocypris sp. Pulau Singkep. The sequence continues at coordinate 8,619,785 of MU204432.1, forward strand.
GGCCTTTTCTGGACATTTAAAACCAGTTGCCTATGAGTTTTAGGTTTGTAGCCATCAAACGTATTAGCCAATTAAAACGGAGTATATACAAAACACTCACATAAAAACTAATCAGCAGCAGAATCTGACGCATTCACGTGATTTGCTTTTATGGTTTAGGATGATGAGCATCAATTGATTGCCATAGTAACCATTATAGGCTTCTGTAAGTTCTTCGTCGGCATAGTTTATGTCATAAAACAATAAGTTGATGTCGTACGTTAAAAGACACAAACTAAGTCCTTCAATTTGATTGATCGCGCCACAATGCGACAGCTGACACTAAAGCAGCAGCACTTTCTACAAGTTTGGCTGCTAACTTGCTAGCTACATTTGCCGGGTTGCTTACGTTAAAGTCGTCACCTCGGCACAGGTGCGTAATCGATAACGACATGGATGTATTAAGAGATATAAATGCTCTCTACCTGTGAAGGCGGTTGTCAATTCCCCGCGAAGCTCTATCCAGAAAGTCCAGACTAGAGAGGTAGCAAGAAGAAACCCACTGAACACTGCATCTCTTCCTGTTTTCGTCTGCTGTCAGACACGCCCACCACAGATTGAAAACAAGCGTACTGATTGGTCACGGCTTCCAGCATTGTTGGCCACGTAATTCGACGGACGGCAAATTCACCCAATGGATCGCTGTGTTCAGATGGGCGTGCTTTTTAAACCATCCAATCAAATCTGACATTTTTGTTCGCCTCTAAAACTTTTAAAATAACGGTCCCTACCAAAACTGTCAACATTTCCGCAAAATTCCAACGAAGACAAAATCGTATCTAGGTTTATTTGTATTATTTTTGGTTAGGAAGTGGATACTAATAAAACACAAGGTTTGTTTTAAATCGTTATTTTGTTGCTAAGCTTTCAGGCGTGGCGTGAAAGGGCAAGTTAGCCAATCAAAGGGCGGGTTGTGACGTGGCCGATTTAACAGCCAATGGCTTTACAATACACTTTGATTGATTAATTCTAGAACCAGTCCCACGATGTTGCTTTCTCAATTAGCATATTAGCCACCGCGAGTCTTTCTGGGCGTGGTCGGCAAGACTTCACGATTTTTTTGGACGTGGACTTCAGTTTAGCTGAGCGAGTTCCAGCGGTGTGGTAGAAGTTTAGTAGCTCACGTCACATCGAAACGAGCAACTATGACTTCCACTAATATGTTTCAGGGTCTTGATAGTAACGCAAAACCCACTTCAAGGTATGATTTTTATTCTTCAGTTTGTTTGGCGGCGCTATGAGAGAGCGAGATAAAACGGGAAGTTTGTCGTAGCCAAGCGCTTTAAAGCTAAATCTGGTAAACTATTGTTTAAAAATTGAAGTCGGATGGAATCAGTACATGTATAATAATGTGCCCTAAGTGTGATTGTGCTGTAAGTTCTGCTATTCAGAATCCGTCTATTAAGAGTTTATTGTTAGCCGTTAGCTAACTTGTGCGCAAAGGCTCGAAAAGAATATTCGTTTTTACTTTTAAATATTATATTTGCTGTTTTGTCTCGTCTCTTATCGAATACGTCACTTTGGAACATGCATTTTTAATTTCACCGATGTTAAATAATTATTTGATTTTATAGCCCTCGTGAACGACGGAATCGTTTCGTAACTGGGTTATTTAGCCACAAATAATGCGTTTTCCCCCCACATAAATAGTGAATTTTTTTTCCATAGATCGCGACTTTAAGCGGGTAAGCTAAAGCTCATTGACTCGGTGGCCCTTTAATGCCCGACCGCCGTATCTTACACGTGCAGTTGCAGGCTCTCGCCTCAGATGTTGCGTGGCGCTGTTCCGCCGTTAAACGTGCACGCAGGCGGTTTCTGATGCATTTCCTGGAAGGAAATCAATGGATTTTCGGTTGTTTGCATTTTTGTAGGGTATTAAGACCTCCAGGTGGAGGATCCAGCAATCTTTTTGGAGGTTATGAGGAAGACGCCTCGCCCTCCAGACGGACAAACAAAATGTCGTCTTCCATTTTCGGCCCTGCGGAGGAGCCCCAGAGTAGCAGCAGACGCTCCAATCCTCCAGGTGATGTTTGCCCTCCTACACGGCATTCAAAGCTGGAAGCCTCGTGCTCTGTGAAAATCATCGCCACACTGTCACATCTCTCTCCTTCTCGTGGTAGTTGTGGTCCAGCGGTAGGGAGTTGGACCTGCCACCCAAGGGTTGCAGGTTCCAATCCCAGTCCGGTGGGTTCTACAACTGGGTGTTCTTGAATGACCATCTCTTAATGCTGCCCACTTCTCCGGGTTTGTGTGTCACCCCCTCTTTACTTTTCTCTTTTTTTATCCCTCTGTCTCACACTCTTGCCCTCTCTTTCCACTGTTATTTTATGTCATATCATAGGCATTTTTCAGCTCTGACATACTTGTTTTGCTTTCCTCATCTTTGTGAGTCTTATAAATGGGTTGTCCAGTTGAAGGAGTGAAAACAGTCCTGCTTTTTCTTTTTCATCTTAACCTCTTAGATTAATACATCGCAAAACACTGCTATAAGTGGTGAAATATGATAACTAGGAATGTCCTGATCACATTTTGAGCTTTGAGTGAACTGACTCTATTAAACTGATTCCTAAATTGATAACATGTACAAAAATATACAAAACATAGTGTGTGTATCTATCTACACACAACTTTTTTTTTTTTTTTACACAAGCATTATTTCATTAATTAGGATTTATGTTCTATGCAACTCTGAATGACTCTGATTGATTTAGGATGATTTTCTCCTCGATTTGAAGCCAGAAGTTTGAATGTGGTTTGCTTGTGGTTTCTTTATTATTCTTTAAGAATTTTATGAAAATTGTATTTAAAACGACTATTTGGATTGTTGAAGTGCAACCAAGCACAGTCGCGCAAGCAGAACCTCAACAGATTAATAACCAGCAAACAAAAATGAAACTGAATCTGACCTTTCTCATGAAGATCTCTGCTTTAAATCTTTCACAATAGAAGAGGAAACGTGATTGTGTGAGTCACTATGATTCACAAAACTTTAGTGCCACATTATGCCGACATTTTTACGTGCAATTTGACAACTGATTTGATTCTGATTCAGATTGAGAACGTATTCGTTGTTTAAAATGGGCTTTGTCAGCCACTGATGCCAACCTTGAAATCGGATTGGTTCATCCCTAATTCCCATGATTCATTGTTCCTAATTCCTCGTGTCATATTAGGTGGAAAGAGCAGTGGAATCTTTGGGGAACCAGATGCGCCGCAGACTCGGGCCAAGCCGGTTCCTCCTGGTGGTCAAGGAAGCAACAGCGGCTTCTTTGGGGCTGGAGAGTCGAACCAACCAGCGGTGAAGAGTCATCCCAACAAACCAAAGGTAGACTTTGCAATACACCACATGTGTCAAACTCAAGGCCCGGGGGACAGATGTGGCTTTTGTTTTGTTAATGTGTCTAAAAAAAGATAAATGAGTGCACCTTGAACGAAAACTACATTTCCCACAATGCATTTCGACTACAGTGGCCGTGGCTGTGTTTCCACGGTTTTGTTTTTTTTTCTTTTCATGTAGACAGTTTGATCCTTCATTAATGAAGTTCTGTGTGTTTTCATTAACTGACAAAATATTAGGAGATTTATGTTAGAGCAACAAGCAAACATGGGTTTGACACCCCTGCTGTACACCAATTGCGACAATTTTTTTCCCCCCATACAAAATGTATTTCAGAAATTAAATTCTCTTTCTATCCATTCTCAAGGACAACTTGAATGTTGGTGTACCTGCATCTCCAGATCCACCAGGTACGGAAACTCTGTTTTCCATAACATTAGTCAATTTCTTCACTCTCCTGGACAGTTTTTGTGAGAAGGAAATGTTCTTGTGCTTCCAGTCCCTGTGCCTAAGCAGGAGATGGTTGCTGAGAAGGTCCAGGCCGAAGCTGCTTCTCCTCCTCCAACACCTGAGAAAGAGCCACCGTCTCCTGCACCAGCACCAGTGCAAGAACCAGCGCCGGCACCAGCAGCAGCAGCAGCCGCTGAGGGGTCCGAGTCTGCCAGCGGTCAGCCTTCAGAAAAAGACCATGAGCCTCGACTCGGACCACGTCCTCGCTCCCACAACAAAGTGCTCAACCCGCCTGGTGGAAAGTCCAGTGTGGTTTTCTATTAGCCACAAGTGCCGCCATGTTTCTCAATTTTCTGCTTTTTTTTTTTTTTTTTTTACATTGGCTCTTACCAAAATTAGCGCTTTTGTTTAATTGTTTTTTTTTTTTCTTCCCTATTTCACTGTTATTCATTCCTCACTTTACTTTCGTGCTTCTCTAATCACTGTTTTTACACTCAGACGACTGAATGGTTAATTCTCTGAACGGTCTGTAATTCCCCGTGTAAAGATTTCCGTATTTTTGCCTTTTGAGTTTCTCTAATGTCGAAACTCTGCACATTCTTTGCTGTTTTCAACTGGAACAAAGCAGTCAGATCTGTAAGGTCCGAGCTCACGCTCTCAATCTTAACGTTTTGATCATTGAACTCTTAACAGACAGGAAAGCACAAGTTACAATCATGTTTTTGGCGTTTCTGCACAATAATAGCCATGCGGATGTGAATGTAGCCGAGACGCCTGAGGGTCCTGCACCGGGTCTTCACACAGTCTTCCACAGCTCCGTGCCATTTCTGCCCAAAGTACTTTCACGGCTGCTTGGTAAAGGCTGAGTGCATGACGTCACCCAAATCTGCTTGTTGTCACTTAATTCACCTCTCTGTACTTTATATTTATGCTGTTTTGTATTGTTTCAATCATGAAAATAAAAGAATGTTTTTTTCATGTGCCGTTAATTGTTTTTTTTTTTTTATTCTATGACTATTCGTTACTTACTACTAATGAGTTATGGCCTTCCTCCTTTATGACATCACACATAAACTCCAAAGTTCTCCATCTTCTAGCTTGTCATCTCACCAGTCTGTGCCTCTGGCCCGGTTCTCCACTGATGGACACCGGGCTTTCACCTGGTCAGCTCCTGTCACCTGATCTCCGGACAATAATATCCATTTCCACCTTCACCACTAAACCTACTGGTTTTCTAAGTGTAATATGTGTGCAATATCTCTTTTGTTTTGTTGTATGCTGTATGTACATATCAGTGTATCCCCCATGTGTGTATTAGTAAAGTAAATACCTACCTTCCATAGATAAGACTTTATTAATCCCACTAAGGGATTTTTAATTTAATTTTTGTGTTTCAGCAGCAGCAAAAAACAGAAACGAAAAGGACAATTTAAAAAAACAGCAGTGGAGGAAAAAATGCAAACATCAAAGAGAACACAAGCAAGAAACGACAATAAATGGGTTGTGCAAAATTACAACTGTGCAAAAATAATGGTGCAATTGTGACGAGGTAAAAATGTAATGTGCAATTCCAAAAAACAATTTTGAGTGAAATTAACAATTCCAAGGGCGTCTCATGTTATTCCCGTTCGTCGTGTGTCTAATTTGTAAATAAAACAAAATCCTATCGATGGAAATTATCTTTAATAAAAATCCTAGCTAGAAGTGAATAATAATTCAGACTGTTTAAACGAGTATATGCAAATTAGATGAGGTAGACGTTTGTCTGGCTGCCTCCGCTTAAATAAAAAATGGGACCAACATGCCGCTAAAAAAAACACGAAATTGAAACGTTTGTGAACACCGAAAACAGCAGAACACATGACAACTCCGGCCTGTGACGTCAGCGCGCGAGGGAGAGTCGAGTCACCGCCGCCGCTCGAGCAGCAGCGGAAACGGCATCACGAACCCCCGCCGCCCCGTCAGCCGCCGGATCGAGTCCTTTAGCCAAAAAAGCATCGATATAGACGCGTGTAGCCGTCGACTGTCATTGGAGTCGATAGCCAGGGGGAAAAAACCGTCCGGGCGCGCGGTAGCTGTTGTCATATTTCTTCATTAATTAATTTATTTATTTAGTTCCTCCGTCGGTTTCCAGACATGGCTGAGCTGGGCTGTGGATGGTGAAGAAGCAGGTGCAGCATCGGACGCTCGGCCGTCAGGTGATGGACTTCGCTCCGCCGCAGCCATGAGGCGGACCGGATCCAGCTGAAGCCCGGGCGAGGCGAGGCGAGTGCGGTTGCGCTGCCCACGGTGTGGCGCAGGAGCACGGGCGGGGAACAGGGCTCGTCCGCTCGGGTGTTTGCCGACGAAATATCGAGCATTTAACGTCCGAAAGTCCCCGGTCCCGGTGCCATCCGGACGTGGCCCGACGAGGCGACATGAAGTCCCGATGACATTATCGACAGTTCATTGAAGAAAAAAAAAAAACAGTTGCTTCGTGAGCCACGAGCCGCCGTTTCGATTCGCGTCACTTGAATCGTTTCTTTTAACCGGGAGATCAAACAGACGCCGCCAGGATGATGGAGCTGGATGAGGTGGTGTATCAGGATGATTACGGGGCCGTGTCCGTCATGTCGGAGCGGGTGTCGGGCCTGGCGAGCAGCATATACCGGGAGTTCGAGCGCCTGATCAAGACCTACGACGAGGAGGTGGTGAAGGAGCTGATGCCGCTGGTGGTGAACGTGCTGGAGAACCTGGACTCGGTGCTGACGGAGAACCAGGAGCACGAGGTGGAGCTGGAACTTCTCAAGGAAGACAACGAGCAGCTGATCACACAGTACGAACGGGAGAAGTCTCTGCGCAAGCAGGCGGAAGAGGTAACGAACCTTCTCCTCCATCGGCCTTGTTTCTCCTTAACTGCGCTTTAAACGCGGCATATAAACATGTTCTTCCGGAGTCAACTATCTGAAAGAAACGATAGATAACGCTGGTGGCATAATCTCATGTCATAATCTGATAATCTGGTGTCACTGACTTCATAAAGCTATTGATGCTAATATGTCAGTGAAGGACTGACGCCCAGGAACATGTGTGAACGATGAAGTCCTGAGGGGGGGAAAATATCCAAGAGTTAATTGGAATCCCTTAAAACAGGGCAATTCATTTACACAAATTCGCAGCTGCTTTGAAAGGCCGAACCATCTGCTGGTTTGCATCTGCAGATCACTTTCCGCATTAAGTTTATTTGTAACGCGCTTATTGACTCAACCAGAACAACAAATAGAGTTTAACATTGACTAATACAGCGGGCAAGCGAGCAGGCAACAAGGGCTAGGAACTGAAACTAAATCAAGTTCCCTGAAAACATAACCACGGGAGAACTTCAACCCAAGTTTTATTAATCTTCATATTCTCATAAACACCCTAAAAGAATCTCAATAATGCCTCGTCTCCATATAAAATGGTTAAAAGCGGGGAATGATAGCGCGTGATGAGATGCGATTGGTCATGGAAATGTTTATGCACGTTTCTGTGTATTCAGTTGTGTTCATGGCTGACAAACAGTAAAACACAAGGTCTTGTAATTCTATTACAGTGTGGCATTTTACAGCCCGAGGGCCACGTTTGGTCATCTCTGTCCGGCCTGTGAGTCGAAGAAGGCCCAGGTCTGCTGTAATTTCTGAAAAATAATTAGAAAACAGATACACATAATAGATAAGAGCAGATTAGAACAATCCTTATTGTCCCTGTACAATGAGTCTGGCTTTTGATGAGATTGAACAAAAATATAAATGTACATTTCTACATTGTGACATTGACCTTTGTTGTTTCCTTAAGATGTACGGAGTTGAATAATCTGCTCCGCGTTAACGTCGCTCTCAGGGTCGTACGATCAGTTTCGACGAGCGATGAGATTGTGAAGCAGAAAAAAGTGTGTTTTGTATCGCAGAAAGTGAAGAAACGATCCATGGCCGACGCTGTGAAGAGTAGCAATGTGCTGATACGAAAGAGATTATCGTCCTCGTCTCTACTCGGATGCTTTCATTTCCTCTTGGAGTTTCCACTTGAAACCGTCAGCGAGACAGATGCTTGTCGTACCAGACAGGCTTATCACCGACGGTTCACAGTCCAGGATCATCCACAGTTTAAGTTTAAAGTTTGGTTTATTTTTAAAGCTTTTAACCGTACAGGCCGACTCGATGCAGCTGAACAAATACAGTAGAATAGAATCAAAGACACTGAGTAGTAAATGAATGGGAAAGTGGACACAAAAACCTTTTCAGCGAGGAAACAAATAAACCAAGCCTCGTCTTCAAAACGACTTTGAATTAAAATGACTAACGTATTTCCTACTGCCAGGATCCAGGTTGGGTGCGGATAGATTTAAGCAGTCAGTCAGGGATGTGCAGGCTCCCAGAGTGATCGATTCTTCTGGTAGACGAATGCTGGACGACGCTGTAACCTGATTCTCGTATTATGGTATATTCATATAGAACGAGAGAGAGAGAGAGAGAGAGAGAGAGCAAACATCGTTCTCTGCTTTCAGTCCTGTGGGATTGTGACTGCAGACTGTAATGGACGGAGAAGGACATCCATCTCGTCTTTCCTCCACACTAAGTACTCGTACAGTTTATATGCCAAAGCGTCGTCTAATAAACCAAATCTCATGGGAGAAACGACAATATTTTGTGTTGTTTTTCAGTCTGCAGACGTTAAGTAATCATTCGTCACAAAAACAGTGCCGTTAAAGATTGAATTTTGAAGCCTGTCAGTGAGTTGGAGCTCCCTGTGACCCAGAAATGAAACAGGCCATAGAAAATAGCTTTCGTTCTGACCTCAAGTCAGTGATGCTGATGTTTACTCATTTGACCATGCTTGATTTTTTATTTTTTTTTTACTTGATTGGAATGCCAAAAATCTGAATTAAAAACAGAAAAATGGTTCTGCAAACTGTATTGTTGCGTCATCCGAAGCACTTTTAATAGATTTTTTTTTATTTAATAAAACTTTTATTTCATTATTCATTTTGGGGCTTGTTCTCCAACCAATGAATGTTCACCGAAGCCTTTTTTTAAATGACATAACTGCGCTAGTGCGTAGATTGTTTGTAACCAGGATTTGGGTTTCTGGATTACTGGATTCCTGGAGACTGTCTGTGGCTGGGCCGCACTGCAGAATGAGACTATTGTGTTCCTCTGTAATCCAGGCCGCCCAAAGTCACCGCACTCGGCCTTCACTGAGTGTGTGTGTCTGTACTGGGCCAGATTGGTGAAAACAATATTGATATCATCAGAATTGTGGAAAGTATCGTGATAATTATTTCATGCACACTTTCAAATCAAACATTTCATGTACAAAATCAAATCACATTTATTGTCACATCACCAGCGTGTGAGATACAGATAGTGCAGACGTACCGTGCAAAATAAAAAATTATGACAAGGCGAGGAAGTGCAATATGCTACAGAAATAATAAAAAATTAAGCATAATGTTTCCAATTTTCATTTATTTTGTTTTCTAACGAGAATTGAGTTTGACCTTAACGCAAAATGAAAAAAAGCACAATGTTTAGGCAAAAACAGACAAAGGTAAACGTCGTGAAAATGTATAATGCCCACATTAATTTAGCTTCCTTGGTTCAAGGTCAAGGAAGTGAATGCGTTTGAAATACCCGATCACAGGTTAAATTCCCATTAAAGTGTGACATTTTTTCAAATTTGTAAAAGTTTGTGTATGTCGTTTTGGATAAAAACATTTAGTAGGATTGTGTAGATCCACCGTTCTCTGTTTTATTCAAACAAGCTGATAGACACAAGTAAAATATCATTATTTTTTACGATTGTTATTTTACAATAGACATGCATAAAAGTTGTCATTAGCTCGATGACAGAAAAAAGAAAAAACATTAGACACGCCGCGACACATTTGAACAGACAGACCATATTGCATGTAATCCCAGTGAATCCTTCCAACAAATAAAGCGTATTCTCGTGGCCAGCGTGAGAAAAACCACTAATCAAAGATGTGTTTTTACAGAAATTCATTGAGTTTGAAGATGCCCTGGAGGCCGAGAAGAAGGACCTGCAGTCCTCGGTGGAGACCTTAGAGCTGCACACCAAACAGCTGGAGCTGAAGAGCAAGAACTACTCCGACCAGAGTGAGTAGGAGAACTTTTGCGTGCAACTTTTCTACACCAATTGGTCAGCGACGGACCTTTTCTGAACCAATACGACGTTCTTCTTCTCCTCAGTCTCGCGGCTGGAGGAACGAGAGTCGGACATGAAGAAAGAGTTTAATGCCCTTCACCAGCGTCACACTGAGGTTTGCTTTGTTTCACTTTTGTGGTTCAAATTATTCGAGAACAAACGTCTTTCCACGTTTTTTTTATACATATATAGTACATATACATTTTGTTCCATTTCATTTTGCTGGTTTTATTTGTATATTATTCTTCTACCCTATTCATTATTTTACCCTGTTCTTAGTCAAAAAGTCCAGATGTGTATAAAACATTTGTTTAAACGTTTTTACACGTCAAATACAAAAAGCCACAAAAAACAACTAGTTTGTTTCAGAGATCTTGCTTCCAAAAAATAAAATAAGCTTGTATTCTCCCAGAATGACAATGTTTTTTTTTTTCTCTCTCTTTTTTCTAGAGCCGCCATCTTGAAATGACGTCGTGAAAATCCCTGAGATTTCCGTAACCTCGCTAGAACGGTGACCAAGCAACATACCAGGCAAAATCTCAGGGATTTGCGTGATGTCATTTCAAGATGGCGGTAACCGTTCATGTCCGATTGTCCGTATATCATTATATACTGTACCTTTAAAAACATCCGCTGAAGGGAAAACTAAACAACTGCTATGTAACATGTTTTTGTTACATTTATTAACAATATTTTTTTTCAATTATAAACATTTTTTGTCTGATTTTATAGTCATGGCACAGATTAGAAGGATCACGTGTAAAATGCGGCTCAGCCACTGTATACATTGAGTCTTGATCTTTCCTCCAGATGATTCAGACGTATGTGGAACACATCGAGCGGTCAAAGATGCAGCAGGCCGGAGGAAACCAGTCGGACTCCACCAGCTGCGGACGGTCGTGAGTTTAAAACTCTTATTTTGTAGAAAATCCCTGCACCGTCAGCACAACTTCTCATATATAGTATTATGAGATTCCAAGAATGGTGTTGCAACATTTACGTAGCCGTGAGTAAAATTTTTTGGCTATTAACCAGATTTCTACATGTTACATAATTGACTATTTAGTTTCTTTTAAGATTTATTCAGGCTTCAAGAAACAAAGTGTGATACTCAGATGATCGTTTTCTGCTCATTTGTAATACTTAAGTAAACAAAGTAACAAAGTTTGAGGTAATGTATAAAGTTGTATAAAGATGTAAAATGTGTAAAGATGTAAAATGTACGTATAAAAAATTGAAGTAATGTATAAAGGGGGCGAGTGGGAGGCGGAGCTACGCTGTGACTTCACTGCTTTATTCAGCAGCGGCATCTCCTGTTTGTATGTCAGGTTTTTGCTCACCAAACAAAGCAAAATAAGTGTATTATTTTTATATATATAATTATTATAATAATGATAATAGTAATAATAATATATTACAAACAAAAATATAATAAAACAAATATACAAACAACATAATGTAATAGTAATATAATTAATCCACAGGTTAATGACTCAGATATAATGATCAGTTAAATAAATCAGTCAAGATGGAACAATCTTGGACAATTTGAATTTAAAATTACGAAATTATTAATGTCACTAAAAAAATCTAATAATGGTGTTTAATGAACTTAAAAACACTTTTCATTCTTAATCGTGTTGTTTCCATCGTCTTCATGGCTTCCAGCAGTTCGCTGTGTTATTGCATCATCATTAGGATAAGTAACGTCAGGGAGCGGCGAACGTTTGGGGGTCCGGTTCGTTCCTTCGTTCATTCAATTTCTTCGTTGCAGTTCCACCATGTTTGTCCGTCCGCTCTCTTTACTGGTGGTGTAACGCAGGTGAATGTCGTGTGTGTGTGTGTGTGTGGTCGACTTATTGGTGTGTGTTTTTATTTTCCTGTGCTTGTGCCGCGCTGTGTGTCTCTGCAGTCAGCGCGTCAACTGGAGGAAAAGGTAAAGCCGTCCCACAGTTCCCAGCGCCCCCCTGCATTTATCAGACCAGCTCGTGCACCTAAAAGCGCTTTCCACTTCAGTCCGAAGAGCCTCTTTCTCCTCTGTGGCTTTGCTGCTGCTGCATGTTTCCACCCGTCCTTGATCAACTATTTTTCATTTTTTAATAAAAAATACCTGACTTTTTTTTTTCTGTCTCCCTTTCTCCTTTTTTCCAGTAAATCGGAGCGTCCCCCATCACTGAGTTTGTTTCCTGGTGGCGATGGCATGGTACGTGGGGGTCCGGGTGGGGCTAGAATGCTTTCGTCAGACGTCTGGCATTCCAGTGACCTCTGCAGGCCCGTCTACGCCCCTGGCTACCAGGTGTGATAGATGTGACTCCGCCCCCTTAAATGATGGGGGAGGAGCCAGAGTCGTCAGTCTGTCAGCCACGCCCCCTAACGCCTGCTCGTGTCAGGATCAGGTGGATGGGTGGGACACCAGCAGGCCGACAAGGGTCCTTGCTTTTTAGTTTTATTTTTAACAACAGAGTTTGAGTAGATCTAGTTTATTAGATTGATTTAATTATTAATTTTTAAATTATCCGTAGGTAGGCAGTGCGCAACAATTTTTCGGTCACGATTGACGCTAGAAAAAAACTCTAGGAAAGAAAATGTTGACCTGAGATTTTTTTTATCATGAACACTTCTTTTTTTTTTTTTTTTAATTTAAGTTGTAATTTACTAGTATATTTTTTATATACATGGCAGTAGAGCTGCACGATTCTGGATAAAATGAGAATCACATTTTTTTTTTCCGCTTAAAATTAAGATCACGATTCTTTCTGGATATTTTATTATTTCACATTTTCAACCTTGAAAATCAGGTTGTCAAAAAGCAATAAAATGTCACATATTACTTAAAATACTTTAAAAGTAAATACATTGATTGAAACGCATAATGTAATCACCATTAAACGTAAAAACAAACATTGCTAGGTACAGTATTATGTACAGTTGAGGACAAAATTATTAGCTCTGTTTAAAAGCACTTTTGAAATACTTATCAAACAATGATTATTTTGTAGGCGGGGCTAATAATTATGTCCTCAACTGTAGATGTTTGCTGTATGTGGACAGAAACCGCTGGTCGTAGATCAGAGAGTAAGTCAGAATCGTATAAATGCTGAATTAAGATGATTAATCGTGCAGCTCTACGTGGCAGCATGTTTAAATCTGTGTGTTTATGGGCGTGTGTGATATGTGGTTTGCTCTGGTTTAAGGAGGACGGCTCTGATTCCGATTCCGTGGCAGCCACGCCCAGCAGCACCGGCAGCAAATCAAACACGCCCACCTCCTCCGTTCCCTCGGCGACGGTTACCCCTCTGAATGATGGGATGGTGATGATGGGAGAGATGGACTCGTCCCGGGGCCGCGGGCGCAAGAACGCCAAGCGTCTGAGCAGGAACATGGAGGTGCAGGTCTCTCAGGAAACCAGGAACGTCAGCATCGGTGAGACAGAAACCAGTCGAGCTGCTTCAGTGAGTGAGCGGAGAGCGTCTGTAATGCTGCTGGTGTGGCGCAGGCATGGGCAGTAGTGACGAGTGGTCCGAGTTTCAGGAAATTATCGACTCCACACCAGAGATCGAAATGTGCTTGGACCCGCGGATTTACGGTGGAGGAAACAGGTAGAAACACACACACACACACACACACACACACACACACACACACACATTTATACTATTCAAAACCTAATGCTTAATTTGTTAACTATTGTACTGAATGCACTGTTGTCTAACACCGCATGACAACCTGCAGAAATCTGCTTTCTTTAAGTTTTTTGTAAGTTCATAACATGATACATAACTTGATACTGTGTATATCACGTGTCAAACTCAAGGCCCGGGGGCCAGATGTGGTCCGCCATGTCATTTTTTTTTTTTTGGCCCGCGAGATCTTAAAAGTTTTGGTAAATAAATACCAAAAAATAAATTAAGATCGTGCGCTGACCAAAAACTACATTTCCCACAATGCCATTTGACTACGGTAGCTGTGGCAGTGTTTCCACTATTTTATGTTATTTTTCTTTATTCACTTGGACGTTTTGATCCTTCGTTAATGGAGTTGTGTGTGTTTTTATAAGCTGACAAAATTTAAAATGTCACAAAATTTTAAATGTCAAAGGAAAATGAGTTTGTCACCCCCCTGGTGTATGAGATACGATACATCTCAATACTTTTATTTCTATTGTGTGTTTGTGATACAATGTGTTTCTCTATACTGTGTTTGTGACACAATATGTATCTATAGTGTTTTTGTAATACAATATTTATCTCTATAGTGTGTTTACAATACACTATATATTTTATTCACAATACTAAATGTGTATTTTTGAACTTCTCAAACTTCTCCTGAAGCCCTTCTCAGGGAATCGTGAACGAGGCGTTCGGCATCAACACGGACTCGCTGTACCACGAGATTAAAGATGCCAAGTCTGACATCATCGGGGATGTGGACGCGGGGGCGGAGCTTCTCGGTACGACTTTTTGCTCTTGGAGCTGCATGTGGTTCTGCGGTTCTGCTGACTGGTTTGTTCGGACCCCTGGATTAAGCGATGTCTCTTGAGAGATGTGCTTGCTTCACGGCTGCGTCTCCCCTCTATATAATTTCAAGTTTTGTTTTTAAAATGTGTGTGTTTATTTATCAAGGCAGAGCTGGTGATTTGTTTATCTCAGTGTGGAGGTGGATTCTTTTAATTGGCTGACACACTGACCCTTGACCTCTCTTCTCTCTTCTCTTCTCTTGGCCACGCCCCCAGGGGAATTCTCAGGTATGTATTTAATTATTTTGTCCTGTTTGTCATTGGTTATGTGTTTGCTCCTCATTTGCATGTTAACAAACTGGTTTAGCGAACTGAACTGAAATGAAATTTAATGAAATTTAATATTTTAAATAACTGAGCATGTTCTGTTTTTCTATCTTTATATTTAACGTATATTTTCTTTTTGTGGATTTATAGAAATATGAACAACAACAAAAATAACTTGAAACGATCTTAGTAAAAACATAAATAATATGTATGTATTTATTATTCATATTATTATAAATATTATAATGTAATATGCATAACATTATTAATACATTAACAATAACATTGTTTTATTATGAATTAAATAAATATTACATTTTGAATTAATAATTGTAATATTTGACATGAACATTGAATTTTACAGTTTAAGTTTATAACAACCAAAACGTTAAACTCTAATAGTGTTAAGATCTTCTGCTTTTCTCAGGAGACGTCAGATGTTTGCTTGTGTCTTCATCTGTCATGTATTTCTTTCAAATGTCTAACATGTCTTTGTTTTTCCTCTCTTCTCTTTTTCACTTTGAATTCCCTCACTATCTACTCTTTCTTTTGACCGTGTTGTAATTCTTCCCTCGTTTTCTCGCTGGCTCGCTGTTTCAGTGCGGGACGATTTCTTCGGTAAGGCTCTTGTGTTTCCCGCTAGATGCTAGTGAGGCGCTAATGCTGCTCATGCGTCGCTAGCTCGGCTTTACGTCTCGTGTCTGTCGTGTCGTGTGAATACTTGTGTCATACACTTTTTGTCAATCAGCTTTTGTACGTTAGACTTAGATGTAGATGTGTTTGTCACATTGCCCTCCCTTTTTTCCGCAAATCCCCTTAACTGAAAGAGCGTCATTAGCAATTAAAGTGACATAAATGTGATTGTGGTGTATAATTCATTGGGGTGTAATGATTCTGTCTGCTTACAGTACATAATGTCTTGACACTGTGTTCACAATACGATATATATCTCTATAGTTTGGTAATACAATTTACCACATTTATTATTTTAATTTAATTTTAATTTTTAGTTCAATTAATTTAAATTTAATTGAATGTAATAAAAATGTAAGATTTATTTTACATTTTTAATAAATAAAAAATAATTTATATTAATTTATTTTTCTTACACAAATTTAGAAGGGGGGTATATTTGCATTTTTCAAATATGCATGGTATTTCAGTACAGTGTTCACTAAGCACTGTTATTATAGTATATCTCTTTAGTGTGTGAGACGATATATATCTCAATAGTGTGACCACGATACTATAAATAATGTCTTCATCTTCAAAAAAAAAAAACCTTTGTTACATTTGCAACATTGTTGTATCCCAAAACAACATATCTTGAAGAATCGTTACACCTCTAATGTTTAATCAATATTGTAGTTTAGAGCGAGTTTGTCTGATTCAGTTCTTAACCACTTTCTTTTTTTCTTTTGTGATAATGCTGCTTCTTCAGGGATGGGAAAAGAAGTGGAAAACCTGTTAACGGAGAACAAACAGCTGCTGGAGACCAAGTACGGAGAGACTTTTATTGTGTTTGTCGACTTTTATTGTGGATTCTGACCGAGGGTGTGTTTGATCAGGAACGCTCTGAATATCGTGAAGAACGACCTGATCGCCAAAGTGGACGACCTGTCCAGCGAACAGGAGGTTCTCCGGGAAGAGCTGGAGTCGGTGAAGCAGTCCAAGAGCAAAGTGGACCAGAGAGTGAAAGAGCTGGAAGAGGAGCTGAAGAGGTGCAGTCCCGTTCCACCGCCCATTAGCATTAGGTCTCTTTACATCCAGTCCATTTATTCTGAACTCATTTTTATTTTTAGTTTTATGGCTTTTTTTATGAGAAACATTTAGTTAAATTAATATAATCAAATTTCCTGGCATAAAAATGTTCTCTGAGATGTGTTGAAAGGTCACAATGGAAAAGGAAACTCACGAGTAGTTGCTTACATAAAATGCACTACTCGCATTTAAAGTAAAGTGTTTGTCACCATGGCCACTAGTTGTGTGTCACAAATGTCCTGATTTCCCCTGATCTGTGTGCTTAATCTCTGTTAAAGGTTGCGAGCCGAGGCTTTAGGAGCATCTCAGGACTTGAAGGATGAAGTTGGAGAGGATGTAAGTCAAACACTTAATTCACAGTGCGATTGTTTGGAATCTAAACTGCTTATTACAGTTTTACAGTGTATTACAGTACAGTTACACCTGGCCCGAGAGGTCCGTTAAAATTGAGCTTTTAATAAAAATTTCAGAAGTTTGTAACTTTTACTTGGAAACACCTTCTGTTTTCATGGTTCATCTAGCATGTTCCCATTTCATAGAGGTATATTTTTTATTTTCCATTGAGATAATCATAACATCTAAAATCTAACGTCTAGAATCTTTATTCTAGAACAGCCTCATGCGGCTCTTTAACTAGTTTCATGCGGCTCTTCAGGAGCTTTCACATGACACGGGTCCAATATAACACAATGTTAACTGTTGAAAAATAACTAATAGTGTGTGTGTGTGTGTGTGTGTGTGTGTGTGTGTGTGTGTGTGTGCATACAAGATTAAGGAATTGAATGATGTTTATGTGTGTCCATGTGTATGATGTGGCTCTTTGGGGCTCTAACACAGAAAAAAAGTGTCTCTTAATGTCTGTCTGACTGGTTGGCCACCCCTGTTCTAGAACAATATTCCTGTCTGTTTTTATCCATATTTATGTTAGTTTTAGTGTGCTTTTTTTGCAATTTTTTTAAACGTTTGGCCCCTCGTGTCGGCCCCACTGTCTCGTCAATAATGAAGAATATAGAGTTCTAATGTAGCAATAACAAAAATAAATGAATGCCACACTCATCGAGAACAATAATGCACAAAAAATCAAGCCATGACGTATTTTACTAAAATAAACAATAAACAGCGAAAAAAACAAAAACAAAAAAAAACTAAAAAGGCTTTTATTTGTAAGTTCAGTTTATAGAATGTGCTACTTTTGAACTCTTCAGACTTTTGTATCAATGGAACAGTTCTTAATGGAGAAAACTATTTCTTCAGTGACCTTTGACCCTTTCCCCAGCACTTGGTCTTATTTCATTATGATGTGGGTGTCTGTGGTGCAGTACTCGTCTCCACTGCAGGACGACGTGGCCATGACCCAGCGGCGGCGCTTCACACGGGTGGAGATGGCCCGTGTGCTGATGGAGAGGAACCAGTACAAGGAGAGGCTGATGGAGCTGCAGGAAGCGGTGCGCTGGACCGAGATGATACGGTGAGGAAGGACATTCCCTCTAATCCAATCACGTTACGCCCCTAGTGTGAGGACACGCCCCCATGCCTAAAAGTTTGACCTTCTGTGTCCGCAGGGCTTCTCGGGAGAGTCCTCCACTACCAGAGAAGAAGAAGTCCATCATCTGGCAGTTGTGAGTAGAACGGCAGATCAGAGCCGTGATATTCACACCAGAACAAGATATTTTGCATTATAAGGTGTATTATTAATAAAGGCTTTTTCCAAATCTTTTTTTGGAAAAATCTAGCCGCACGTTTTTTCGAATTATGAGGCAAAACATAAGAGGCAAAAGGTCTTTTTTTTTATTTAGGAAAAATATTTAGGTATTTCTGGATTTGATACAATGTTTGATTTGTCTCCGGACTTTTGGCCTTTGCAAATAAAATTATTTTCAGAAATAATTTGATCTATTCTGAATGAACACTAGGATAAGTAATCTGAGATAAACTGATAAAACTTAAACTAATTTGCGGTTTTCAAGTAATACAGTGTTACATAAATGTACGGAAATATTATTTCTGAGGCTCAATATCACCCAGCGTTATTATAGATGTTTATTTTTGTTTAACATGAATATATATTTCTGGCATTTTGTAATAAAAATTAGTCGATTTGAGAAATTTTATACTTAACGATAATTATACTGTTACAGGAAAAAGAAAACTATCTTAAAGTAAAACCAGTTGTAAGATACAACTACTTACCATCTTCTGAATATGAGGCGTAGATACATTTTCAAATTTTATTTCCAAAATAAAATCCAGAAAAATAACCCTGTCTGCCTTTTTATAAAATTTAAAGATTAAAAACCAAACGCTTATCATAGGCGCATATTATAAAAAATTTAGTAACAAAACAAGAGAAGAATTACCTTACAATGTAACTTTTTTCCGTATTTTTCAGACTATAAGGCTCACCGTTAACTAACATCTATTTCATAATCTTTGTTTTAGGTACACTTTTTACAAATTACAAGCCGATCACCCAATCAGTAACCACTTTTCTGGATTTAAGTGCACCCAATAATTACGCTAGTGGTTCATAATCCGTCTACGGTGAGCGAATGGTTTCTAAACTGGCTAAGGTTTGTCTTTTCCCAGCTTTGCGCGACTCTTCAGTTCTTCGGCCAGTCCTCCACCAGTCAAGCGGCCGTACACCAGCGTCAACATCCACTACAAGTCTCCGTCTCCCGCGGGCTACAGCCAGAGACGCTCGCAGACCATGTGCCAGATCTCCACCTCCAACTGCATCCTGGAGTTCCTGCCCGAGGAGTGAGAGCGTTTGTCCGTCCACTCACTTCCTGCCCAGCTGCTAATGCTGACCGCTGTGTGCTAATGCTAATCTGACCGCTCGCTTGATCTCTTCCTGACTAATGGACTCGCTCTTGTTTTCTTTGTGTAATCTTAATCCGGATGACTTTTACATTTACAGTATATTTGGCACGTGCTCACTTACTGCTTACAAGGCTTTTTGTTTCATAAAAAACATTTGGTGGTTAGTCAATTTGGAAAACGTAAGAAATGAATGTCTCTGATTTTATTTGCTATTTTATTTAGTATTTTCTAATTATTTTGTTTTTTAGTGCTCAGTTTTATGTAGGTGTGAGCATAAAAGAAGATGCACTTTGTGGCCACCGGCATATTTTTATCGTCCATACACACATTTAAATACAGTTAAAATTATGATTTTAATGAGGAGTTCTGACTTTATAACTCACAATTCTGTTTGACAGACAATTCAAACACGCTCAATAGACACATTCAAAAGTAGATTAATCTAGATTAAACTTGGCATTAATCTAGATTGATATAAATTACAGTTAGATTAATCTATGCCCACCTCACACACACACACTGTATACTGTATACAGTGTGTGTGTGTGTGTGTGTGTAAAAATGATATTGTAAAAAATATTTTTATATCTACAGTATGACATTTACACATACCCATTTTCAGATTTTTAACTAAGTATATTGTCTAATGAAACTAGCTCCTTGTAAGCGTTTCTTCAAGCCTTAAGTTTACATTTTTCTCATACACTTGCAGTATAATTCTCCACCATATCATGATATTTCCATAAACACCAGACCAAACATAAGTATTAAAAGGTGTAGCAATATTAGCAAGGTGCTTTGATTCACGGGAAACGTTTGACTGCGATGCATGTACGTAAATGTAAAATCCACCTGCATCCTTCTCTATCAGACTCAGCATCCTCATCTGGTGTTTTCTGGCTGGTTCTGTCTCTCTTTCTCTGACGGCTTCCTCCTCCGTTCTCTTCCTCTCTTCCTCCTCCAGACTGCCCAGTAATGGTGTGGCGTCTCTCCTCAGCGACTCCGCCCTCTGTACCCGCAGAGAGCAGCGTCGCGAGCAGTACCGCCAGGTGCGGGAACACATGCGGAGGAAGGACGGACCCATGCAGACCTGCGGGTGGAGCGTCCCGCCGCGCTTCAAACAGGTAGCGCCACATTATTACAATCTTTTATTATACTAGGATAAATAGTTTTGTATAGTCATTTTGTATGATTGTAATTATGTAGTAATATTTCGTGTTGTAATAATGACATCATAAAATATATTAAAAATAAAACATGAATTCAAAAATATTATTATATTTTTATTAGTACGTTATAAAATATTTATATAACAATTTTTATTATATTATATTTTTTGTACAATTGTTATTGTACAAAATGTGTGAGACTTTTTAATTCAAATGTACAGCCATCATTTTAAATAAAACTCATTTACTAGAATCAGAGCAGTGAATTTTTATTTTTTTTGTAAAGGTTTGTGCAAATTGTTATATGGATTTTGTTAAGTATATTTAATGAGTTGTTGTTTTTTTTTTTTTCATTTTTGCTTATTCGTACATTGACACCAAACTTCTGAATGTACTGTATTGTTTAACAATACAGATGCTCCTTACAAATGCTCGGAACAATTGAAATTGTTGTTGCCTATAAATAAAATGTGTTGTTTATTACTACTGTTATTATTATTTTATTAGTTGTTAATATGTGTATATAAATATACTGTATAATATAACATATGAGAAAAGTTAATTGTGTTCATTCTCCCGTCTCTCACAGAACGGAGCCCCAGCAGACAGCGCTCCAGACGCCGCGGCCAAGCGGACACAGGCAAGGCAGAGCAGCGGCTTTTCATTTTATTTTAGGATTTTATTTATAAGGCCTTCTTGTCTTCTCAGACCAGCGAGAAAGAAGATAGCCGCATGAAAAATGTCCCCGTGCCGGTGTACTGCCGCCCTCTGGTGGAGAAAGACCCCAGCAGGAAGGTACAAAACACACACACACACACACACACTGAGTAGGAAAAAAAAAGTAACACAAGAATTAAACTCACAAGTCTACACTTCTACATAGTTGTGGTGCGCTGCTGGTGTGGATCTGAATGGCTGGAAAACGTCCAATCAGGAGGCTCCAGCTACAAAACCATCCAATGGCTCGGATCCATTAACTGGTGATGATGATGGTGATGGAGACAACAAGAGTCAACACAGCTCACCAGAAAAAAAGAAGGCAAGTGATTAGTTTATGCTCTTTTGTCTGTTAGCGACATCTAGCGTCCAGTTTGTATGGCTGCATGTTTTGACGAACCTACTTGGCCACTAGATGTCGCTATCCGACAAATACCATTTTATTCGATAAAAATCAACGTAGCAACACATCTAATTGCATAAAAAAGTCAGGCAAAAGAATTGCAATACTGTTAAGGAAATACACAAGATTATTTTAGACCAAACAGAATATTAAGAATTGTAAATATATTGGATTATTTATTAGACTGTGTGTTAAGCTTATTAGTTTGTTATTAGATGTCACTGCAGATTATTAATATAAATGTTAAACTAGTAATTTCTGAATATCTGTGTCCTGGATTATCCTGGATATACATCTGGATTATTCACGGCGTTTTCCTTTCTTCAGACAAAGGAACTGCACGAGATGGACTCCATGAGCAGCCGCGTGTGGATTCTGACCAGCACTCACCTGGCCAGTAAAGTGGTGATCATCGATGCTAACCAGCCCTGTTCACTGGTCGACCAGTTTAACGTGTGTAACGCGCACGTGCTGTGCATCTCCAGCGTGCCAGGTTTGTGCCCAACACAGACACAGACAAGGACTTGACTTGTGTTTTCCACAGGTTAATATTTGAAAATCGTATGTTGCGCATTTATTTGATTTAAAAAATAATAATAATATTTGTCGCGGTGCATTAACTGTCGCTTAACTTGGTTTGCTTATTTTTTAATCAATTAGGCTTAATTCAGTAGGCCGTTCATATCCAACTTCCTTTATGTTGTGCCATTTTATTGTTTTTACATTTTTTTATGATTCTTCCATGCTGGGGATATTGTTTCCATTTGCTCTTTTCTGATTGGATGTCTTTCTCTCAGTATTCTGATTGTATATTTTAATACTTTTTATGGGACATTGTTTCAGGTTCTTTTCAATTAGGTATTGTTTAAGTTGTAATATATCAATTTGCTCTTTTTATTGGCAACGGTTCCACATGATAATCTCAAATTGTGATTATAGTTTTTTTCTTATGGCAAATTATCAACGTGGTAAACATTTACAGCAGTCACAGATTTTTTTAGTGATGTTACGTCCCAGGGACGTAACAGTGATCTGAAAATAAAATCCCAAATAAATTTAATAAAACATGAAAAACATAAATTTGAATCACACAACAAACCCAAAACATTTTAGTATTATACAATTATGTCAATGCAAAAGTCTAGAAATTGTGTGCTGTGTTTGACAAGCCAATGTGTTTATATCAATTAATATATGAATTAGTCCTAACCAGAATTGGAGTTGAATGTGTGATTCTGTGTGTGTCCCGCTCTGTGATTGGTTGTCCACCAATCCCGGGTGTAAGTCCCGCCTTCAGGCCCAGAAACAATGGGATTGGCTCCAGCTCCCCGTGACACAGAAATGGAAAAACAATTGAGGCGTTAACCAAAAAGTTTCAGCCCGAGTATTTTGTGTGTGTGTGTGTGTGTGTGTAGCGGCCAGTGAGAACGATTATCCAGCCGGAGAGATCTTTCTGGAGCAGCAGGGTGGTGACGGGGCGGAGGAGGACAAGGACGGCGTGGAGGGCATGCTGGCGGGCATCACCATCGTGGGCTGTGCCACCAACTGCAGCGTGGTGCGGAGTAACTGCTCCTCACGGACCGACACGCCGGTACAAGACCGCAGTCAAGGTGACCCACGCTAACCCAACGTAGCTGAAACATACATGGAAAATTAGGGTTAAAAAGTTTTTAACGCTTAGAAATTAGTTTTGTTTAAAATATGTAGGTTTTATTTTGTTAACGTTAATAACTCTCAGAAATGCGGCCAGATTCGTAAACTCGTTTTTTTTTTTCTCGCAATTTCGGGGCCGTTTTGAGCCAGACTCATCGCTTTAACGTAGCTATAACACTTTTTCTCCCAAAATGAATACAAAATGTTCACTTTTGACAACAGTATCTTTATTATTAATAACCTGGAGTTCAGGATTAGTTTGACAAAGATTCGATACAACTATGGCAAGTTAAATGACCTTTTGACCCTCATCACAGTTTTATTAAACATTTCTACTCTCACTTTCTAGCTGTTTGCCACATTTCAAACTATGGTGTCTAGTGACTAGTTAATACCCATTTAAATAATCTGCTCGTTCAGATGTTTAAATGCTAAAATGGTTTACCATACTTGCTTTTTTTACTGCAGTACTTGTAAAATGACTTATTTTGTACCTTATTTTGTTGACCGATTTGACGCTGCCTAACATTAATAACTCTCAAAAATGTGGCCAGATTCGTAAACTGTTCTAAACTGAGTCTGTTCGTGAAGCGAAGCATTTGTGGATTGATTTGTGGAATAAAATACGTGTTTTCCCTTCAAACGCTGTCCAGCTCCTGCAGCTCCTGTGTGTCGAAGCCTGGCGGTGTCTCAGTCTGCGGAGGAAGCCACCGAAGCCATCGAGGTTTCAGAGGAGTCGGTGTCCAACGACAACGCAGACGACACGCTGGGCTCCTTCACCGAGCACGTGTTCACCGACAGCACACACGGGTACGAGATTGGACTGTCGGTGGGTTCACCTGGGGGCGGGGCTTACTCTGATTGGCTGGTGAGAATGTGATTGGCAGCAGCTGAGCAGAAAGAGTTCAGTGAGTGTATATGATGAACTTTATTAATCCCTCAGTGGGGAAATTCGTCTCTGCTTGTGACCCATCAGTGTCATTCACCGCTTTTTAATATTATTATCATTTTTTTTTTGATCATACAATAAACCATAATTAAAATTTTTGCACAATTTTGCTGAATTCTTGTGGTATATTATGGGACTGTAAAAAGAAGAATATCTCTGGAAACATGCCTTTTACATAAAATGTATTGTTGTTATAATGAATAAATTATAATGTTGTTATCATGATATTTATAGTGAAATATATAGTAAATATAAGTAATAATTATAAACTATTATTATTATAAATACCAACACTGTAGTATTTTCTATTGCTAATTCACAATAAAATGTTCCGTTTGTTTTTAAAGCTCTCTTATAAATCTTAAGCCTCCCACACTCCTAGTCAGCTGCAGCCAATCACATTTTCACCAGCCAATCAGAGTAAGCCCCGCCCTCACGTGAAACCAGTGCCTAAAGTCCACAGGCAAAAATCTGAAATGGAAAAAACGAAAGGTTTGCAACAAAATGCGAATATTGCAAGCGAAAACAAACAAAAAAAACAAAACAAAGCCAGACACAAATGTGTAGCAGTTTTGCTAGCTTCTTAAGATTTGTACGTGTGATATTTTTGGCACTAATGGCATTCTCTTTCTGTGACAGCGAGGCTGGCGTGCAGAAGGAGCCGGTGGCGTCCGCTCCCGTGGACTCGGAGGACGCGGGTGATGACCGGGCCGGGACCAGCGCCGCGCCCACCATGTGGCTGGGAGCTCAGAACGGCTGGTGAGCGTCCACCTTTCCGCCTTCAGGGCTCGGAGCATGTGACCCAGCGGGAACGTGTGTGTGCGTCCGCAGGCTTTACGTCCACTCCGCGGTGTCCAACTGGAAGAAGTGCCTGCATTCCATCAAGCTGAAGGACTCGGTGCTGAGTTTGGTGTAAGCAGCTTCCCCGTCCAGATCTGGAGGCGCGACCCTGACAGAACTCTGTGTGTTTCAGGCATGTCAAAGGACGGGTTTTGGTGGCTTTGGCGGACGGAACGTTGGCCATTTTCCACAGAGCTGAAGGTTTGACACTTTACTCTGGCTTTTTATTTACCCTATTTTTCGGACTAGGAAAAAAAAAGGTGCACTGGATTTTTTTGGCTGCCGTGGTGATGAACGTCTATTTCCTGATCTGTTTCACTCATAAGGCTGCGAAGCTTTATTAACAAAAATGTATTTAACCCTTTAGTTTTTAATAAACCATTTAACATTTACTCAACATTTTAGCACAAACAAGACAACACACGTGGTTTTAGTTCTTTTATCCTTCACAAATCCATGAAACACTTCACTTTCAGTCTTTTCAGTTTTTTCCCCCTGCAATTTCTGAGCTATTTTGAGCCAGACTCATCGTCGCTACGTTATTTGACGTAGCTATAACGCTTTTTCTCCCTAAATGAATATAAAATGTTCCCTTTTGGCGAGAATATCTATATTATTAATCACCTGGAGTTCAGGATTAGTTTGTTCCGATGCGTTTGACAAAGATTAGATTGGTAGAAAAACTATGGCAAGTCAAATTAACATTTAATCCTCATCACATTTTTTTTTTTAAACGTTTCTACTCTCACTTTCTAAGTGTTTACCACATTTCATACTATGGTAACTAGTGTCGAGTGACTAGTTAATACCCATTTGGATCAGCTGCTCATTCAGATGTTTAAATGCTAAATAGGTTTGCCATACTCGCTTTATTACTGCAATTCTTCTAAATGGGTCTAAAATGTATTCTTATGTCATAAAAATTGTAGTATTAATTATTTAAATTGTTGTTGTTTTCCAGTTGTGGGAAAAAATGTATTGGTTTGTGCGCTTTGAGACAGTTAAAACAGTGAAAAGCGCCTTACAAATGCACAGAACTTGAACATGAACTCGCTCTTTTTCTCTGTGTTAAGTATTACTGAATAATTTGCCGTAATGCTTCTTGCGGCTTTATAGCTGAGCAAAGTCGTAGACAGGTTTTTCAGATTGGCTGTCACATCAAACCCCTGACACACTCATAAGTTCACTCATAAGTCAATAAAAAAACAGAATATGGATTTTAAGTGCACCTATAGTCCGATTTATATTAAAGTCAAAAGTCACAACTTGATTATTAACCGTATTTCTGTCCACTGAACGATCCACACAGACGGACAGTGGGATCTATCCAACTATCATCTCATGGACCTCGGAAGACCCCATCACTCCATCCGCTGCATGGCCGTGGTCCACGACAAGGTGTGGTGTGGTAACAAGAACAAGATCCATGTGATCCAGCCCAAGAGCATGCAGATCGAGGTGAGCTTCACGGCCCGGGGTCTCGTCTCCTCAGTCCTTCATCTTCTTCTTCTCTCCCGCTTCAGAAGTCCTTTGATGCTCATCCGCGTAAGGAGAGCCAGGTGCGGCAGCTGGCGTGGCTGGGTGACGGTGTCTGGGTCTCCATCCGCCTGGACTCCACCCTCCGCCTGTACCACGCACACACGCACCAGCACCTACAGGACGTGGATATTGAGCCTTATGTCAGCAAGATGCTGGGTAACGTTGACCCCCCCCCCTTTTCATATTCGCGTCTAATTTTGGAAAATATATTTATTGTTTTGCTGGATTTTTTTTGTTGTTGTTGTTGTGCTGCTTTAGATTTTTATTTGATTGTCAGCTTTTTTTTAGTTAAGTTTAGATTTTAATAACATGTGTCTTTTTATATTATAGCAATTATATTCATTTCATTTTTTTTTTGTTACAATTTTACAAGTTCCAATTTAAAAATGTGCTCTCCTGCAAAATTGGAAATGTAGACCAAAAACAAATTGCAGTAGGAAAAAATGTAAAACATTAATTTGTTATGATCAATTCAGCTTTTTTGGATTTGCTAATCCGTATTCCTCATGTCTTTAACGTATGATTTGTAACCTAAAAAGATTAGGAAAGACACAAAAGATTCTGCTGCAAAGTTACAAAAATCACCACAAAGATCCTACATTTAAATGCAATTAAAAATACTTCTAAATAGGTCTCAAATATATTCTTATGTCATTATTCTTATATCAATTGTTGTATTAATTATTTTATACATTTTTTCATAACTGAAAAAAAACAATAACTTGGTTCCGCATGGGATTCATTAATAACCTGCGCTGTGTTCTACAGGGACGGGAAAGCTGGGCTTCTCATTCGTCAGGATAACGGCTCTACTGATTGGAGGAAACCGGTTGTGGGTGGGGACTGGAAACGGCGTGATCATCTCCATCCCTCTGACGGAGAGTAAGTGATGAAGCAAGATGGTTTCGACCAGCACAACAAAACGTCCTGGAGGATGGAGGCTAGTAGAAAGAGCTAGTTAAGCATAGTTAGTTAGTTAGTTAGTTAGTTAGGTTACCAGACGACTTTACTGTATTCAACCGCGTGTTAAAATAATCCTGGGTATTTTTCAGAATTATTCCGAGATTTCTATGTCTCCGTCTGTTTTTCAAGCTTCTCTGATTGTTCTTGACTGTGGAAAGTCTTTCACTGGCTGTTGTCCTTCTGTCTGTCCTTCCTCCTCCTCTTCCTCCTCTTCCTCCTCTGTAGCTGTAGTTCTTCATCGTGGGCAGCTGCTGGGACTGAGGGGTGAGTGTCGACCCCGTCACACTTCCGCTTTATTACTTCACTCCTTTATTGGCTTTTAATTTGTTTTTTTATCTCAATGAGTTTAAGTTGCTGTTCAATGAGACTTTTTCAAAATTAGTTTCCTCGTGATTCTTTTGTTGTGTTGTATTGTGTGTGCGGCGCTTTATGTGCATTTGTGTTATTCTGTACTTTTTTGTGTTATTCAGACTTTTGTGTTTCGTGCTTCGAATGACATTTTTTTTTTATCTTGTTGGTTTTTCTATGAGTAAAAATTCCGTGTCTTTCGGTGACGTCACCTTGTTGACACCCTTCGTGACATCATTGATGGGCGGGGCCAGTAAAGACCCCGATGACTCTTGCACAGAATCATGTTCGGAAGGAAATTTTGATTACTTTTAAAAAATTCCCAATAAGCAATAAGATCCGTTTATCTTCTGGTTGTCACCTGAAACTGGATGTAATGTTTGTTTTTATTGTTTTTTTTTTGTGCACGGTTTTAAAAGACGTCGTCGTTCTAGATGTTCAGATCCAGCAGAACCTGACGGATCTTTTCACTTCCGCAGCCAACAAGGTGTCACCCACGTCATCGAGCGGCGTGATCCACGTCTACGCCGACGACAGTAGCTCGGAGAAGAGCAGCTTCATACCGTACTGCTCCATGGCTCAGGCCCAGCTCTGCTTCCACGGACACCGAGACGCCGTCAAGTTCTTCGTCTCCGTGCCAGGTTTAATCTTCATTTAAACTTCTCCACCTTCATTTAATCTGCAGTGAAGTCTTAATTCAAAAGCATTTTCTAGTTGGTGAAATAGATTATTTGTAGAGCAGCATCGGTTTGTGATGACCTCAAACTCAGTTTCCCATGATTCCTAGTGCCTGTCAGGTGGAACAGGAAGTTGATTTTTTTGTCTTCACACGTGTTAGACATTTTGTCCTTGACAGAAAATATTAGGATTCATTTGTTTTAGATACAACCTGTAAAATAAAGTAATTTTTTGGAAGCTTATGAATTTAAGATTCCGAAAGTAAGACCTAGGGGGGAAAATTATGTAAATAAAAATTCTGTGGAATTCTGTTAAACCATGATGAAACATTCCAACTGAATCAGCAATTCATCATCCTCATCAAAGAAATCAAATCAAATAGATTGACCTATAGATGGAGAATTAAATATTTTATCAAATTAATCTTAATTCATGTACTGTTTTTTTCCTAATATGACACAATGGCAAATGTTTATCATTTTAATTAAATAACAATTTGGATACATTTAATTTTACAGTTATTTTTTATTATCAATAAAAATGCGGAGATTTTTTGTTCTCAAGAATTACAAGTAAAATGGATTTAGACATTTTAAAGAATTTCTTTATTTTCATAATAATGCTCACGACTTTTTTTGCGTCAATAAAAATACTTGAGCAAATCTTCTTCTTTTTTTAAGATATATATATATATTTTTCGACATCAGCAGGCTGTCTTGAGTTTTCACATTGTCGTGTAACACTTATAGTCTTTTTACTCATTATAAAAAAAAACAGATTGTAAAAAGTTTTTTTTTTTTTATACTTGTTTTTGTTTTTCCACCAGGCAACGTCCTGGCCACCCTGAACGGAAGTGTTCTGGACAGCCCGTCCGAGTCTGAGGGCTCCTCGGCCCCGGCGGACACAGAAGCACAGAGTCTGCAGAACGTGCTGGTGCTGAGCGGAGGAGAGGGCTACATCGACTTCCGCATCGGTGAGGAGCGATTCCCCTCGCCTCATTCGTTTCTCCTCATTCTCCGTCTCTCACAGGTGATGGAGAGGATGATGAGACGGAGGAAGCCGACAGCGAAGCCCCCCAGATGAAGCCAGCGCTGTCTAAAGCCGAGCGCAGTCATATCATCGTGTGGCAGGTGTCGTACGGCCCGGAGTGAAGCCACACCCCCCAACTTCCTGTAACCTCCACGCCCTGGTGATGATCCCATAATAGTCCCCCCACGGACCCAATTAGCCTGTATATTTCCTTCCCAATTGACAACTTCCTGTATGGCCTTGGCTCCGCCCCCCAGCCCAAACTCCTGCCTGTGTCTTCTGCTATCTTATAACTGAATGGCGAGTTTAAAATGTTAACTGTTTAAATCCCGGAGAAGAAAAAAAACACCCTTTTTTGCCAAACGCCGGAAGCTTGAAGCGCAGCACACACACACACACACCTAACCGAGACCTTGTGTAAATATGTGAAGATTAAGTTAAAAAGAACGAAGCCGCTCGTGGTGATGTGTGTGAAACCTGGTTTTAAAATGGACGCTCCTCTCCGTTGCCTTGTACATCATCACTCTTGTGCTCTCGTGGTTCAAGTATTAAATAAAATACATGTGCGTATGTGGCTTCTGGTTTGGTCTTTTTTTCTTCCCAGAAATGGTTCTTCCGCACCTTGAGGCTGCCCACTGCTCCGGGTTTAGGTGTTCACCAACCCACACACCCTGTTGTCCAATAAGTTACAGGTTCAAATCCCACTTCAGCGGATTCTACAAATGAGTCCAATTCCGAATACTGGCCTATTAAAACTCAAGTCCTAAAAATAAACAAGGTGTAAAACTGTACATAAAGTTGAGTAAATACTCTCTGGTGTGTATTTAACATGGATTAGAAAATTACTTCACAGAAATATACGAAAATATTTACTGCATATTAAACGATCCATGTTATCCTGATATCAAGGTTGATGGGATTTAGATTAATTGCATGACAAATGACATTAGAATTATTATACTGCATTAGATTGAATGTAATAGATTCTCACAATATTGAAAGTCCATAATGCTTTACAGCTAGCCCATTAATTTTTGGACTCTTAATTTGTTTTCAGCATTAAAGACACAAATCCCAGCTACACGTTTATTGCTTTAAACGCAAGGCCTTTATTCAAGTCAGAATCAGTCCAGGACAAAACAGATTGAACATAAGTGCTTGACCTCAGAAGAACCGTCATAACATCATCTACAACCAGCATTAGAAATTCACTTTCGACCGGAATGACTCGACAGGGACATGGAAAGAGCAAATATCAGCCGCGGTTGGTCCCGTCACTGGATGTAAATGTGCGGAGACGAGGCGGGTCACTCGTAGATCCAGGAATGGCTGCACTCGCTCCAGCAGCACAGCTCGTCCTTCTGGAACCACAGCGAGATCTCCTTCTGTGCGCTCTCTGGCGAGTCGCTGCCGTGGATCACGTTCCTGAGGAGCAGAAACACCTCACGTCAGCACCTGCGTGTAGGCCAGACTGCAGAACCAGCTTCACCTGCCCACTTCCACGGCGTAGTCTCCTCGGATGGTTCCCGGGAGAGAGTCCACAGGGTTGGTCTCGCCCAGCATCTTCCTGGAGGTCTTCACCACGTTCAAGCCCTGCCATACCTTCAAAGCAACCCAGAGAGTGAGTTTAGTCCTACATTACCTCGTTTAACATAATAGAAATGGTTAAAAAGTGCTGTAAAGTAAGAGATTTAAAAAAAATAAATAAATAAGTGATTAAACAGAATGTTCTATAAAAAAATAAAAATAGCAGGTAATAAGACATCAAGATCAAAATCAAACTATTTTGGGGAAAAAAAAAAAAAAGCAAAAGTCGCAACTCAAACGGCAATAAAAACAGATGAGTTTGGAGAAGTGATTTAAAAGCTGGTAGGGATGAAGCATGTCTGGCGTACAAGGGCAACTTGTTCCACAGTTTTGGAGCCCTGTCCCCTCGGAGCTTTGGCTTTGTTTTAGGGAGAGTCAGAAGCAGCAGGTCAGCTGATCTGAGTGACCACCAGGGAGTGTATGGCTGCAATAGCTCAGACAGGTTAAGGTGGGGCATCACCATTTAAGCATTAAAAAAAACAAGTTTAAAATGAATTTGGAAATGGACAGCCAATGCAGAGAGGAGAACACTGGTGGTCCTGTTTTTAGTGCCGGTTAAGAGACGTGCGGCAGTGTTTTGCACGAGCTGGTTTCGCAGTGATGTTTGGAGAGCATAGGTTTCACTTTAGCCAGTTGCCTCAGGTGACAAAGCTTGCCTTTATAATAGATCGAATATGACTCTTAAGCCAGAGTTCATTGTCCATTTTACACATGCACGCTTCACTCACCATAGCTTTTTTTATTTTTTTTTTTACACCAACATGGTCTTGAACAATTTTACACTTTAGAAAGCAAAATCTCCATAACAGATGATAAATGGCAATAAAAACGCAACCTTTTACACTTTCAAGTTGACTTTTGTTAAAAATTGTAACATATTTTTTGTGGTAAAACGTTGTTTAAAACATCGTTAAAACGCTTTCTAAATAAAAGCGTCGTCTAATGTCATACAATTGTTCACAGTCAATTAAAATATGATTTACAGACTATGTACTTCACTCACCATAGCGACGACCGGTCCGGTGCTCATGTACTTAACCAAGCCGTTGTAGAAAGGTCTTTCCCTCAGGTCCCAGTAGTGCTGTTTGAGCAGCTCCTCTGAGGCCTACACGCGTAAACAAGGTTAGCGTTAGCCTAGCGCACTCATCCCCTCAGAGAAACGCACGCACCTGCACGAATTTCATGGCGACCAGTTTGAAACCCTTGCGCTCGAAGCGGCCGATGATTTCGCCCACGAGTCTGCGCTGAACGCCGTCCGGCTTCACGGCGATGAAGGTGCGCTCGTTAGCACCGGTCCAACCTGAGGGGAAAATCAAGACATTTCACAAACAAGGCTTCACAAATTGCTTCATCCCTTTCGGGGTCCAAATGAGTTAATCGCTGTGCTCAAGTATCAAGCCAATCACAGGGTAGGATTTTCATAGTTGATCACAATCAACAACCAGCGTCAAATCCACGAGCTCTTGGGTTCCAGCAAGTGACAAGTTTAGGACCTTTGGAACTTTCGCGCGTTGGAACCAATCGACCAATCACGGGCAGCCATGTCTTCATTGATTTTATTAGGAGCGTCATTATCAAACGTGCTTTCTTTGGCTTTAAACGCCAGTTCGTTAGAGTTTTGTATATCGAAGAGCACTACAAACGAAAAATTAAAGATTCAATATTAACCGAAACAACGTCAAATGCCACAACCCCTGTGACGTAGACATTTCGTGCCAGTTTACTTCCGTTATCGATACGAATAAAGATCCGTGTCGCGTAAAACGAACCGCCAGTAGCATCGAAGCGAAACGCCGCAGATTAACGTGTAAATCCGACCAGTCAACGCGAAGACAGCGATGGAATGTTAATCCCACCTTTAAAAAGTTTAACGCTTTTCAGACACCATATGCCGAATAATCAAACTACTCTTCTTACCAGTCTTGAAAACGTTTGCAAACAGCGCTAGAAAAACGACGATCATTGTAACCGCGTGAAGGCGGAGCGGGACGCCTCGAGGTCCCGAGAAAGGGAAAGCCGCATGCGCGTGGCCTCGCGGAAAGTAACGTGCGCGCGCACCACGTCTCTCCCATCGAGGCGCAGCTCGAATTCTCGTAGCGTTTCGCAGATGTTGCGTTAAAACATCCCGAGGAGACAAAAAAGGCCCAAAGACTGAAATTGTAGTCTAAATATAGTCGGTGTTGTAAAAGGTGCTGAAGAAAAAAAAAAACAATCAAACCAATCGAATAAAAGCATCATTTTAAAACAGGAATCAGAAATATGTCGAAATGGAAAACCGGTCTGTTAAAATCTGTGTCGTTCGCCGAATATGCGCGGTCGGTTTAATCGACCAAACTTTAAGCGCAATACAACATCTGTTTATAGGATCGAATACTTGCCGTTCTTGGGTTCATCTGCCATGGTTTTCAATTCGAGCGTGTTTAAACGGATTCCTTCTGGTCTCGCACGTGCGGCTCCGACTTCAGCAAGCACAAAGACAGGAATGATGATGGGCTCTTACACTTCCTATGTAGCCGTGAGGGCGGTTACCAATAGACGCGCGTGAATATGACTGACGGTTCTCCTAACCAATCAGTATTCCTGTTACAGCGCTTGTGAAGTATGATCATTTACGGGAAACCGCACGAGAAACTACTCCTCAACCGAAGTAGCGGGACGTCGCTTTACTCAAATTCGATTATTTTTTCAGAAGTACGATGGCACATACAGGTGAGAAATCGTTTCGTAGGTTAGGTTGGTTGTCAGTTTGTTTTAAAGAACGATTACAGCTTTCTTCACCCGAAATGGTAAAATAACGGACTGCACATACTTTAGATAGACACAATCTGCAATTCCTACTAACTTCGAACGCTTTTTCTTATTAATTAATGTTTTATGTCAAATTTACTGGTAAGTTAATGGTACACAGATTCTAAAAGTTTGGTGATTTTTTGTTAGCCTCGAGCCAGCTCCCTAAAAAAAGACCATTTGGGTCGCCAAGCTAGATTAGTCTTTAATTTGTTCAAAATTGACCATCCAGATGTTCACAAGCGACATTTTTTCATTATATATATCTACATGATGTTGATATATAGCCGTTTTACACGTTTGTAAGCACTTACAAACACTTTTTAACGGACCCGGTAGGCCACGGCCCTACTGCAAGTTCAACGTCTTCACGTGTGCATCTAGTTATGTAAAGTCTGTGCGTGAGCGCGCGCACAATCATTTAGGTCAAATCGAGGACCCGAATAGGTTTATACTAAAAAAGTGTTTAGCAACCCCATATACACTTTTGGGGACCTTAGCGAACGTATGTAAGTGGTGGTAAGAGGTCACTATTTAAATATAAGTGTGTGTGTGTGTGTGTGTGTGTGTGTGTGTGTGTGTGTGTGTGTGTGTGTGTGTGTGTGTGTGTGTGTGTGTGTGTGTGAGATCTT
>MU204432.1:8657176-8709820 GCA_017309775.1 Paedocypris sp. Pulau Singkep
GTTTTCCGTTCTTAACAAGATTCTGTCCGTCAGTGATGCAGCGTTTAAATCCGATGGAAACAGTGCCCCTTAGCGGACAATCAATGAATTGCAGCCATTTTTTTTTTTTTTTTTTTCTATTTTTTTCCAAACAATTCGGCGGGCCTGATCGAACCTACTTGCGGGCCGGTTCCGGCCCGCGGGCCGTATGTTTGACACCAATTGCCTTTAAATTTAATAATAAAAATCGGTTAATAATGGTGTTCGGATGTTCCAGTAACCTACCAGTTCTAACTAAGCACTTAAACTTAACATGTCAAGTGTGTTGTGTAAAGCAATAAGATTTGAGTAAAAGTAGTAAAGTATTCAAGTTTAAAAGAACTTAAGTACTGTATTCCACTTGTACTGTATTTAAGCTCCAAAAACACCAAGAATTGTGGAAAAACTAAGTGTCCATTCAAATAAGTAGAGTAAAGAGACAGATACTCAAAAATATAAGCAACTTTTACTCTCTACCTCACTACAATTTTAATTGATACTCAGTACAAGTACAAAGTAGCCAAATACATACTTAAGTAAAGTAAGGAAGTCTTTTTACTCTGGTACTTTACACCACTGGTTAATCTCTGTCTGGTCAGATGCTCTAGGTAAAGCGAGACTGGCTGACTTTGGGATCAGTCGCAGGCTGGAGGAGGGAAGAACCAGCAGACACACGGAGCGGATGGGAACGCTAGGCTGGGAAGCCTCTGAGATCCTGATCCAGAACGATCCGTGCGCTTACAAACAGAGCTCCGACATCCAGGTTTTCACACCGTGACTTTTAATGTGACATGTTTATTATTGCCCAGAGGTGTAAAGAGTACCAGACAACCATAGTTAAGTAAAAGTACGGATACCTGCTGTATAAGTTACTCCAATGCAAGTAAAAAGTCACCATTATAGGGTAGACTTGAGTCAAAGTAGTAAAGTATCGCATTTTATAATAATAATAATAATAATAATAATAATAATAATAATAATAATAATAATAATAATAATGAGAATTTGTAAGAACTTAAGTATTTTACTCGTACTAGGCAAAAAAAAAAAAAGCAATGTGAAAAACTCTATTCATGAGGTTTTATTTTCTAATACAGAAGTGAAATATAACACCGCCATGTTTCAAAAACGATAAAATAAGAACAAAAAGTTAGTCTCAACTCAAATGTGCAAAAACATTTAATAAAAAAAAAAAACAAAATTCCAAGCTGACTTTGATGTGATTCTCATCAAAAAAAAATAAATGAAGGTAAAATATAGTCATGTCACAGTGATTTTTGCCATGTTAGGCTTGTTAACATTACAATACCATTGTAAAGTCAGGGAAGATCTGTATAGTTTAACTTAAGAATAAATTCACTTGAAATTAACATGAAATAGACTTGTATGCATTAATGTGTTTTCTCAAATTTGACAGTGATTTGATAAAAGCTCAAATTTTTGTTATTTTTAAGTTATTTTTGAATTTTTAGTACATTTAATTTATTAAGAAATTAACCGCGATAAAAATCGATTATGGTTTGTCGCGCACAATCAAAATGTAACTAGTAACTGTAAGTGTCGATTCAACTGTAGAGGAGTGAAAAGTTAGTCTATCAGAAATGTAGTGGAGTAGAGAGTAAAAGTCGCTTATATTTTTTTAAAATTCAGTACAAGTACGAAGTAGCCAAAACATACTTAAGTAAAGTAACAAAGTACATTTACTCAAGTACCTTACACCTCTGTTAACGGCTGGTCTGTGTGTAGGTGGCAGGGATGCTGGTCCACTACATCCTCTCGGAGGGGAAGCATCCGTTCGGAGACGGTCAGCTGTTCGTCCGTCAGGGCAACATCGCCTCGGGAACGCACAGCATCGCAGTGTCAGACGGAACAGCGCGGCATCTCATCGAGTGGATGATCCAGACCGACCCGCTGAAGAGACCCAGCGTGGACACGGCGCTCAATCACCCCTTCTTCTGGGACGAGAAACGGTCCGAACGACGCTCTCGCTCTCCTCATACGTGCTTATAGACCACGACACTCTTATCTCGCACAGGATCAAAGATGTTCTTCACAATCTGGGGAATTTGGATGATGTTCAAAACTACGAAAGCTACAGCAAAAACGTGGAACTGTACGATGCCGTGAGAGAAATCACTGCTGGGAAAAGCTTCTTTGAGTGGAGACAAAAGGTGAGTGAAGGCCACATTCATCTGTGCGTTTTCCCATCGCTCTTCTGGCTCTTTAATTGGTGAAATGTTGGGTGAACTTTTCCAGATTCTGAACTTTCGCAGAATCGCATTTTCCCGTGGCTTTCTGCATTCTGACGTCGTTGTTTTTCCAACATTCATTTGCAGGTTCCTGCCACGTGGCCAAAAATCGGCAAAACAATTCCGAATGATTTACTCGGCCTGTTGCGTTATATCCGCAACACACTTGGACATCAGTAAGTCAAACACACACACACACACACACACACACACACACACATGGCCGGAGGATATTATAACGGTGAAATAAAGAATTGCCGTTACTTTTTTTCAGTAATGAGTAATCTAACGTAATTACCTTTTAATTAAGCGGTTGTTCACGCACAGTTTGAGCTGAAAAGACGGACATGGAGTTTTATTTTGCACTAGAAAGAGTGTACAACATTTATGATGTTATTATTATTTAGTTGTGGTACATTAAGTATTATATTGAGAGCAAAACACTTGTTAAACTGTTTACTTTAGTGAGAAGGAAAATACTATAGAAAACATTGTCTACCAGTTGAGTGACAGTTTTATTCATTTATTTTTGGTACATTCCTTTAGAAGCATATGTAATGAACGGTATATTTACACTTATTTGTTGGCCAGTTGTGGTCTATGCAATAAATATAAAACGTTCTAAAACCATTTACGTATTGTGTTTTAATATTCACTAAACTAATGATAATACTGTATTTACAATAACATATTGAATTTGTCTCTCACATTGTCCCACAGGAATATTAAAATAGTGTAGATTAATGTACAATGCTTTATAATAATAAATTATTATTTTTAGTATAATTTCATTAGTTCAACATGTTTAATATTGAAAGCAGCCAAGTTATTTGACACATATAAAAAAATATCATTAGGGAAAAAAATGCGTTGAAAAACATCAAAGCAATAGTTATTTTCCTTGGTAATTAGTTACATTCATAACGATTTAACTCAATTACTCACCATTTACTAGTTACTATTTGTGAGAAGTAACTAGTAACTGTAACAAGTTACTTTCTTGGTGACAACACTGCTGTGTGTGTGTGTTTCTCAACAGCCGCGATGTGTATGTGAACCAGAAGGTGGTGCACCATTTCCCCGACTTCCTCATCAGTCTTCACACGCTGGCGGAAAAGATGAAGTGGAGCTACTGAAGAATCCACCAGCTCCAGCTCTTCACTTCCTGTTTCACACGAAACGGTTGGAGGATCTGGAGCTGCAGTGGAGCCTGTGATGTGAAGTGATTCTATATAGTGAATCATTATAATGAAGTCAGAGCACTGTCGCCTAGTGTATAAGACCTAGCAGGGTTATTCTGATGCTCGGATGTGCAAACCTGAAAATAAGCCCTAGTGAATCT
This sequence comes from Paedocypris sp. Pulau Singkep, assembly GCA_017309775.1. Classification (NCBI taxonomy): domain Eukaryota; kingdom Metazoa; phylum Chordata; class Actinopteri; order Cypriniformes; genus Paedocypris; species Paedocypris sp. Pulau Singkep. The sequence goes on from MU204432.1 coordinate 8,660,786, forward strand.
GAAGAGAGCCAGATGTGTCCGTTTCTGATCGATGCTTTATATCGTCACGCCACTTTAACTGAAACACTGAAAATTGAGCTTTATTTTGTATTCTCTTACGTGCGACATCAATGACAATCACTGAAGCATTACGTCCTTCTCTGAATGTAATCTGAATTTAAAATGTGTATTTTATGGTCTGCATGTTTCAGACGGTATTTGCGTTTTTTTATCCATGTGTTAAATTGAAGGATTTACCGTACACATTTATTTACAGTATTTTCAGGTTACACTTTCTTTTTCGATGCAAATGTATTTACCTGTGAAAAAGGGCATTAAAAGTCACGTGTAACATTTTTATTCAATGGTGGTCACATACACAAATCCTTTACATCACGCAAATACAGAATATTACAATTTTTAATTTGAATATTATACACATGCGAGGCGAGTTCTAGACACTCTTCCTCAGACCGGCGTTCCCTCTCTCCTCCTCTTCTCCTCCTCCTGACTCCTGAAGTAGTCGTGACTGAGCAGGACGTCCCGCTTGAGGGGGAGCCAGGGCTCTGAGGGCGTGGCGGTTCCTCGCTGGGCCAGGATCATGGCGCGCAGGAGCGGAGGGTATCTGACGTAGCGCACGGGCGGCTCGGGCAGCGGCTCACAGCGCTGGAACTCTTCCTCCTCGTGTTTGGGCACCAGACGCCAGTCGTGGTACATCACCTTGTCCAGCTCTCGCTCGCTCGCCTCCTCTTTGCCTGAAACACACGGAGAACAGTGTGTTATCTCAGCTTGTGTGTGTGTGTGTGTGTGAAACGGTCTTGGTAAAGTCATCAAGCATTACGACTTAAAAGTAACCTTCATTGCACTAAATGTTTGGTATACATTTGTAGTAAAAGAATAAAGTGTTTTAAAGTGTACAAAGAAACTAATGTTCAAATAATACTAATGTTTTACAATACTGTTGTTTTAATGAATATTTACTTTAAAACAAAGCATTTGAACATTAAACGTTTAAATAGGTTGACAAACTGATAAAATAAAGACGTAAATGATTTTAAATAAAGTAAAATGTAATTTTATATATATATTAAAATGTATTTCTAAAAAAATACATATTCAAAAAGTAATTCTAATGAATTAAAATGTATTTAACATGTAAAAATAATGTTCATATACAAGAATTGTGTCATTTTAAATATTATAATAAATAAAAGTTTTTTATATATTATAATAATAAATAAGAGTGTTAACTTTTTTTTACTTTAAAGTTAGGCAAAAAGTTCAAATAACCATTTGGTTCAGTTTTTAGATGATATATTTTACATTACAATGTATACATGTTTATATTATTAATGCAGTACAGTGGTACTTCCACTTACGAATCACACAAATTGAAACTTTCCTTTTACGAAGGACGTTGTTGAGAAAATATCTTTTACCAAAATTATTTCAGTATACGATAGGCCAAACGCTGTAGCGACAAGTTATAGCGAGTTTTATTTTTACCACTAATATGCAGGGAGATATTTTCAGTGAAACATGAAAGTGTCCAGACGTATAAAACTGTTTTTTTATTCTTCAAGCACGTCAGTAAACAAAAAAAAATACAAAACATATATATCTGTATATCTAAGAAGCTTTTCAGCGTCCCAGGCTCGATGTTTGTTCAGATTTCTCACCTCTGAATGTTAAAATCCCCCAGGCTTTTCCGTGATCCATGTTCTGTAAGGGAGAAGCGAGATTAGATTCCACTTTATTGTCATTACACATGTACAGGTATAAGGCAACGAAATGCAGATTGTGTCTAACCAGAAGTGCTATAGCAGTAAGTGCCGAAAATCAGTTATAATATATACAGAATGTGCAGAGTGAATCAAATGCTGTGAACAGAAACTATATTTACTTATACTATGAGTCATCTATCCAGGAATAGATATAAATCTTATTTACAGATTTACACTGTATATTTCTGAGCACAGGTGCAGTCACACACACACACACACACACACACACACACACACACTGGTGAACGCGTCTGACCTCGGCCGTGTAGTCCACCTTGACTTTGGTGATCTTCCAGTAGCAGGGCTCCGTGTGCTCGTCCAGCCAGGACTTCCGCGTGAAGAGCCGCCCGACGCCAAACATGCGCATCCCGGCCAACAGCGTGAAGAGCCGCGTCTCCTTCCTGGCGTCCGGCCAGGCCAGAACCGGCAGGCGTTTACCGGTGAAGGGTCTCGTCATGGTCTCGTAGTCCAGAGCGAAGCGCTGAGAGTCACGCGGCCGGTTCTTCAGCTCGCGGTACGCGCGGATCTTCCGTGCCATCTCCGCTATCAGCCGCAAACGCTTCTTCTTCACCATGGTGCCTATACACACACACACAGACACACACACACACACACACACACACACACACACAGACAGACAGACAGACAAAGAGAGAGAAAAAAAAAAACAGAATCTTAGGAAAAACTAAAAATACACGTACAAACGTTTTTTCAAACGTAAACTGTACATACATTATGCAGATTATTGCCCAGAAATTATAATTAAAGTCACAAGCACTACATGTAGCTGAATAAAAGCACCTGCTTAAATCAGCAATGAAAATGAATTCACTGAAAAATAATAAATGACTTATTGTTATAATATATAAACAAAACATTTTTATACAATATTAAAATGCATGCATGTTTTAAATACGTATGCACGTGTCCGTGTGTATATATATATAACGTATGTATTTATACGTGTGTGTGTGTGTGCGTGTGTGTTTACATCAGTTAAAACGAACATGACTAATAATAAAATCAACTTAAACAATAGAACATCAAACACTCCTCACGTGTTACAAACAAATCCGCTCTAAACCTACACGTGAACGACAACACTAAATTAGCCTTTATTACAGCGAAACTACAAGTAAAAACTACTGAAACACAAGACATTGCTAAGAAAGTTTAAACATTTTTTAAGCAAAACCAAAGCAATTTCATACCGTGTTTGACTTGACCTCCGCGGTTTGATTTGACGTCACGTCTGCGTCAGTTCGTCTGTGAAATCAGCCGGTGGGAAACACGCGATCCTGAAGTTTGTTCCGCACAAATGACAAACAAACACGTTCTTTATCACAAACTACATTTTTGTATCCGTTTTTTAAAATATCGACTTACCTTACTGGTCTTCAATCTAAACTTGTGAATTGAACTGGTGTGTGCAGCACTGTTTATTTATGTGTAAACACGAATAATGCAGTGTAAACACAAATAATATACTTAATATATACTATATATATAATATACTTGTCCACTATATATTCTGCCTGCTGTTGTGACAAGGAATTTCCCCGCTGTGGGATAAATAAAGGCCTTTCATTTATATTTTGACAGCATATTATCATGTGACTCCATGTACTATGATTCCTTTGCCTGAAGATCTATCCAAAGCACCGTTAAGTTTGCCTAGATTGCATTTAAAAATCTATATAAGTATATATATATATATATATATATATATATATATATAAGTTATAACAAACAAGTTAAAAATACACCACACTCAACGTGTATTAAGGACACCAGAACATGCGTTTAGTCATCATTTAATAATATTCCTAAAATAAAACCAAACTAAAACAGACGCAGGCCCCGTTTAATGCATATCATCTGTAGATTTTTTTTAGAAGGCCATGCTTAAAGTATCGCAAAGAGGACGAGAAAAAAAAGACAGTGGAAGCCTGGAGAGAATGAAACAAGCTCGTGACATACAGAAGGCAAAGAGCAGAAAAACACCGGGCCCTGCATATATTCTTCTTTACATAGAACAAGCGAGAAAAGTGCTTTTATGCATAACATCTTTTTTTTTTGTAATGAATTACAAAACCAGCGAAAGAAGCCCCATATGAGTTCAATATGAACCTTATGTTGAGATGTTGTACAAATTGAGAACTGAGTGAAGCTCCACACGTCAGGCCCAGTCGACAAGAACGGCAACCAGATTCCAGGGAATACCAGTCCTCTGGAAAACACGGGGTTTCAGACGGACACGTGGAGACTAACATCTGTCAAAGCACACTGGCGTCTTCCTCGCACACTTACACAGCCGCACGATAACCGAAGGACAGACTGACGACATTACCGCGTGTGAGCCGTTCATTTTCACAGACCTTGGCACTTGATTTTTAGTGCTGTAGACCATATAAGGCCTGGAAAAACAACAGAAACATCCCCTGACACATTTCTCACCCCCTCCCACTATAGATATATACCTGTATATCAGTGACGGGCCTAAAGAATAGTGACGTTATATGGAGTCGATAAATACTCCAAACGATATTCCACACCCACTTTCACGGTTTGGCTGCGCTGCTGCTCTTGTTTATCCAATCACAGCTCACTATAGGTACCCAGACTCCGCCCCCAAGCCTGCATTCTGATTTTTGAAGGCTCTGCTTGCACAGAAATAAACTGCAGAAATGCAATTGGTCGATGTTGTTTGATTGATATTGTTTGTCCGACCAATCGGATTTGAGCTCCAATTCTTTTTGAATGTAGAACATTGACACTGCACTACAGAGCAATCTACGTGTTTTTGCGGAACAAGAGGAGGGTTTTTTGGTGAGGGAAATGTTTCATTTTCCTAAACATCATCATGAACATAATTATTGATGCGTGTATGCATTGCATTTAAAGACGGAAGTTCTTGTAACGCTGTTCTGTAACGTTAATATGGCAGTGATAAAGCCATGTCGGGGAATCTCGCATCAGATTGCAGGCGCTTTTCACGTGTTTGATCCCGATTTGTCTGTTAAACAAAGACATTTTTATCTTCTCATCTTGGGAAGCGGCTGATTTCAGTCTGAGCAGTAGTGAAGACCCTCGGTGAGGAGCACGGCCCGCCACTGATAAACACACTGTGTGTGTGTGTGTGTGTGTGTGTGTGTGTGTAGTCTGGAAAATGTCTTTTCTTTATGTTTGTTCCTTTATCTGGAGTGTCTATTGTCCACACTCGAGCAGGTGTCACAGAGCCGCTGATCTTCATTCCATTGGTACGTCACAATAGAACAAAAGCTGTTATTCACCTAAACGTTTGAATTAGACCGCGTGCGTCTCCAAAACAGAACCGGGCCGAGACAGATCCCACTGTGTGTGTGTGTGTGTGTGTGTGTGTGTGTGGAGACGTCAGGTCCAGCGGCAGCGCTTGGGCTGACAGGCCTCGGGGTCAGAAGAACATCCCTCAGAGTCGCTGCCCTCGGAGGCGTGTGTGTGTGCGTGTGTGTGTGCGTGCGTGTGGTCCAGGCTCAGCACCCAGCCCAGCTTGGAGTGGAGCAGGTGTCTGAGGCCGGGGGGCAGCGGCAGGACCCTGAGGGCGTCCACCCCGGAGGGCAGGAGCTGGCGGAGGCGCGAGCAGCACAGGTACTGGAGCGAGGTGGACGCAGACACGGAGCGGATCACCTTCATGCTGCTCTTCGCCGCCGTGGAACACGCCATGGGGAACACGCGCTTGTTCTTCATCTCGGTGGCGGCCACTCCTGCACACACCGCATTCCACACGCAGAACGTTACACACACGATGACGTCGCATTACTGCACCACTGGTCCCATCGGCTCGTTTGTGTGTATGTGTCGAGGTTATTAAGCTTTAAATGCATTTAATGTGTTTTAATTCATTCATTATTATCATTTTCTATTTTATTTTCTATATGTATATGCATTGTCTGTGTGTGTGTGTGTGTGTGTGTGTGTGTGTGTGTGTGTGTGTGAAGCCTCATCTGATTTCACAAACCGTGTGTTTTATTTTATTTTTTAGAATAAGTTTCGGGACGGCAAGATCCATGTAGAGGTAACGCCAGATAAGACTGAAGAGACCGCTCATAAAACCTGACAATATGTTAATATATTGTATATTTAGTATATGATCTATGCATTAGTTATGCACAAATTATTAGGGTAATAAAAACGAGGTCGATGGAAAGTACGTAGTTATAAATAATAATAATAATAATAATAATGTATTTTATTTGATGGACACTTAACATTAAAACAATATCTAGTCGACATTTTAATCTAAGCTTTTTTTTTTTTTTTTGCTCTTTTTGCTCATAAAAATATATTTTTCAACCTTTTTTATAAAATACTTTCTCATGAAAACACGTGACGAAAAAGAACAAACAAAAAAAACATAGTAATCTTAATATACCAGTATATTAAAATGTATTGATGAATGTTCAACCATAAGACTTGGTTCTAAATATCTTGAATGTCTAATTGATATACAGTATATTGTATGTCATGTGAGTTGTTGTCTATTTCTTAACACTTTTTTTGGAACTACAAGGCCCTACATTTGGGACTGCATTTCCCCGTTGATGGTACTTTTTTTTCATGTTGGACTTGTAAAAAATAAATATTACATTTTTACATGTACTGTATTTTTTATTTATACTATATTTTAAATTTTGGTACATTTAAATATATATGCAAAAAAAATGTTTTGACACTTAGTAAAACCTGTAAATTAAAAGACTTAAAAAACCTGAGAACTTTCTCTGATGACGAAACGAAACCCAAAGAAAGAGATCATCCTTCATCCTGTCACGTCTGTGTCTCAAACACACCGGTCTGATCAGTTTCACACACACACACACACACACACACACATTCTCACCAATGCATTTGCGGTTCTTGTAGAACGTCAGGGTCCCGTGCCAAGTGTCCAGATGAACCCCGATGATGGAGCCTTGTCCAAAGCGCGAGGAGAAGCTCAGTTTGTCACCATTATGATGTAACAGACCTGGAAGGACCAACAGCTTCACATTAGAGGATCTTTCAGGAGAAACTAGAAGACTAAATCAGAAGTTGCTGGTGTGACGCGTGTCCTGCAGAACTTGCTCTACCTGTGTAAGACAGACCCCAGCTGTCCTCGTCTTTACCCAGCAGGCTGCAGAACGAGTGGCGGTACTTGTCCAGAATCACGTCTGATGTTCCTATTCCCACCATCTGCAACAGAACAAACACTGATGCGTCACACATTCCGGCTCGGCGCGTCTGAAACACACAGCTTTTGTGGACATTCGAGCTCCTGTTCTTTATTATTCTTCCTTCTGCTGTTTTATTTGGGTTGTTAACTAGTCCTTAATGCTTTATTCTTTGTTCAATTTTTTTTATCTTCTTGACTTTAATTTTTTCATTAAATAATTTTTTTCTCCTTTTTACTTTTAATGGTACTGTTTAATTTTAAAACTTCGTCTTCGTTATTTGTTACACTTGCTAAGAGTATGTCACTGATTCATCTTCCAACCATCAATGTTGCATACTTTCAACTTTTATACTTTTTCTTGTATTCCACCTTTTATTTATTGTACCCCGCCCCCATTGATTTCAACGGGATTCCTCGTTCAGCTTTCATCATCCATCCTCGTTTTAACAATCCTCCTTGTCTCCTCATCATCCATCGTAGAAACATCATTTCAGCTTTAAACGATCCTAGAGACTTTCCTCTCTATCCACTACAATCACTTTTATCTTTTTTGCCTCCATTTTTTGCAGTCTAATCGTTTCACTAGAGTCTCTTAGAGTCACTCGATCAACTTTTACCCATTTTTTGTTTGTATATAATATATAACTTTATATAATACATATAAAATATAATTTACTAATCAGATTAATCATTTTATTTTATATCTACTTGCAAATTTAAGTGATTGAGGGTGACTTTTTGTTCTTTTCATCTACTTTTTTCTACCAGTTTTCAAACATTGAGGTTAAATTCTGTTTCTGTCTTGGAGAACAATAGTTTGTTTTCGCATTTCTTTTTTTTTGGGGGGGCCTATATTGAGCACAAATAAAAATACTTCTTAATACTTAAGTTCTTTTCAAATTGGATACTTTGCTACTTTGACTCAAGTCTTTTTGAAATCGGTGACTTGTTACTTGTATTGGAGTCGTTTTTACAGTAAGTATCTGTACTTTTACTCAAGTATGGCTGTCCGCTACTCTTCACACCCCTGAATAAATAACCCAGACAAAGCCCCGCAGAGGAGCGTCTCACCATGTCTGTGCCGTAGACGGGCGAGGTCATTTTAATCTCCCAGAAGTGCTGGCCCTCGCTCAGCTCCTTAGACCCTCGGATGGCCGCGGTGCCGCAGCTGTACTCCGAATGGAAGCTGACCTTACGGTTCTCACAGCTCAACAGCGTCGCCGATGACCGGCTGCCTTCGTCCCACACCCAGTCGAAATCTGCCGATAAAACAAAAAAAATCAATAAGCCAGTGGGACGGGACGGGGGCTCGCCTCTGAGCCAGCACACACCCTGGTCGTCCTCCCCGCAGTGGCAGTCGCGTAAGTGTGTGTATCCGCGCAGGCGAGTGTTGCAGCTCAGCTCCGTCTGCGAGTCGCAGCTGCAGTAGGACTCGCCCGTGACTGGCACAGCGCTCGGGACGGCCGGCACGATGGAGGGATACTCGGTCTCGGAGTCAGAGTCGCTGTACTGGAACACAAGGGCGAGTGAGTGAGTGAGTGAGGCCAAACTGGGACTTTAAAGACACACACACACACACACAGCAGGGTTCCTACACTTTCTGAAAGATAAAATTCAAGCACTTTCACGGTCCATTTGAGTTTTTCAGGTTTTCTTGTCCTCATTCCAGTTCGATGTTAAATCACTTTATATTTGGGTTTTTTTTTGTCAAATTTCACACATTCTGAAAAACAAAGAGCAGCTTGGCAAAGTAACACCAACCCTGACAGAAAAAATAATAACGAAGCAGTCAAAAGGCTTCCTTTCGATGATTGAAACACAGTCTTAAGCGTCTTTGAAACACAGTCTCATTTATCCGGAATACACTGTTTAACTAAATTTTCAAGCACTTCATTTAAATTTCAAGAATTTTGAGGCCTTGAAAACACAAAATTGAGATTCAAGCATTTCAAGCCCCCGTAGGAACCCCGACACACACACACACACACACACACACCTGCTGCCGGTCGAAGCTCCACTCCTCGCTCTCGGAGGCCAGCACCAGCGCTCTGGCATCCGCATCCCGCCTGATCCCGCTCCACACGTACCTCCAGGCCCTGCTGTTCCTGCTCCGCCTCGACATGCCGACCCGGAGCCTCCGCACCTCACGCCCCAAGAGAAAAAACACCTCAAACAGCGGGACAGGAAGTGTCCCTCAAGAGCACACGTGTAGATCAGGCCCCGGGGACACATGAGGCACTTCTGATGATGACATACGTGTAGATGATTTTAATCAGCTTGTTAATTGGAAAAGTCTACATAAGCATTTTTATCCTTGCAACTGCAGTCGTTTTGTGGCGACGTTGTTATTCACCCGTGTGCATAGTGAGGTAATACCTAAGTTTATCAATTTTTTTCCTCTTTGCAAATAATCACAATTAATATTCAGCAGTTGGGGTTCAGCTTTAGTTCGTCCATTCACTGTTTTTTTTCCCCTCACGTGGCCAACCGGAAAAAACAAACGCCACGCCTGTAGAGAAAATGACAATGTACATCAGACTATTTAAAGCCACGCGAGCTGCGGTTCGGTGACAGTCCCGCCTTTTGCTGTTGTTGTTGTTTTTTTGCCTGGTGGATCTTTATATTAAATTAATTGTACACAAAGCCAGACACGAATGTTATCATCGACTGCGAGACAATTTTGCGCGTGAACCTCGCAGATCACGCGGATTTCTCCCGCGCACGCCGGAGCGCGTCTGTAACTTCTGACATTTGCGCAATGTTGAGCGTTTCGCACAATCTGTGAACTAGTTGACCCCGATCCACTGTCTCTCCTCGAGTCGGTTGTGGAAATATGAATCTTCTTAGGCCTCGCTGGAAATGACACGCGTGCGGGTCGGACGCGAACTCGGTTTGCGTTTGCATAAATCACGCGCGTTAATTGGCGATATCACGTGGCAATCGCAGCAGGACATGTGGGGAAAACGGCGGGTTTTGCGTTATTGTGCGGGTCTCGGCGCTAACGGAGATCGCGGATGTAGCTCGAGCTACATCCTGGCTGCGCTCGGCGGACCGGCTCGCTCGGACTTACCTCGTTTTAAGGTGTTTACTTTCGATGTTCAACTCGACACACTCGAATCTCTCGTATGGCACAAAAATATACGGATCCCTGAAAGTAATCAGTCCGTATCTTCCCGCTAACTGTCACACTTTCCTGTGACCTACTTTGAACACAGACGTAAACAATGCTTGGCTATGTCCCGCCCACCTAGCCCGGGACTATTGGTGAGAAATACAAATGGGCGTGGTTTAGGTTTGTAGCACCGGCACTTACAGGTTCACGGCGATGTCATCAATGAATCAATCTCCTCCCAGGATTGAACGCTTCCGTTTTTATCACCAATGCGGTGATTAATCACAGTTACATATTTAAGAAGATAGTATTATTAGTATAGTAAAGTGAGTGATATTGTCACTGTATATTGATTATATTGATAACGTTCATTAAACTATACGACAGTTTAGTTTAGTCGTATATATTAATACATATTCAAAGGTATATTCTATCTATCTGATAAAATTGATAGTAGTTTAATATGCTTAATATTTCTCCCAATGCCTTTCGACTATAGTTTTATGTTATTCTTCTTTGTTCACTTGGACATTTTGATCCTTCATTAATAGAGTTAATGAGATTTAATAAGCTGACAAAATTGAAAAGGATTTATGTAAGAGCAACAAGCAAACATGGATTTTCAACGCAACTGCAACTGTCACTTCGATAAATTACAATAAATAATGAGTTATTTAACCTTAACGAGTAGGTACATTTATTTTATATTACATTTAGTTACATTTAGAAGTTACATCTGGCCCTTTGAGGACAGATGAGTTTGACACCCCTGATAGTATTAATCTGTGGAGAGAGCGAGTAGGTGTTGGTTTGTAGCGCCCCCTTTCTGTCGGTGGCAGTATGACTGCAGCATTAAGAAGATGAGAGTGGTTAGGGAGAGGCTGCAATGCAGTGATTCCCGCTACCAGATGGTGACATGTGTATTAAACGCTTCAGGAAGTCCTATATTACACAATTTAATTCCGGGGCCATTGTAAAGCTCAATTCATATAATTGTCTTTTTGGCCAGATTACCCAACACTTCAAATAAATTAACTCGGCAGTGGCTTGCATTTCAAGCCAAAAAAGAAATAAATTGGAAAAAGAAAAAATAATCAAGCCAATTTCTGTGACTGGATTCAACAGCATTACTCTTGAGTGAAGAAAGGAGAAACCGAAGGGAGATTGAGGAAGTTTTTATTTGGAAACTGGACAAGCTGCGCTGGTGTTCACCCAATAATGGAACCAGAAACAGTATCAACTACAGGTAAAACGCTACACATTTGAAGGATGTGATGGTAAAGATTTAATACACACTCAGACACACGTGTGCACATTCCTTTCTCATACACACACACACACACACACCTAGTAAACTTGCACATCAATACTCTGATTAAGAAAATGTTCTCCATTGTAATCAATGATTACATCATCAAAGAAACGCCACAATTTTCCCACAGTGCAATTCACCTTAGGTATACAGATATTTATATATATTTCTGATACACACACTCACATTTTATACTCAGATAATCAGGATTTCAATAGACTTTGATCCATTTAAACGGTTTAATGATCATTGCAAAATCTTCATAAATAACCAGCAGAAAACAAAACAAACAGTAATAATCCATCACTTGTTTTTTTTTTTTACATTTAGGTCCTCGACATCAGCATGTCTATTGGAATGGTCCAAAAATCGAGAGAGCGAGAGAACAAAAAGCATTCGATCTGTTCCTCAAACTAGAATAAAATTGACAAACATAAAAGGAGGATGACAAACAAAGCGTATGGTAGAATCAAGGGGCCATCTATCTAAACACACACACACAGGACAAGAGCAATAGCTACACAGCCCATTTACAGGGGGTCACACGTCAGGCTACTATACAGAGAGGAAATCCACTCACACGTTCACAAGCAAACGGCTCACGCAACGGTACACGCATGCACGCATGAACTCCTCTCGCTGGGTCGGGGTAGTTACTCAACGTGTATGTCAGAAGGATGGTCGGTTTGTGTCTGTGTGTTTGTGTTTGGGCGGCTGATGGTTGTTCATATGTCGAGTGGAACGAAGCGTCGATTATTACTTGGTGGAGAGGATGAGAGCAACGATTAAGCCGTAAAGACCCAAGACCTCGGCGAAAATGAGGATGAGGATCATCCCTACGAACAAGCGCGGCTGCTGGGCCGTTCCCCTCACGCCCGCGTCGCCCACGATCCCGATGGCGAATCCGGCAGCAAGGCCACTGAGACCAACACTCAGGCCGGCACCGAGGTGCAAGAAGCTCCTGGTGGGAGAAAACACACTCGTACAGCAAGTCCACAACTTACCGCAATGCTCGGATTATAAAAGTGCACCATTCATAATAGTCCTCACTTTTCACATAAAACACACATTTTGACGATTTACAGGGCGCACTTTTTAATTTTATTTTAAGCACCAAGAAATTTTAAGACCAAAGAATTTTATTTTTATTTAAATGTAAAAAAAAAAATTACAGTACTAGAGCTGCACAATATATCGAAAAAATATCGTTATTGCAATAATAGGATGCGCAATACCCATATTGCAAACAGTTAAAAAGTTATAAAGTTAATTGACCTAGCAATTATTTGCAATAAACAAACATGGCTGGATGTTTAAAAATATCCAACATAAAACTCTTTTTTGTTATTTATTTTATTTAAAAAAAAAAAAAAAGTCAAGGCAAGAACATATTTCGTTTAAAAGATGCTAATTTTAAGACAGTCTTGGTGATTGTACAGTTATAAGGCCTGAACACTTTTTCAAGCCAGGTTTCATTTTAGTCATTAGTAGTTCTGCTTTTTAGATAGTTTCGGGGTTTTTTTTATATGGGAATATGTTATATAACAAGCGACAGCTATATAGCATATCACATATTTTTTCAATATCGTGCGGCCCTAGTTTATACGGTATACGCTGTAAAAATACGGTAAACTAGTAGCACGATGGCTCACTTGTAAAGGGTGATGTTGTCAGAGATGTTGTTGGCAATGAGAACAGCTACCACCAGGCCGTAAATGGCGATGATGCCCGCCATGACCACGGGAATGATGGACTTCATGATCAGCTCTGGCCGCATCACCGACATGGCTGCGATTCCGGTGCCGCTCTTGGCCGTCCCGTACGCGGCGCCCAACGCTGGCGAGAACAAGACAAGCGTTTGTGTTAAGAACAGTAGGAAAACTACAGGAACTGGCAGGCGATGGGAAATCATATTATTCATCTTACGTAACAACATAAAGGCGTTAAAGAGCAATAATACAGCCAAAGTGTGGAAAAAAAAAACTTAAAATTGTGTTTGCAGATGCATTTTGTAGAGAAAAATCAAACACAAATTCAATTTTACAGCTCAATTCGAAAGGTTGCTTTGATGTGCGAAAAATTTAAACACAAATCTTAAATATTCGCAGTGGGTAGGAAGATGGACTCGTTCATGACTCGAGATGTAAGTACAAGGCCCAACTGACCACATGTGTGAGTGAGTGTGAATGTGTGTGTGTCCCGCTCTGCAAATGGCTGGTCACCAATCCAGAGTGTATCTCGCCTCAGGCCCTGAGTTGGCAAGATAGACGCCTGCTCCCTGTGACCCAGAAATGGAGCAAGTGGTAGAAATTGGACTGAAGAATTATCATTGTTTGAGATTTGTCTGGTCAGGCCAAAGAAACATAACTGCTGGAAAAAACAAATCACATTTTTTTCACATCCACAAATCTTTCACATTTCAAATCAACAGCTAGATTCACAATATCACAACTCCCTTTGACCCTTTCTGCCCGTCAAAGCCAGATCCACGCAATTGGCGAGAGCAATTTGACCAATCTCTTGAACTTTTTTGCGGAACATCCACAGAAGGTGTGCTACCGTCCACTTACGAGGAGCAATCTAACACCTAGGTCCTAAAAAGCCTCCATCTAGCCCTCTAAACACACACCGGGCGGTTTAAAGGACTTAAAGCAAGGTCAGCAAAGCACTGGGGCAACTGCCAACTGCTTTCACTTCAGTCATATGACTGAAGCAGCGAGTGTAGGAGGTGCAGGAAGCCGAGCTGGGTCAACTCTACCCGGGCTTATTCCCGGAGAGACGGCGATCAAACAGCCATTACGACAAATACTACGAGGCATGGCGGTTTGGTAGACGCCCGGTAGAGATGACGATAATACATGCGGCTCGGGAGATAAACCACCACCCGGGCGAGGTGCTTCTGTAACGGTGTGAAATGACGTTACGGTAACAAAAAAAAGAAAAGGAAAAAAAAGAACGGACGAAATGAGCCGTTTATTCCGAATTAGCGATTGCTCACGAGCGGCACGCGACTTTTCGCCTGGAAACGCTTAATCGACTATTTGCGGAATTCTGGAACTATATAAAAGCTCATCAAAAGGAAATAAATATTTGATTGCGCATTACGTCAACGGCGACGTCACGTTCCGTGATGGAAACCTTCACATCCCGTCCCTAGTACAGGTAACGCGACTCAGCCGCCACCGCGTCGGTACTTCACGAATATCGCGAATAATCGAAGCCGGCAGTCGTCTAAAGGACATGGAGAAGCGATTGAGGTTATAACGACGTGTCTTACCGCTGAACACCATCGCTGATGAGGCACCCATCACTGCGAAGAAGGGAGAGTACTCGGGATTCTGGGAAGACATTCTTCTTTCGCGCGCAGGACACTACAACTAGAGGCAAAAATCGAGGAGAGCGTCAGTCTGGACCGCGTGAGCGCCGAAGAGAGACTATTCTACGGTGACAGGTCTCGTAGGAGCAAACGCGATGGTCACGATCCCGTCAGGAGGCTGTTCACCGGCGGAGAGGAAGAAAATGGCGAAACAGAGAGTGTCACATGATCAACCATGAGCGCAGGGCCCATTTCCGCTTATTGGGGGACGACTTGTGCAAACGCGTTTTACTTTATTTCCGCCGTTTGAAGTGAGTCGGAGTCACGAGACGACAAGGGAATTTTTTTGTTCCTGTAGCGGAATAAAAATGCTCATTGTTTCCAGCGCACGGGAAGACAGGCGGTTTAGTCACTAGATGGACACCCCTACGTGTCGCCACTTGGTACATTCCATTGCAGGCTTCTACTGCGATCATATCCCCATATCATGTGAAGAATTCGATCTTCTCCTTTACGTGTGGAAACTTGTCGAACCAGTTTTCTTTTCGCACAACTTCTTATTAGACATAACGTATTGTCAGATCACGTTTTTGTCTTTTATGACATACGTAAAATTATGCATAAAACGACGCGTGAATGTGTTTTCATTCAAATTTGAGGTCGAGGCCTTTTTTCTGGTCAAACAAAGTGTGTGAATGCTGTCAATGAGGTAAACGTGGGACAAATATGTTCTAAGCTCTGTCTGTGAGAGTCTTGGTCATGACATTCACAGTCATGTGCCGGTCCCATGACTTCTGGGTTTGGAGTTGGAGAGTCCAGAGGAGAAGTAGTTTTATGTTGCTCACACATTACAACAAAGACACACACTCCCATATCATCAGCGTTTTCTCAACAAACGTTATGCGATTCGAAGTCCAAAGAGTTCAAATTCTTAAAGGCGCATTAAATTGATAGAGCAGCATTTGACTTTGGAGTGAAAGTTGGCGGAAAAGTTAAGAATAAGAGATTGACCTAAACTTTCGTTTTCTGTTTCTACTGAAGGTTTATGTATCAGGTTTGTAACTGACCTCAAAGTAGCAAGTCCATCCGTCTAATACATTCCCAGTATAAAACGAAGTTTCACAATTTGGCATTACATTTTCAGGAGTATATAAAGTTATTATGAGGTAATATAGGTTATATAATTATATAGGTTTTTATTTACAATAAAATTTTATAGTTTCTAGAATCTTAAGAATTGTGACTTTTTATCTCAAATGTGCGTGGTTTAGTTTCTCAAAAATCTGATTTTTACCTCAGAATTGAAAACATGATTAATTGTCTGTATTTTAGATGATGTTTTAATCCAAATTAGCCTTTTCTTTATATAAGTTCTTATCTTCTGAATGTAAGAAAACAAATGCGTAGACCCCGTATGTATTCCCGGAGAATTCTGGGAAAAGGAGCGGTCGTGGAGCCGTTGGATGTCGCTGTAATTCCTATAACTAGCGTCATCTACGTGGAAGGTAGTTTCGACTTGTCTTCGGTTTTTTCCAGAAATCCGTTTTTAGGGCAATATCTGTGACCAGCTAAAAATGGAAAAGTTCGAGATTAAAAAAAAAAAACCAATATTAAAAAAACACCGGCAGGGGGCACCCGGATTTGAACCGGGGACCTCTTGATCTGCAGTCAAATGCTCTACCACTGAGCTATACCCCCACGCCACGGCTCACGTCACATTTCTTTCACTGTTATATGTGGTATGTGTACATTTAACTTATAAATATTATAATAAATTATAATATATATATTTATATACACGATCCACAGAGGTACAATAGTCATTTTAACCTCTTTATTTAAAAAAGCAGTAATTCGTGAACATTATAATCTGCACACACCACAGGCCCTTATTTCTCAAAAGCATAATTGATATAGTGTTTTTTTTTTTTACTTAACTTGCCCAGGTCAGGAATGTACAAATACTGTAAGAGGGTAACAAAGCGGTGATTACATATAACTCCATACAAATCGTGACTATTGAAAATTACGTGAAAATTGCATTGCGCGTGCGCGTGCATTGGTTTCTGGACCACTCTGTGCATAAAGGTGCTCGTGTAGGTCCAGAAGGTCTGTGAAGCTGTTCCTCATCTCAAAACCCGGGTCTCCAAACGCACAACAGTCCTGCAACAAGACGCGGGTTAAAACCAATAAGCAGCGTAAAAACGACAAATAATTCCATATGACGAATACGCGCGCACGCATGCGCACACAATATGCCGCCCTTGCTTAATTTGCCCAGATTCGCGTGTGCACATTTTATATTTGTAAAAACGTACCAAATCAGATCGGTAATAATAGTCTACATTAATCGATCTATTAATAACCAAGCGAGCTCTAAACACAGCCGCCCTTCCCCTCGTCTCGAGTACACGTTTCCACAAGGATTCAAATAGAATTTGTGGAACTACATCGCCAACCTTCATGTAACGGTTCCTCACGAGGACGTGAATCACGCATCCGCTCTCGAGACGCTCCATGGATGCTGCGGCGCTCAGAGCATGTAGATGATGTAGGATAGGAACACCAGGCCCATGATGGCGAAGAACATCAGTATCAAGACGTCCAGCATGTTTCTTCAGAGCGAAACACCACGAGGATGCGAAGTGATGGGCGACAAGCCGCTGTTCCGCTGATCGAGGCCCTCGCGAGCTGCACGACTGCGCGCGGCCGCTATAACGGGACTCGTGCTCATGCTCATGCTCGTCTCTGCACATCGGCAGAATTGCGCATCAACACTAAACCGAAAAGGGTTTGTGTAAGCAGGATAGCGGACTAATATACTTAATTCTTTAGAAAAAAAAATTCCCACTAATTGAAATAATCATCAACTACTGTATGCCTAGATTTTAAGAGTTAAAAAAATATATTAATTTACCAGGCTGTATTGTCCTCAAATGTACTGTTGTGGAGACTGGTCATATTATTATTATTATTATTATTGGTCAGAATTTCAATTTCAGCAGGAAAGCAAAAAATTGAAAGCTCACGCTTGATGTCCTCAAAGACTCGAAGGCAAAAATGGCGTCTTATGAAAGCAGAAGACATCTGGATCATTCTCGGCCTCTGTATTAGTGCACTTTCAGAACAAGAATCATGACTGCATTGGTTTCCAGTTGAAAAAAAATAAAATAAAACAATGCATGCTCGACCGAAGAACATTCTAGAAACATCTCTACCCGTCCGACACAGTCGCCCGACTTGGTATACAAATAGATTGTTTTTATTCCACTGATATTGATGACATTAAAATTTCTCGTCTCGTACAATACCAGCAAGGCAATGAGAAGAAGCATGATATGAGGAAAACCAAACGAACAAAAACATCAAATACTCAAATTCTCACAGAACAGCTCTGAGATACACACGTTCAGTAAATGCACATGAATTGCTCGAAAAACTAAAACAAACAAAAAAAAAAAAGTAACTACTGGAATGATTCAAACTCGACCGGTCCGTGGACTTGTGCTTGGGCCTCCACAACCGTTCACGCGACACCTGCATGCGCTTTCCCTTTACGTCGCAGTTTGGCCGTCGTTTCGAAACGGTGAGCGTTGAGGAGAAAGGACAAAAAAAAACACATTGATACTTTAATACACTTCATAAAAGGCTGGATGGGAATGTGCAGGATGAGCGAGAAGAAAACAAAAGCAAAAGGCTGTTTCCGTCTCAACAGGGGAGGAAAAGAAAAAAAAAAAGCGACGCCTTTGTGATTCCAGTTTCGTAATTTCGCACATTAGGACAGCTCGGAATGACCAGAAGTTTCAAGATTGTTGCAAACCCTCTCGACCAATGGGACGCCAGACTCACACCACACAGCTACGGGTCGGAAAGAGGAAACGAAAGGGCGTGAAACTAGAAAAATCCTGAAGTGAGAGCGGGTGTGCTTCACAGGAAACCAAAGGCAGCGCAGAAGTGCTGGAATCCACAGGCCCGACAGGACAGGCCCGTGCGCTTAAGTGTGAAGGAGTCGTCGTCTTTTTCAAGACTTAAGTGCCACTCGTGACAGCACCTTTCCAGGACTGAGGGAAACACGCAGACAGACAAACACGGAGAGAACGTGTGTGTGTGTGTGTGTGTTAGAGGAGGACAAACATGAGACGGTCTTGAGAGGTGAGATGGCACTCGGCTAATCGTTTGCTTTAGTCTGTCGGCTAAAAGCTCCCGTCCTTCCTCAGATGGCCTCCACGTAGTTGGCGGGCAGCATCCCCTGCTGGCCGGTGCGCTCCACCCGTCCGTACATCCAGCCCTCGTCGATCTGCTGCACGTCCACGATCAAGTCGCCGTCCAGGAACGACACCTCGTCCTCGTCCGCCGCCGTGTAGTCGTACACGGCCCGGAAGCGCTTCTGCAACACAGAGGAGCAGATGGAGAACAGGGCGTGGCGGGGTGGGCGTGGCTGGAGGTGTGGCTTTACCCCGGCGCTGGGAGGAGGGGCGGCGGCGGCCTGGCGCACGGGCTCGGGCTCGTAGTGGTAGTTCTGAGACGCTGCTGGAGGCTGATAGACTGAGACAGAGAGAGAGAGACGGGTTATAGATGAGTAATTACCGGGTTATAGAGCTGCATGATTCTGATTATGAGAATCACAATTATTTTGCTTAGAATAAAGATCACGATTTTTTCTGGATATTTTATTGTTTTAAATATTCAAACCTGAAAATCAGGTTGTCAAGCAGCAACATAATAACACATATTACTAATTGCTTTAATTATAAATAAATGGAATGAAAAATATAATGTTAAAGTAATGTTGAGAAGAAAAAAAATCACCATTAAACATAATAATGCTGTACTTGTTCATGTAAACGTTTATTTTTATGTCCAGTTTTATTAGATTATTAGAAGGGATTAAAATTATTAGCTCTGTTTAAAAGCACTTTTGAAACACGTTTCAAGCGATGGATATTTTAGGGGGGGCTAGTCATTTTGTCCTCAACTGTAGATGTTTGCTATATGTGGTTTGCTGTAAACACACACACTTCAAAATAAAATTCTTATCATAGGCGCCCCAAAATACGGCAGAAGTAATGCAAGATCATATTTCATTCATAATATTTAAATGATCGATCGGCTGAGTTTCGCTCGATGTGTGAGCGAGTACATCTAGCAAAACGAGTTACAAATAAGCAGAATTGTATAAATGCTGGATTCAGATCGTGAAGAGGCAGAATCGAGATTGCGCTCTTTTAACGATTAATCGTGCAGCTCTACTAGATTATTATTATTGTTATTGTTATATTGTTACCTGGTCATAGCCCAAACAACGATAGACAAGGGACATTTTTTTGTCTTTTTTTCCCCTCATTTTTTAACAGATAAAAAATTTGTCTTTTTTAAAGACCATTTTGTTTCCCTAATTCTGCATAGTGACTTTGCGTTGGTCTCGAACTAAGAAAAGTGCTACATAAATAAGCTTGAACCTGGAGGCGTGTTGATCTGGGGGGTGTGGGGGGTCTGCGGGGGGGCTTCTCCTCCCATCCGGCTCCTTTCAAACTCCTCGTGGTATTTTATCTGAAACGCACGACGACATCGACAGATTAAACACGGGCGTGTGATTGGTTACTGACTGCGCTTTGCATTGAGGAGCAGAGGTCGGGAAGCTGTGGCTCTTCTGATAGCTGCAGACAAAACGTCAATAAAAATATAATAACGTCAGAAACATAAAACATCCTCTATCCTCCCTCCATTCGATTCCTGCTGCAGTGTTTGGAACCGTGATTGGGACAACGCAGTGTTTTTATTGAAAAACTAAATAAAAAATAGTCCGCTAGCTAAATGCAGAAATCGAAGAATATGGCTAAAAGAAAAAAAGACGAGGAGTACTGCAAGTTTCAACAGGAATGGACAGAAGCAAACTCTCTCTTTGTGTAGAGAGAGAGAGAGAGAGAATGAGAGAGAGCAGCTTCTGTACGGAATCAGATTAGTGTCAAAAATATCAAACTTAAATGAAAAAACAAACTGAAACTATTTTATTTCCGCTTCAAAACGTACATTTTTTTCCGCAGTGTTTCAAATAATTTTGACTTTAGGCGTTGGTGTTGCAAAGTGGGTGGAGCCTGTGTGTCCCTGTGGTTGGCATTGGGGCACGTGTACCAATAGCGTACACTCCATAAACACCACTTTTTTTTTTTTAATAAAGTCTCATGCAAAAAAGGTAAAAAGGCTCTCTGCAGCCCAAAACTATTTATTTTTACCTTGTTTAAATTAAGCAAACATCTGGAAAATAGTTCATCAGCTTATAACGTGTAAATTCATAGTAATATTTCGGTTGTTTTTGCAAGCGCTTTAAAAGTAACCGATCCGTGTGGAGTCAGTGAAAGAGCAGCTGTAGTTCCTCAGCTATCCACAAGATGTCGCAAGTTTCTGCTTTTTTTTTTTTTTGCACCTCAACATTATGACAGGAAATGACACTACGAAAAGGAAGTCGTGCGCTGTAAATGTCGCTTGGCAACCGGAGAAGACACATCAGAAAAGGTGTGGTGTGAGACAGGACGGGTGGGACGACATTTTTTAAACCTAATCCTCAATCATGGCGAGGAAGTCAGACGTCTCAGTTAACGGTGCACGGATATGAACGAGAACATGTAGATGCACTGTGTGTTTCCACAACCATAAAAATGATGAATAATACCAACAACTGAAAGTGGATTATCATGAAGACAGAGGCGTGGGATGCGCGTTGTGTCGTGTCAGACATACGTTGCTGATTTGGTCCTGTGTTTTCTTGATTCTCTGCATCTCCGGTGTGTCGGCGACGACGCTGAAGCCTTTTCCTTTGCTCTTCTCGAATTCCTCCTTGTACAGAACCTTCAGCATAAACAGACGCAAACATCTGAAGTGGAAATTCAACCAGGTCGATCTATTTTTACTTTTTTGTCAAAAAAATTATTATATAATGAAAAAAATCTATTTTAAGTTAAAATTAATTAATAAAAAACATGACAAATATGTAAAAAAAAAAAAAAAGGTAAAAATATAAAGCCATTTAAATAATCTAAAAAAAAAATGAATATTTTAATATATAATCTGTGAAGCTCCCTTTCTGTTTGTATATTGTGATAATGGATCGAATATACTATTATATAAAAATTAGCTGTAATAAAATGCTTATTGTTTATGAAGAAATAAGAAAAAATGGTTTGTTTTTCTAACGTTTTAGATCGTAAGGGACGTTGGAGCGTACAGTACCTGACTCTGCATCTTGCTTTGCTGCTTCAGACGCAGGTTCTCCGGAGTGTCGGCCACACTGGTGAACGAGGTCTTGGGATAATGTCTGAAACACACAAGACGCTTGTTTACTCGCAGATCCAGAAGAAGATGCTGCACAACTCCAACCATCATCATCATCTTCATCATCATCATCATCAAGCATGTTAGATGTTAAAGCACGGCAAACACAAATACTTACTTCGTAATCACTTCTACAACTTATTAATGACATTCACGCTCTTTTATAATATATTATTTTGTGAACAGGCATATCAGGACCACTTCTATAATTAGTATTATTTAATATATAAAATTCCGGACCATGTTTGTATGTTATGGTCTTGACACGTTTGCTAGAGAAATCATTATAATCATTTGCTTTTATTTTTAACAACCGACGCAAAACTAAATTACAGCGACTTTTGCGCAACACGCAATTACAGCGGCGTAAAAGAGCGAGCGCTGTAATTACAGTGCTAACCGGTGGTTGAGCAAGCGGGACGACTATCACATACTTAGTTAATTGTTTAACCATATAAACAACTCGACGTGGCGCGGAATGCCAACAGCCTTGCCTGGTCACAGCGGGCAGCGCTTCGGCCTGGCGGAGGCTGGAAGTAGAACGCCGTGTTCCTCAATCACCATTTCAAATGCGCTCAGACGATATGATACGCTGCCAAACTTCAGGCCGTGTTTATTCAGAACAAGAGAATTACTTAATGAATCAGTTTTAGAGTATGACTAGTAAAAAAATATTGTCTACTATAATTACAGTTAAAAAAAAAGAAATGTGCTTTTTAGACTACTCACAATTCTGGCTTTAAAAAAAAGTGTTTAAAAAAAGTTTAAAGTGGCTGAATGCCTGACGTTTTCAAAATACGGTATCAGATAAGCCAGTTCATAAAATAAACGTTATTTTGTGATGTTGAGAATCTGATGTGCTGCTCGAGACTCAAAAAACAGCATCCCTGTCAATTTATCTAGAATAAAGAAACGATTCCGCTAAATTTGAAAACCACGTAAAGTTGATTGTATTTATATTGAACGTGACTTACATCTGCTATGAAATGTGAAGAACTGCAGTGGGATATGAATTCAGTATTTCAGACCTTATAAATCCAGTAAAATCCTAATTCATCCAGTCAAGCGACCGAAAAACGGATGCTTTAATTTTTTTTTATATATGTATATAAAAAAAAAAGTGTACAAAAGGCAATAGTGTCTATCTGCGAGCAACTTAATCGAAATATGTTAATTACGCGCTTATACATTATATTGATTTGACCTCATCTGTGTGCGTGTATATTGACTGATCAGTTTTTTTAACCTCAATTGTGGCGCCAGAAAAAGTCAGTCTGGGTCATTTAAAGTTTGTAAATTCTGACCAATCAAAAACAGCATTGAGACGCTTGTTAATTGCCATTCTTATAGTGGCAAGAAGTAAAAAAAACCCACAATTTTAATGTTGTTAAAAGACAATCTCCACTCAAAACACACACGCACAAACAGAACATTTACCCGTCTGCACAGAACCAACAGACAATCCGACATTATCCAATCAGATGCTACTTCCGGAGGACGCGTGAGCCCGGCCAATCCGTCTGAGAAGTAAACAGGCTGGAGGAAGTGATGCACAATGTCTTTGTTTACAAAAAAAAAAGGAAAAAGCAGCTATAGATGAATCTTTTGTCTTGTGTTGTAATAATAACTTGCGGTTTTAGGACATGTGACTCAATTTTGGGATGGTTCTTGGGGCTTTTTAGCTTCACTTCATCTGACTTCTTTATTTTAAAACTGTGTAATTTGTAGATCGGACACAGATTAAAAGATATAAATGTGAATAAGTCATTGAGATAGCCTTAAAAAAAAAAAATAAAACAAGACTCAATCTCCCACAATGCCGCAGCACAGATACTTACGCGTTACAGTAGGGTCTTTTCTCGAAGCCTTTATAGTTCTTCATGTTTAGAGTCATCTTGCAGACTTCACAGCTAAAGCATCCTTTATGCCAATACTGAAAAACAAAAGAAGAGGGTGAAACCACAATAACAAGCTTTCAAGCACCAAACCACAAACAAGTAAAACTACGACATTGGGGAAGAAAACATTCGGAATGTAAAGCAAATTACGTAAAGCTAATTCGGCTGCCGTGGATGTCACAAAGTCCATTTGGCTCACTCGGAAGATGGAAAAAAAAAAGGGCAAAACAATGAAGCGCTTGTTCCTAAAAAGCACTTGGAAAGGAGCACAGGACCAGGCAGCCCGTGTGCGGTGAAAGAAGCTCAACGTGAGGCGGCCTCCATTCACTTCCCCGGCAGGAGTCTATTTATTTTCCTTTCTATTTCCAGAACGAGTATGACAGAGCTGGAGCGCACCAGTGGAATACTCTTATTCCGCTGTGAAAGCCCCTCTCCCATCTCAAAGCCAGGCCTCGTGTGTTAATATTGACCATGGGAGTGTCGGGACGATAACGCAGCCTGAAATATGGACTGGAGGGCCTGACCTGATCCGCTAGCCCACATTCCATCACGGTCAGTCATGCGTGAAGACCGCAATATCACTCGTGTGCCGGACACGGTCAGCAGGGGTGTAAAAGTGCCCGCCACGATCCATCCGGCTATAAACTCGCCCGTCCTTCTAAATGCCAATTGCGAAACGGTGTGATCTTCTGGGCGGGGCTTTCCTGAGACGTTCTCCGACGTGACGGCGAATGAACTTGCCGGCCGAGCAGAAGAGACCAGGCTTGGGCCTGTGAGTGAAGTCACATCATCAGGCCTGCGTGTGCTGAGACGTAACGGAGACCTTTAGGCGCTGAATGGGAATCAGTGTGTGGGGACGCGTTTGTGGGAGGTGTGCCGTCCACGCGCCTACGTGGGCTGTTACGTAAGCCGCGCCCCCTCCTCCACACGTCTGTATCTGCAGGTCTGAGTAAGAATCTCCTCACGCTGGCCGATCGATCGATGTGCTTTTATCGTCCATTAAACGAGTCTGCTCCGGTTCCACGCGCGCCGCATGAAAACACTAAGTACAAAAGGAGCCACACCCACCCGCCGACCCTCGCGAGCGGCTCGACAAGCTCAAGATCTCGCCACGAAAGGCGCGAAGGGGCGGGGCCGCGATAAAAGCGCATTGTGTTGTGACCGGTTCGGCGTGAACGCGGTGTCCGATCGCGGTGATGACGGACGGGCAGGTGGTCGTGACTGTTTACTCGATGCGCGCTCCAGCATCCCTGCGTGGAAAAGCGACGTCTTAGCGGTGTCGTATGTGTCGGTGACGTCACTGGACGCATGTATATAGCGCGATCGGGAAACGTCTGTTTGGGTTTTTCGGGTCCGCGGAGTGACACGTCATAAACAACCCTCCACCTCCTCCTCTCGGGCAGGCTCGTAAAATGCCAACTCCTGTCCCGTAAATCTGACGCCAGGGCATCCACAATTCCCATTTAAACGCCATGTTCCGACTCGGGGGTCTTCCGGCCAACTTATAACATGCACCCCAGCTATGAAGCCCCTGACGCGGGCGGGCTCGAGCCAAGCTCCCGGGTCGAACGGCCACCGAAAAGGATGCGTGTTCGCCGGGGAAAGCGCACAGAGATGCCGTTAATATAATAATAACAATAATATTAATAAATACACGACTGTTGGTAAACTAACAAGTCCCTTGTTCATAAACAGTGGTGCAAGCTATGCTAGCGAATGCTAAGTTTGGGTTAGCCTTACCTTGTCCAGGCAATTCACTTTCTCCGTGGGATAAACCACCCGGTTACATCGGCTACACAGCGGGTTCATGTCGGAGCGACGCTGGGGTGACGGACTGGCTCGAATGGACGGTCCGCGGAGTGGATTTCGTGCGGCTTCGAGCGAGATGTGTATCGCCGATCCGCACCGCTGGCTGTCAGCGACCGAATCACACACACACACGGAAGGCGCGTTCACGACACTGCCGCTGTGTCTTGCCGCGCGCTCCCGCGACACGCAAGACTTTCCGAGAAGTCTTTTATTCATGCGTGAAAACGAAACATTTGCCTGGTTAAATGGTCGTAGAAAAGTGGTTTTTAACCCAGCTATCATTGTAGTGTGTCTACATGTAATGCGTATAGGCATATGGATTTTTAATACACGTTACGGCTACATCACATTGATGAATGTACAATAAATGCATGCTTTATTGTCTCTTTATTCTCTCTCTCTATGGAGAGAGACAATATAAGATATAATATATAACATAATATATAACATATTATAAAGATTTTAAAGTGGAAAAAAATGACACAACGTCTATGCTTCGAGTGTTTCATCTTTGCTTGAGCGGCATCTAGTGGCCGTATTTAAAACTGCACATGTTTTTTATATTCATTAGAAATGTTTTATTTTTTTTTGACATCCGACTTTTGCGCTTGTTGTGCCGTGATGTTCACAGAATGGAAGGCTTTACATACCAACGTACAGTAGTTACAATCACAAGATATGCACAGCGATATAACCTTTAAAATATGCTGACAAACTCACCTTAAAAGAAGAAAAATGCGATGTCTTTCCTCCCAGCAGATGTCGCACAAATACAAGTTTAATCAGACAGGCCAGACGAAATGCAGTTTTTAGATATTATACATATTATGCTATTATTGTATTGTATCTCCTCTTTACTACTATATACAGTGCTATTATAATTTATCTTCTGCTTACTACAATGCTTTAGTATAGTTTACCGTTATATTTACTGCTATACTTTACCGTTATACTGTATCATATCTTCGACTTACTACTCTAGCATACTATTCTATTTTATCTTGTGCTTACTATACATTAGTATGTTTTACTATAATGTTTTGTTATTATATTTGATATAATATTATCTGCGTACTACCATTCTTCAGTATACTGTTTATTACTTTAATATATGTATTTTAAAGTACTCCACACGGGCCTGAGAACAGCTCACCTGTCTATTTTCTTTACCTGTGGGGGTATAGCTCAGTGGTAGAGCATTTGACTGCAGATCAAGAGGTCCCCGGTTCAAATCCGGGTGCCCCCTAAATGCTTGTGTTGTTTTTTTTATATAATTTAATATAACAAAACAATTCCTACATTAATTCAACAAACTTTATAATGCACATATACATGTTTTCTTAAATATAAACCATGTGAAAAAAACCTCAATCCACAACAGCGCAGTGAACGTTCGCTTCACACCCAATGACACAGACGCTATTATTTCATCAGCTGACTAACAAGATGAATCAGTTCATTCCACGTAAATACTTTAATTAATCTTTTATTCAGCCATTTCTCTGGTTTGAATCCCAAGGTAGCGGGTACTGTAACCGTAACTAGCAACACTCAGAGTATGTTTGTATGTATGTGTGTGTGTGTGTGTGTGTATGTGTGAGTCTTCACTGTGTGTCCATACATACATCTCACCCTGAATGGGTTACACTTACTGATATGGATACAAGCAAACTTTGTCACTTTCTTTTCTTTTTGATAAGAAAAAAAAACTGCTAAGAAACTTCAGTCGGTCAGTTCTCTATACCTATTTTTTTGTAATAGAAAATGAAAAAAATGATTTATTAATAATTTTTAATAAATAATTTTTTATTAATATAAAATATGTGAAAAGTTAAGTCAGAGTTACAGAGAGAGAGAGTGTTAACTTTTCAAATATCTTAATATTAATACAAATGTTTTACAAACAAAATGTTTTATTTTCTATTACAAAGAAATACATATTAAAAAGTACAAAAAAAGTGTAAAAAAAAAAAAAAAGTGTATGCGTGTGTCTTCACTGTGTGCATCCAATTTCTTGATATAGATACAATCAAACTTTGCCACTTTTCATTCCTTTTGATAGGAAAAAAAAAATGCTAAGAAACTTCATTTGTGAGTTCATGCTCTTTCACAGACACACTCTCTCTCGCTCTGTAACTCTGACTTAACTTTTAAGTTATTTTTATATGAATAAAAATATTTTATAAACAATTTTTAAAATTTTGTATTACAAAAAAATACACGTTTTTTTTTTATAAATAAAAAGTACAAATAAGTCTAAGCGTGTGTGTATGTGTGTGTGTATGATTTGTGACTATGCCACAACAGTCACCAGTTAATGAAGCGTGAAAACAATGACGTGGCAGTTTCAACTGTTTCAACAGCAAAACAGCGGCACGACCGCAAACACATTAAAAACAAAAAAGAACTGCGCAAAGAAGATGCAAAAGAGGTATTTGGTTTAAAAGCCGCGTAAAAGAAGCCAGATTAGCATAAACGTCCCCACAAGGAGCCGAGACATTACAATCTGAAAGCTCCTATTGATCTGATAATGAACCGAACGCGTCCCACCGTCACCATGAAAGATCCAAAACTAAAAAAAAAAAAAAAAGTTTTATTTACAAATTTGTGTACAAAATTTCATAAGAAAAGCCTGGAGATCAAGAGCGCTGAACAATAAAACACTTGGCACGCTGACGCCTGCACAGTTTGTTCCCTTTAAACACTTCAAGTAATGTTAGCTGTTAGCTTAGCGGCTAACCAGCCAATACTGTACAGCGGCTCGGACACTCGCTCGGCCTCAGCAGATCTCAGAGCAGATGATGTAAACACGGAGACTTCTAGAACAAAGTCACATGACGGAACCCTCTGTCCGCTTCTCCATCTCAGTCACTGGCAGGTTAACAGACAGAGGACGGAGTCTCTAGTCCGGGCCGGACTGACCGAGGTCACGACCCGGCTTCTTCTCTCGCTCTTCCAGATGTGGATAATCCCTCAGCTGGATCAGTTTGCCACGACACGAGAGCGCATCCAATCTAGACTGGCTGGCAGCCTGAGGAGCACAAGAGGGCATCTTTAGAAACCTGCTCAAGGTCAAAGCGTACGCACACACACACTCACACACACACACACACACACACACACACACACACACACACTCATACACACTCACACACACCCTTCATACCTGTAGTGCAGGGACTTTTACTTTTCTTTTTCATTTTACCTTCTATGAGCATTATTGGTTCAACCCGTATATTTTTCTTGTTATGTGCAATATCTTCACGCTATTATTTACTTAGTCACTTTTTACCTATTTGTATTATACCGAGATTTTTATGCAGATGTGCATTTCTATGTTTTGCTTCTTTTATTATTATTATTATATTTCTCTTTTGTGTGAGCAAATGTAACCGAAAAAGCAATTTCCCCCTGGGGATGAATAAAGTTTTTTGAATTTGAATTGAATACACACACACACACACACACACACACACCCTTCTCCGGTGAGAGCGCAGCAGGCCTGCACATGCCAGGAGTGAGCGGTGAGAGAGCTGAGCGTCAGGCTTTGTGAGATCTCTGCAGCAGACATGCTGTTCTTCATGTCCTGCTTGTTGGCCAGAACCAGCACCGATGCGTTCTGCAGATCCTGCTCGCACCAGAACAGAGAAACACAGCGTTATATGACAGCACACGCTTTAATGATGAAGCTATTATAATGAGACTGAATGTGTGGGCAGATGTGGCCCAGTGGTTAGAAAGCTGAAGGCCTGAAGGTTGCAGGTTCGAATACCAGATGAAAATTTTGTACTTAATTTCGACCAGATCTGGCCACTGTAATATAAATATGTACCATGTAAATATATATAAATATAATATATTTATTATAATATATAATAGCAATAAAGAAAGAACAAATTATAATAAATGCAGTGGTACCCAGACGTACACGTGTCCTAGATAACAATGACAATCTTCCTTAAATCATGTTAAGCAAAAACTAGCTTGTTTATTCCAGTTTTTCTGGGTTACTGTATTCAAAACTGTATGCAAAGTGGATGAACTGGGTTTCATACGCTATTAAATGGGCAAGTGAACAAACCTCGTGTGCGAGCATGCGGTGCAGCTCCTCTTTAGTCACGGTCAGTCGCTCTCGGTCAGTGCTATCAACCACCAGGATGACAATCTGTTACACACAGACACGCCTCACAGATGCTGTACATTGAAGAAATGTTACAAACATCTAATACAGATGTTGTACCTGATATATATGTACATGTGAAGTTGATGTTATATATGATTTAGAAGGTACACACATATAAAATATATTTTACAGACGTTATGCATGATTCAGGTGATATATATTTATTACTAATATATATATATATATATATATATATATATATATATATATATATATGTATGTGTGTGTGTGTTAAATATATAATATAAAAATATATATATACATATATAATGTTAAAGATACAGTATATGGCATTTATGTTATACATGTTATTATAGAAATATTGTATCACAAAAAAAGAATGTAACTGAGAATGTACTACAGAAACCTGCAGATGTTACAGATGTGTAATATAGATGCTACAGATGTTATGCAATAGATGTTACAGTTGTGTGATATAGATGCTATAGATGTTACAATTGTGTGATATAGATGCAATACATGCTGCAGATGTTACAGATGTGTGATAGAGATGCTATATGTGTTACAGGTTGATGTATAAGCGCTGACACACACACACACACACACACACACACACACCTCTGTGTTACAGTAGTAGGAGTTCCAGCTCGCTCTCAGACTCTCCTGACCACCGATGTCCCACACCAGGAAGCGCGTTTTCCTGACCGAGATCTCTTCCACGTTGCTGCCGATCGTAGGAGACGTCTGAACAGCCTCTTTGGTTAAACTATTGAAATCACAATTATTAGTCAAAAAGGAAACGATCCTAAATACTGTAGCTAAACTAGTCAAAGTCACTAAACACTGGAATACTCAAATTCAAATCTTTGTTGGACACACTTTTAAGTACGTAATAATCCGCGTGTTCCATACTTTCCCGCTAGACCATTCATATCGGATACTGATGAACCTCCATTTTTTATCTGGACTAAGGCACACTTAAAATATTTTAATATATAAAGAAGAAGAAAAAACGCCAGTGATGTCATGATGGTGCTGCTTAATGTCCGAAAAACACTGTGTGTACAGTAAATATTGGATTTATTTTATCATTATCAAGGAACATTTCATTTAAAAATGACAGAAAGCATATCCAAGCACAAAAGCAATAGTGTTTCCATCAATCGGCCTTAACGCCTGAATTTAAGACGAATGAGATCAATAAGACGAGATACTCACAACTGATAAAGGATGGTGGTCTTGCCAGCGTTGTCCAAACCCACAATAATCACTTTGTGTTCTAGAAAACATAAGACAAGTTTGTTAGTGGACACGAAGCAGACTTTTGCACATCTGAATGCTTCCAGGGTCCACACAGTTCGCTCTGGGGTTTGTTTGGGTTCAGAAAGGTCAGAAGTTGAGTAAATTATGCGTAAAGCCGTTCAGTTAAGCAGAAATCTCCCGATCTTTGAACCCGTTGGCAGCGGGATCTTATCGAACATCAGCGGCAGGACGGAACACACGAGACTTGCACAAACACGAACAAAATGTCTAGTTATGATAATCAGCGTCGGCTTTCGCAACAGAGATGTATTGAGATCAGTAAGAAAAAAAAATCTATTTGGTTTTGAAAACAAAAGTCCAATTTTAAAGGAAAAATATGTAATTCAGATTTGCAATGTTTTTCCTTTATCTTTCTTTTTTTCTACAAACAAGTAGCATATGTAGTAAAACAAACTAGGGAAAAAAATATAACCCTGTAACACTATAAACAAATAAAAAAATATTTACCACTTTACAAACAATAGAGTGCTACATTTAAAGTTTGTAATGCTATGTTAAAAACACAATATAATGCCACAAATGGTACATATATTAAAGTAAATCCTTTTTTTTTTTTTATAAAAAGAAGTGTCACAAGTAGCAAACAAAAAAAAAAACCCTAGGGGAAAAAAATATAATCTTGTAACACTAACGAAAAGGAAAAACACTATTGTTACACAAATAATAGAATGCTACTTGTAAAGTTAGTAATGTTGCATTAAAACTCAACAAAATGCTACAAATGTTACATTATTAAAGTAATAATGTTACATCGCTAGTGTAAAGTTGTAATACTAATGAAAAAGGGAGTTTTATTGTTACGTTGTATTATTATAGTTAAAACTGTATACGCTAGTAAAACAATCACAGAAAATAAACTTTTACTACAAACTACATTGCAAAAACAAGAAGTAAATTGGAATCGATGAATGAGAACAAGATATACTGAAACGTCTGTTACTTTTTTTTAACGAAGACATTAAACGAATGCGTTTATTCTGTTATTCCTTTTAAAAGAAGCTTTTATTCTTACCTCTGTCACCGAACACAGTCATCAGCTTGGCGAACAACAGACCCATATCAGATCGAACCGGGATACAGGTGGTGGTGAGATGAATCTAGATCCTTTAAGTCTCGGAATCTGGACTCAGTTCGAACCGGCGGAGAAACGGTCGCTGAGATTCGCTCCGGTCGGTGTCGGCGAACAACTCGCCAGGCGTCTCGGAATCCGCTTTTCCACGCGATCAGCTATTTAAATCAGCGTCGGACGCGCAATGATGGTTTAACGTACAATCGCGCCGGAATACGGATTTTTCGTGTTGTTTTCCGTGGGCGGATGAATATTTAAATGAGAAGCGGTGACGTTGCTGACGTCACGCGCCTCCGGAGTAGTCGGCGGCTGTCTACCTCCATTGGCAGGGGACGGCGATGACGCGTATTTCCGTCGGTTCTTTTTGTGTTTTTGCGGAAGAGGCGGGCAATCTGTCGAGTGCCGGTGTTGTGTTTGTCACGCTGCGGGAATCTGAAGCACGTTTCGCCGTAACGCAACCAGAAAGTAAAAGAGAAGTGCAGGAAAGACCCGGGACTCACGACAGGGGAATCTCAGTCTCACAAGTCACGTGATTTACTTTTCTCCTGTAGACAGGAACCTGTTTCTTATCAGTTATGCTGGTTTACCTTTTTATTTATTTACAAAATTCCTCTAGTGATCTAGCCTGGTAATAACTACCGATGGATAAATTCCTGTCTTGTATGAACAGGCAGAAGAATAAATTAATCTACCTAATTTTACAAGAAATTAGATGTATGAATGGATAGATGGATGGACTGATCAACAGATACAAAAATGGATGGATAGATAGATAGACAGACAGAGAGACGAATGAAAAGACAGAAAGTAGTCTGATACACAGATGTTATGGGTGCACAGAGAGGTAGATATAAAGGTAAATAAACAAGTATTATTAATATAATTATTATTATTTATAATATATAAATTAGTTACCAAAAAGGTAGTTATACAGATAAACACACTAAACACACACTTAATGAACCAAAGGATAAATAGAAGAGTATGTAATTTGTATATTTACAGATCGACAGGTAAAAAAAAGAATAAATATATATGTGTGTGTGTGTGTAATTATACATATATATATATATATATATATATATATATATATATATATATATATATATATATATATAAATTAGGGCTGTCAAACAATTATTTTTAAAACTGATTAATCGCACTTCCCTAACCAAATTAATTGCAATTAATAGCAGTTAAATATTAAATGACTGAAGCTTTCAATAATGGATATTGAGGTGTAATATGTAAATTAACGTAAACTCAACACGAAATAAACACTTGTTTAAATGCTGTAATATAATTTAGTAGACTTTTAAGTTTTTAGTTCAACGCGTAAAAATAATTAACACAATTAAACATTCAAAATGATTCGCATTTTGTTAACGCGTTAACTTTGACAGAACTTATATATATATATATACGTATATACACACATACATATACTATATATACTGTCCATTTATACTATATGCTTAATATACAGACATAAATGCATAATGTATGTGTTTATGTATATATATACGTATACATTTATATACGGTGTATATAACTGTATCATCAGAGTTTTTCTGCTGTGCTTGAGCTTAATCACAGTTTCACACACCCACACGTGAGGACACTGCTTCTCACAACTCTTGAAGCATGACTCTTTGTTTTTGACATTTAGATTTGCAGGCGCGAGTCACGTCGAGAACCAACAGCACAAGACTGGAGCTTCTGCTGCAGGAAGTTCACAGCAGTGCAGAAACACATCAGTGCGGTTAAGCGACGCGCACATCTGGTGTGTGTGTAGGAAAGTTATCGCGGAGCGTTTAACCACAAGCGAACCGCGTGTAACAACACACTCACGTCGAGACACACCAAACATCACGAGTGTCTTTTTAAAGGAAATAGTCAGATCACATCTTACCAACAGCTCCATTGCTGATCGTGTGGTTTTGCAAAGTGAGAAAACGCGTATTCGGCCCGCGACTGTTACTCAGATTGCCTTCGTAAAGAAGGTGCGAAGCGTCTTTTCATTTCTCAGTCGCACCTTGTCGTCTCTGTCCTGTATATTGTTTCTTCCTGAACCCCTCTCCACTATTTCACCCCCACAGCATTACCACCCCCACCACCATTGTTCATTCAAGACAATCAGACGCGATCCACAGCGGTGGCAAAAACACAAACCAGACGTGTGGAAATACAGATCCAGATTGAAATTTTTAATTAAAATATGAATGTATCCACAGATTAAAAACAAAGTAAAATAGAGCTACAATCAGGCACCAAAGGATACAGTTTGCCTTATATCTTGAAACAATTGCGATAATGCAACAATAACGTTATTTAGTAAGCTATCTACGTGTAATATTTAGCGGGTTTCGTCGTGTGACGACATTTTTGAAAACATCGGTGAGGGCAAAAACAGGCTCATTCAACAAAAAAAAAAAGCTCCGGTTACGGAAAAGAGTCAAGGGTCCAGATTTTTTTCTCCCGGTTCGTAGACGCGCACACGCAAGTCGGTTACGGACGTAACACAAACAACACAAAGCAGAAGCGTGCGTTTGGCGGAGTTGGCGGTCGAATTCGAGAAATATCAAATCAAATCGGGATTGTGGAAGTGTTTCGATGATAACGAGATGGCAGCTCTATCAGGCCGGGCCCGATGAAGGATTACGGCACTTGTGATTGGTTGGCTGGTGGGATTGGCGTGGGAATAAGGCAGAGATCGTTTAGCGTTGGCAGTGACGCGATGCTGAGAGCCCTTGGGCAGACAGAAGACACGGGCCTCGGGATGGCGAGGGTCAGCCCTGTTGAACCAAAGCACGTGAGCGCCACAGCGCCCCTCCTGGACCGGAAGAGCACACAGCAGCAGTGGAGCTCAGTCGAGTACAAACCGTTAGAATAAATTAAATAAATACTACAGTAAATATATCTAAACGACTCCGCAGTGGTGTAGGTTGTGTGTGGGACCCTGTTTAAGACTACGGAGGACGCACCCGCTGGCACAGAAGGCACAGGCACACAAACGTCGGCGAGATTTGGGTTGTACATTCTGAATCACGTCTGGTGCTCGGCGAGAACAAGAACAAACCTCGGTGTGGTCGGGAGCCATGCAGAACTGTACAAAAGTCAGACGGGACGCTTTGATTCCCGCTTCTGCCGGGAAAAAAAACAAAAAAAAAACGGCGCCTGGCGTGAGAAGCAAAGAGGTTTTCTTGTGGGATGCGAGTGTGTTTGTGTGTAACGGGGCTGTAAACAGATGGGCTCTACTCCAGCTCTACTCCGGCTCTACTCCAGCTCTACTCCGGCTCTTTCCTCTCTAGCGAATGTACACATCGCGGCTCCACTCGTCCTGGTTGTGGTTGCGGCCTGTGGTAGGCCCGCCTCCTTCCGCGTCATGGCAGTAGCGCTCTCTCAGCTTGCCCCGCCCACGCTGGTGCTGATTGGCTGGAGGCGGGACGACATTGAGGTTCTCCTGATCTGGCTCCGCCCCCTCGTCTTCCCAAGAGGCCTGGCGGGGGGGAGGATGGTGGCCGGGATTCAGACGGTAGCGACACGGGTCGGGCTCCTCGTACGGGTCGGTCTCCATGTCGTCGGTGTAGGCGGAGTCACGGCTGCCCTGGGTCTCGGAATCAAAGGTGTCCTGTCGGGACAGGCCCCGCCCCCCCGTCTGCATCTGGCTGCGGGACGAGCGTAGGGGCTGCTTCCCCCCGAGGTCGGCGTGGTAGTCCGGGCCACGCTCAGGCCCCTCCCTCCTCTGCTCTCCGTGTACCAGGAATGGCCCCTGCACCAAGCCACGCCCCCGAAACACACGCCAGCCAATCAGCATGCAGACACACAAAACAGCAGGCGTTAATGTGGATGCCCATCACATTCTGTTATTTCAACACATTCCGACTGGTTCATCGCAACCTGTTAAACCAACTTCAGTCAAAAAAAAACACAACTCCAGCTTTTAGCAACTTTCTGCGTATTTTAAAGATGGACAGCCATAAAGTTAGTTCTAGGGCTAGATTAGTCGCACATGCCATTTTAATGTGGTTTATTAGTAGCTATATGTTATTCTAAGTTCTTTCTATATTCTATGTAATTGTATTACATTAACGCAACAGTGAATGTTGGGGAAAAAAACAGTGAACAGTGAAAAACTAATTTTTTTGTCTTGTGTTTACTGACTGTCATGCTGTTATGTCTAGTAAGTTGCTTTATAAAGCCTGTGTAGACATCTACTGTAGCCTATTGTAGACAAATTGTTTCACTTGCTCTTCTTTTTGTAAGTCGCTTTGGATAAAAGCGTCTGCCAAATGACGCTAAAAAGTAAAGTAAAAACAGTAAATGTACATTATTAATATTACAACAATAAAATGAAAAATATTCATATATTTTTAATATAATTAAAACATTTTTATATAAATATAAAAATATTAATCTATTTTTTGTATATAAATATTCCTAAATAAATACATATTTATCGACAAAAAAGGTAAGAAAATGAAGCTCGACGCTACATAGAAAACGAAGTCCATTAGCGCCCCCTGGTGCCCGGATTCAACAAACACTTGCGTTTTGCATATATGATGTCAGGCCCTAAACGAAAAAAAAGGCATTTTTAATAAAAAAAAAATCCAATCCATGTCCAAGTTTTATGTTTGTAGTAGTTGTATATGTAATAAATACAATACTTCAAAATCTAGCAAGGCCATTGGTTGCTCGGAAAGCTCGAATTGAGATTTTACAAAAACAGCATCTGACTTCAGCGCCGGAGGAACTTTAGTCTCCCAGACAACAGATGGATGCTCGCTTCATCTGGCTCAGATTGCGCCAAGATAGTTGTAAAAAACGCACGCGCTGACGCACAAGCATTGATCTGTCAGGCCGTGCGCGCGCACACACACACACACTCTCTACACATCACACGCAAGCGTTTAAAACCAACCAGAGTAAACAGCGACACATGCACGTACGTGAGCAAGCTCGCGTGTTAACAGGATAATGGATAGGAGCTTTGCAGGGACGGTGCCATGGCAACCGGGAAGAGGGCAGTGATCTGAACCTGACGTCTCCCAGACGACTGAAAGCCACGGGAAAGTTGAGCGGCCAATCAGGCGTGGAGTAAAAAGTGTGTGTGTGTGATAAAGTGGGAAGGAGAAGAGCAGAGCTGGACGACATCTGTCGAGCGGCCGTGGTTTCCTAGCAATCCTCCCGCCCCCTGGCCCCGCCCCCCTCAGAGGGCGTGTTCTTCCTCCCGCGGCCCCTCGAGGAGCTCCATGTTGCGACGCAGAGAGGTCAGCACCTGTACCTGCAGGTTGGACACGGGCTCGGGCGAGGCGGCCAGGGCGGCTGTGGCCATGGTGCGGTTGAGTAGAGGGTTGGGTGGGTTGCTGCTGGGCGGGTGCGTGGCCTTCCAGTACGCCTCCAAATACTCCGCCAGGTGCTCACACGCGTCCTCCAGCTGATTCTCGTCCAGGATGATGTCAAAAAGCTCCTGGGGGAGGGAGAAGGAAAGGGTTTGGTGATGGCGATCTCGATTCTGCCCCTTAACGATCTGAATCCAGCATTCATACGATTCATCGGTAAAAGATCGCGATCTCGATTCTGCCCCTTCACGATCTGAATCCAGCATTTATACGATTCTGCTAGAGCTGCACGATTCATCGGTAAATATTGCGATCTCGATTCTGACTCTATTATAACTATACAATTCTGCCTATCATAACTCTCTGATAAATCGGCTGAGTTTTGCTCGATGCGCGCGTGAGCGGACGTTTAAATATCATAAATGAAATATGATCTTGCATTACTTCTGCCGTATTTGGGGCGACTCTTGTGGGCGTGATAACCAGGACGCACTTGACGGACACATACGTTTTTTTTTACCAGCACTGTATGTTTACCAGCACTGTAATTACCAGCACTGTATGTGAGTACCACACTTTGTGTGTTAGTTGAGCAGCAGTCAAGTTTAAAAACATAAACGGGGATAATGAATGATTAAATATAAAGGTAGAGTATCAATTCTGAAATTTTACTACCTGAAAAAGGATTGTATTCTGAAGTGTGTGTGTGTGTGTGTGTTTACACTCAGCGAACCACATACAGCAGGCATCTACAGTTGAGGACAAAATGATTAGCCCCCCCTAAAATAATCATTGTTTGAAAAGTATTTCAAAAGTGCTTTTAAACAGAGCTAATAATTTTGTCCTCAACTGTACATAATACTGTACTTTGGAATGTTTATTTTTATTACGTTTAATGGTGATTTTTTTTTTCTTTTCAACATTACTTTTACATTATGATATATTTTCATTCCGTTTATGTATAATTAAAGCAATCAGTAATATGTGTTATTATATTGCGGTTTCATAACCAGATTTTCCAGGTTGAATATTTAAAATATTAAAATATCCAGAAAGAATAGTGATCTTTATTCTGAGCAAAAAAATAGTGATTCTCATTTTATCCAGAATGGTGCATCTCTAGTTGGGGCTTGAGGACGGACGTGGGCGTACTCACTGGAGGACACTGCGCCAGCTTGTCGGCCGCCACCATCTGCACGTTGAGATGCTTGGCCTGAGATTTACCCCGGGACTTGATCAGCCGTTGTAACACCTGAGAGAGCCAGACGGGAGGAGGATGCACAGATTATTGAATCGTTAGTCGTTAGTCACTATGTAGCAATTTAACTCAGTAGTAACGGAGAGGTTCCTTTTTTAGTAGGCTGTGACTGAACAGAATAGAGTTGGGCGGAGTCTGGCATGCATCTGATGATGGCATGCATCTGAAAGTGGCATTCAGAATCCTTTTTGCTTAAATTGTACCAACCTTCTAATTTATTTTAATGCATCAATATGCGTCTCACACACACACACACACACACACACACACACACACACACACACACACACACACACACACACACACACACACACAGTCTGTAACAGTCTACAATAAAACTGAAATAAAACTTGAAATAATTTTGAAATGTGATACATTTATGGTCTACTGTGTGTGTAACTTCAATAATCTTCAAAATCAATAATCAATTATGTAACATTGTCATATCATACACATATACACATGAATATATATATATATATATATATATATATATATATACATACACTATATATATACACATACACACTGTATATATAACAGTGCACTATAAAAATTTTAATTTTAATTTTTAATTTTTTAATTATTAAAAATCCATATTAAACTCATATACATATACATATATTTACTAATTAATGTATGTGGGTAACCCAGTCAAGCACTAAAACAAAAATAAATATGTTTAGGGACATGATAGGCGGAGTCTGACCTGCATCTGAACGAATGAGAGTTTAGGGCGGAGCACCTTTTTGACTCTTATCTTGTCTTCGAGCTACCCTTTACATTTTTTGATGTACGCGCACACCCACATTTTTGTTTGTAATTAAGCACAAGAAAAAAAGTCTAAAACTGGTGTGTGTGTGTTCATAACTGAAGAAACCAAAGAACAATATCAAAATCTAAATATTCGCTAGTACAAATTGCACTTTACAGCCCTCTTTTCAAACTTTCTAAACTGTACACGCATTAAAGAAACGAACGCATGCCCAGCAATAGTAAGGAAGAATGTGCGCTTGAGATTGTGGCTTTAGCTGCAGCGCACCTTTGGAGAAGCGATCTTGATGTAGACGATGATGGGAGCTAAAGACGTCTTGGCCAGCTGAGACGGATGGTTGATGGTATCAGCGTCCAGAGCCACGAGCTGCAGGGTCCGGGCCAGCTCGAAGATCCTCTCGATCTCACTCTGAACCTCCGCTGCCGGACCACACACACACATCAACACACACGCACAGCACTTGTGTGTGTTTCACTCAATACAGTAAGTACAAGTTAGATTAGTAAAGTAAGTATTGGTAAGTAAAGTAATTATTGGTAAGTGATTAGTTTAGCATATACGGTATATTTAGTATGTACTATTTTTAAATATATACGGTACATATTATGATGATCTGAGAAATACCCGCGTTTCTGTTTAAAATTAGAGAGTTGTATTAAGGTAAACAATGATCCACGAAAAAACATCAATTACACACACACAGTTTTCAATTTCTAGAAAAGACCGATTGTTCTCATTTTGTCATTTGTAACAATAAAAAAAATGTATGGACACAATAAATGTATGTATATACGCAGTAGGTAATGTAATACTACCCGTACATGTTCAGCATACATAAAATGTGTGTACAGAATATACTGTATAGTGTTTGTGTATGTGTAAATACTTATTACAGAAGTATATGTATATTATAAATAAGATAAGACGGGACTTTATTGTCATTGTGGATCACACAACGGACTTTGTTTCGGTTGTTTTGAAATATATGGTACAAAATAATAATAACATATTTATATTTTTATCAACTGTATAAATATTTGTATCCCTTTACATACGTTCTACTTGAGTTCCAATGAGCTAAAGTAAATGAAAACCTGCGGAACATCTTGATCTGATGAAAAATCTGTGGAAAATGTGTTATGTAGGTCAGTGTGTGTGTGTGTGTGTGTGTGTGTGTGTGTGTGTGTGTGTGTAATAGAAACGTAGGCGCGAAGTGGCATTGCACTTGTTACAGTGAGTCAGAAGTGAGAGATTCAATTAAAAAACGGGTTTAAAAAAAAGAACCAACAGCAGACGAAGCCAATGTAAACGCCGATGACTACAACTACTGCGGCAAACAAACTTTACACGTCTCACTAACACGCTGAGCTTAGCATCTAGCACATCACACTGAGTC
Organism: Paedocypris sp. Pulau Singkep; assembly: GCA_017309775.1. Taxonomy (NCBI): domain Eukaryota; kingdom Metazoa; phylum Chordata; class Actinopteri; order Cypriniformes; genus Paedocypris; species Paedocypris sp. Pulau Singkep. Next base: position 8,701,826 of record MU204432.1, read on the forward strand.
CACACATGTTCCACACACACACGCACACACACACGCTCAGGCCTTTAGCTGGTTAACAGCGTCACTGCAAACACCAGGAGCAGGTGAAGTGATGGAAAAAAAGAGTTAGAGGGACGAACGAGCGGACAAGCGTGAAGATGAGGAGATACCTACCCAGTACGTCTGAGGAAAGAGAGGAAGAGGGAGATGGGGAGAAGAGGAGTCGATGAAAAAGAGAAAAAGCAGGATGAAAAAGATCAGACAGCGGCGACACAAGAATCACGACAGGAAGCGGACGAAAGCGCTCTCGTGAAGCAGACGCCGTGAAATGGTGGAGAAGCGAGGAACGGAATCTCGGCTCAGTGGAACCGTACCCAGGCTGGATCTGGTGCTGGAGCGCTCGATGATGGTGTGCTTGCTGGGGTTGTTGAGGACCGAGCGTTTGGCTAGCGAGATGTCCGCCGTCACGCGGGTGATGGATATTCTACAACAGACGTGAAAAAAACAAAATCCGTCACTCGTAGCATTCCTGAAATGCCAGATGGTTGTCACACTACTCTTACATAAAACTACCATATATTCTAATAGTTTCATGTGGATTATGACATGACTCATCCATACGCGACATACTTATATGCCAGTGTGTTACTGTAAATCTTACTGTACATCTCAGAATTCAGATGAATTTACGGTGGATTACCGCATTTGGTTGTGCATACTTATAAATCACGTAAATCTGTATAATCTGTCCATACTGGCTCACACACGGTACATGTAAACGTGTTACTGTAAATTACTGTTTTTTTGTTGTGCACCTGTTGAGTTGTAAACACTCAATATTCTCTTCCTAGTACCCGTTAATGTATAACGCTCTTCTGTTTACGTTAGCACTTTTTGTCGCACATACTGTAAATCAGGCTGTACACTAAATCTATACGTTCACTGTATTTCATTATATAGCCACGTTTGCTCTCCGTTCAAAATGCTAATGACTTTAAATTCCATTAGCATTTACCCATTAGCGTCAATGCAGAATGCTAATGGCTATTGCATCGATGCTATCGGTAAAATGCTAATGGCCATGTGCACATAGCCAGTACAATGACTACAAAATGCAATCCAGTCTAATCTAATCTTATTGGTTCGAATATAATCTACAATGATGTGGATTATGATACAAAACCATCAGTACCTACCGGCCTTCAAACTTGTGTTTTAGGAAGTCAAAAAGAGCTTTCTGCATCATGTCGGTCACCTGCAACAGACCGTAATTTGAATTTAAGACGCCTTTTCCTCAGAATACACAGTGATAAAGCAAAATCACAAGATTTCTGAATAAAATGGCTGGACCTCGTATCCCTTAAGCGACGGTCCCACCAGGATAATGGGTCTCATGGAAGGCACCACATCATAGGGAGGAACGTGTTCCATCTGAAAGACCACCAAGAAGATTTCACTTAACACACACACACACACACACACGAGAAAAACGGAGAAAAATGTATGCAGGGATATTTCTATATTCTATATATTTTTTATCTATTCTATATTTTTTCTTGTTTCTTTGTCTTCATCCAAAAACCAAATATGCCCAAAAATCAATAACTACCATGAAAAATCTATCTATCTATCTATCTATCTATCTATTTATCCATCCATCCATTCGTCGATCTGTCTATCCATCCATCCATGCATCCATCATCTCTTTTGATCTGTCCATCCATCCATCCATTGATCTATCCATCACTTGTCATCTGTCTGTCTGTTAGTCTACCTGTCTGTCTATCTCTAGATGATAGCACTGTGACGGAGCTCTTGATGCTCTGGTTCAGGGTTCACTAGCGGATGAAGAGTGTGTGAGAGGATTCAGCTTCACTAGCTCCTCCCCCTCATCTGACCCGGTTACATAACATCTGACATCAGGAAAATTGACCGACAACCAAAGCAAACCCCGCCATCACTAGCCCGATCTAATGCTGCGGGTCAGACGGGTCGGAGAGTCGGGAAAGGTTTTTCAGCTCTTTTGCTGCGGGCGAGCGTGGGCGGACACGCGGGTCACACTCGTTTGTTGTCGTTTGAGGCTTGAAGAAGCAAGGAAAACAAAAAAAAAGAGTTTCTGTTCCAAACAAGCCTCCGATGTGGATTCTGCGTGACAGCAGATCACACACTCAAGGCCGCGGGGATCAAAAACAGGTGGAAAGAGGGACTTTTATTTGTCTTTTCTTTGAGCAGTTGTGCATCCAGATGTTTGTATGAGGATTCAGTCACATTAACGTTGATATTCACATTCCAGATTAAAAGGACTCGTTCCTCCTACATATATAAATATGCTTTCTAGAGAATTGGAGAGTAGTAATTTGTTTATGGGTGTGAGGGAGTGTGAATGTGTGTGTCCTGCTCTGTGATTGGTCTGCTATCAATTTGAAGTGTGTGTCAAGTCTCGATCTCCCATTGACCCAAAAATGGAAAAGCGGTCTAGAATGGATGTCTTTGCATCGCCAATAACACGTTGATGCGATATTTCTTTTTCTAACATATGTTTATTAAATGTGAGCTATTTTTCCTTTTTATCTTTCTTATGTCACAGTCCATTTATGTTAAATGCTGATTTTTTTCTTTACATGCTTTTATGTTATTATTTTCCTTACTTGCTTTTTTCTCTTTTATTACATTATTGACATTTATTATGTTACAGTAGATTTTTAAAGTAATGTAAAGTTCAAGTTCAAGTTCTGAGCATTAGTAATTTAAAAAAATTCTTAATTTTTGTTTTTTATTTATTAATAGTTGGTGTTAAAAATATGGCTGTGATATGACTATGACAAAGACTAAAGTGAGTGAAATTGTCTGTCTGTCTATCTATCTATCCATGTCTGTCTGTCTATCCATCCATTCATCCATCTCTTTTGATCTTTCTACCACCCACCCATCCATCTATCCATTTATACATCCATGGAATGAGATTTTTGTTATTTAAAAAAATAAACTTTTTTTTTTTTTTTACATTTTGCGGCAGTTAAACTGATCATTTAAAAAACCTACTCTGACAACAAAAACAAACTTGTCATAAACACTAAAGCACTGTCATGATTTCCCTGATGCTCGTACCCTCCGCCATGGTGATCTGTTGTTATTCCGCTACAGCAAAACCTCGTATTTCATCGCCAAGATGAAAAAAAGCCAAGGAAAGTTTCTGTTGGCATGACTTACCGATTTCTGTTTCTGTTTGGCAGGCCCACCTATCAATCCACACACACCAGCCGCGGCGAGCAGACAAACACACAAACAGAAGCTTGTTAGTGACAAACCGTTAATACCTTGGGGATGCTGGGAGGAAACCAAGGAGCCAAATCCATACAAACACCCGAAAGACCGAATCGGATCAATTCCGGCTAGTTTGTTCTTTAGGTTCAGGTGGAATGTTCTCCCACCACTAGCACAACCTCCGAACGGGGGTCTTCATTATTCACGACTATTGATTCCAGTGTGCACACGAGACGCAGTGAGTGTTGGGATTAAGCTTAAAAAAATAAAACAGTGCATCCCGAGTCATGTGATAATAATATTCCCACAATGATTAATATACGGTAATTTCGACTTTTCAATCATATCGGCAAAATCAAATAATCTTCCAAATTATGAGTTATTCATTCGAATTATCAGTTCTATATATCAGAATTATCAGTCATTATATCAATTATTTTATTCACCGCATGTCGCAATATTTTAAAAGCCACCACAAACCATCATAATCAGTGTTAGGTTTGGATTAGTAGTCAGGTCCAGTGCATTCTGGGGTGATCGGCACCACCGTTACCTTCTTAAAGAAGGGGAGGCGGGGCAGAGCGCCGTGGGGGGAGGTGACACTTCCGCCCACACCCTTATGGTCATGGGTGTCGGCATGCTCCGCCTCCTCAGCATCTGAATCCATACCGTCGTCATAAAGCCCCGGGGACAAGTCAGCTAAGGAGGGAGCGATGGGGTTTGAAGGAAGAAACGAGTGCAAGTCGACAGGAAACGAGAGAAAGAGAGGAAGAACAGATGATGCTTCAGACACACGGCACGTGAGAAGCTGCTTATTACACAGTGAGCTGACACGGACTGGAAACGGTTAAAACGGAGGATCGGCCAATCACAGGAGGGGAGAGAAACCTTTCAACTCTGCACATTGACGTCACCGGACGCAACTATTTCGGGGCTATTGGGTTGTTTTCTTAAGGAGACACGGCCGCCCTCGTCTGCTCTGAGAAACCCCCCACGGGCGGCGTGTGAAAAGAGAGCGTGTGAGAGCGAGAGCTGATGATCACGTTCAAAAAATGAGGAAAGAAAAGACGACGAGAAAAAAAAAATAGAGACGGAGGGACGACGGGGGAGAGCGGGAATCCTGTGGTTTCTTGCTTTAACCATCTGTGTTCTGAAGCAAACACTCTACTTTACTTTACTTTACATTACATACCTGTCCCGGGCGGAGTCGGCCTTCGGGTACCAGTGGCCACATCCAGACTGGAGCTTCCACCAGATTTACTGGAAAAGATCAAGTGCCATGAGTGAATCCCAACTTCCTGTTGTCAGTATCAGCCGCTGAAACTTTATTTACGCACATAAAACACACAGCCAAATTTAAAATATATGAAAAACATATTCACCTGAATTACACGTAGTGATGTCAATTTAGTATAGCAAACATTTCATATATCTAGTTTTGCTTCCTTTAAAAGTCATTTAACATTTGAGTTCTGTTTTGTTTTTGTAAAAATAAAGTTTGTTCGTTTGAAGCACTGAACAGTGGTGATGTCACTTCTTCACAGTTTATGAAGAAATTTGTTTATTTACAAGTTTATTTATATAGCGCTTTTCTTAGTTCCAGACCAACGTAAACTCGCTAAGCGGAATAGGCAGGTCGTTTCACGTGTCTCTGCGGGACGTTTGTTGTTGTCATTATATCAGCCATCTTAAGTGTTAATGTCGATTTCATGATGCTATCCAGGTTATTTTTCAGTGAGGTTTTCTCAGAGTGTTGTTTGCCACCGTTTTAAGACATGCTTCGCTCTGAGCTCGGCGCCATTTTGGAGCAGGTTCGGCTCTGCCATAACTATAAAACAAGTTTGGTGAATCGCCTGCCGCTGTTGTGAAGTGGGAATGTTTGTTTAAGTGTAAAACATACTTGTGAACTTGTGTTTTGCGATCTGATTGTGACGGTGCTGCTTTTATTTGAGTAAAGGAAATAATTTGATGTTTTGCATCTCACGATGACGTTAATGAATGTGTGGTGCGAGGATTAATCCCTTAAGTATGTGTGAAAATGCCACTAGACAATCACTATTGTTATATTGTTGTATCTGTGAACTTGTGAAACTGTATGTCAACTGTGTAATCATTACACCTGAATTTGTGAGTAACCTCGAGAGAGCAGTGAAGACGCGTGTTCATTTAAAGAAACTTTAGCCATGCAGCGACTGTTAGCAGTGGCTAAATAACACAGGAAGAAATAAAAGCAAATAAAATATAATAGCCTATGGGGAACTCACTGTCTGTGACCTACAGCTGCTACGTGAAAACCTGGATAAAACCCGTATGGCGAGTGGAATAGCACCCCCTACTGGAAACATACTCTGCACCATTTAGAAATAATATCTAACTATTACTATATTTTTATCCATTGAAGTGAAATATAGGGACGAGTCATAAGTTAGGTTTAGGTATTTAGTCATAAATTGTCGGTTTCTGGAAAGTCGGAACGTCAAGAGGTGCTTAAGTTCGAAAAAATTGTAGGTTTCTGGAAAGTCGGAAATTTCAAGTTTATTTATATAGCGCTTTTCTTAGTTCGAGACAAACGCAAAGTCGCTATGCGAGTTAGGGGAAAAATAGTCTTTAAAAAAACGTGCATTATTTATCATTTGGTGTTCAAAAATTAGGGGAAAAAATTGTCAAAAACAAAAAAAAAACGGCAAGAGGTGCTTATGTTCGCCTATAGGTGCAAAATATCTGCGGGTTGCTTATAGTCGCGCAAAATACAGTTTTCCTAACTAATACGTACCTGGAACTAAGGCGGTTCTGTCTCATCCGCTGCTCTTGCAACTGTCGTGTGCTTTCCAGCTTCACCGGACTGGGGATGAATCCAACTTCACATCCTTCTTTCACCAAACGTCCAATCCACCAGTCATTGTTGTACTTCTGTTGGCCATAAAACACAGAGCTTTAAATGCTTGATCTACACAGACACATGGACCAGAGTTTTAGTAGTGGACCTCTTTGATGTGCAGGAAGTCTTTGGGTTCGAAGGAGATGGCCATTCCCTGGACGGGTACGTCATCATTGGGGCCTGGATTATAGCCCACGTTAGTCCGCACTGCAAACGCCACCGGCTTGGTCTTTAGAGACGAGAAGGACAGGAATGAATGAAATGGAAGGTAAAGACAAAAACAGTAAATTTAAAAATGAATCATCTATAGTAACAAGAAATTGTAGGGCAGCTTGTTTCGATCAAACAAATCTGAATTAAATACGCTTTCTTAACATGCCTTTTACAGTGGTTTGACTGTTCTAAAAGTGAAGCCAACAGGCAATGTAGGAATTACATTTTAAAAATAAATTTTACTTAAATGCAGAGCAGAGGTTAAATGCAGAGCACAATTTCTATATGGCTTGCCTTATTGACAATCTCACTCACTTTACTTTACTTTAATTATTATTATTATTATTTTTTTATATATATATGTTTCTTAAAAATAAAACTTTTAAACAGTTAATAATTACATTTTTGTTTACATTTGATTGGTCTTGTCTGGAATGTTCCTTTTAAGACCCGATTGGCCATTTCTACAATTGTCATATTAATTTTTTTTTTTTTTATTAAAAATGTTTAAATTATCAGCCTCAGAATTTACAGACTGGCAAGACAGAGCCAAAACAATCATTAACTAGTCTTAGTAAATGGATTTTTACTCCAAAATGTAATTTTACCCTGATATAATTATCATCTTCCTATATAATCTAGTGTTCTTCAACAGTGTCCTGATTAACTGAGCCACAAGTGATGAGGTTCCGGAGACCTTGGCCTTCTCCAGGGTGGCGAGCGCTTGTCTGTCGGCCTCCTTGCGCAGCGCCTCGGGGTCTTCCTCCAGAGAGACGTCAGAGTCTGAAGGACGGCTGGTGTAGGAGTCCGCCGAGCCCTGCAGAGAGGAGAAGAGAAGCACAGGAGCATTGAGAGGGAGGCAGGACACGAGGCCGACAGCCTGCGGAGAAAAATCCTTTTCAGAAAGCCGCACGTCTCCCTGGGTCGAGACCCCAGGAACGGAGCTGCTGGGTCGGGATTTGTGAATGGGGAGCAGCGGAAGGAGTGAAAGGAAAGGGCAGGAAGAGAGTGGGAGGAAGTGAAGACCAGAACAGAAGGCGCAAAGCAAACTGAAGCGTTTCAAGCAACGGCCTCCGTCAGCCTCCGCCATCTACACCAGCGGCAGATACAGAACATCAAGAGGCTCTTTAGTCTGTCTGTCTGTCTCTCACGCTCTCTCTCGCTATATATATATATACTACATGTAGCATATGTTTGTCTGTCTCTCTCTCTTCATACATGTCTGTCTGTCTTATATACAACATTGTCTGTGTCTTTACATGTCTGTCCGTCTGTCTCTATCTCTCTCTCTCTCTTATTATCCATCCATCTATCTATTTATCTATCTGTCAGTCTGTCTCTTTCTATTAATGTCTGTCCGTCTGTCTCTCTCTCTCTTACTGTCGATCCATCTATCTATTTATCTATCTGTTAGTCTGTCTGTCTCTTTCTACATCTGTCTGTCCGTCTGTCTCTCTCTCTTACTATCAATCCATCTATCTATGTATCTATCTATCTGTTAGTCTGTCTGTCTCTTTCTATATCTGTCTGTCAGTCTCTCTCTCTCTCACTATCGAAACATCTATTTGTTTATCTATCTATCTGTCAGTCTGTCACTTTCTATATAGTATGTCGGTATTCTCTCTCTCTCTCTCTCTCTCTCTCTCTCTCTCTCTCTCTCT
>MU204432.1:8709920-8714920 GCA_017309775.1 Paedocypris sp. Pulau Singkep
TCTCTCTCTCTCTCTCTCTCTCTCTCTCTCTCTCTCTCTCTCTCTCTCTCTCTCTCTCTCTCTCTCTCTCTCTCTCTCTCTCTCTCTCTCTCTCTCTCTCTCTCTCTCTCTCTCTCTCTCTCTCTCTCTCTCTCTCTCTCTCTCTCTCTCTCTCTCTCTCTCTCTCTCTCTCTCTCTCTCTCTCTCTCTCTCTCTAGCCATCCATCCATCCATCCATCCATCCATCTATCCATCTATCCATCTATCCACCCAAGTACAATTATTCCAATTTGCACAAATCTTTTTTATGAAGCTAATTAATAATTACCCCAGGTCTATATATTTTTTTTCATGTGCATTTTAGATTCGATTACATAAGATTAGATTCAACTGTATTGTCATTGGCTAGTACAGGTACGAGACCACAAAAGAGAGCAGTTTGGTTGCAGAAGTAACAGAAATGTAAGAACGTATATGTACACATGATGGTTGATAGTAACTGTAAGGGGAAAAAAAAGTAAAATTACCCTTAATTCCGGGTAAAACTACTTTAATTACACAAATACAAAACCAGACTGCTCTGATTGGTTAAAGCAGCCCACTCACAAAGAGACCGTTACAGATTTCCCGCGCATCACCACTTGTTAAAAAAACGTGCAATCGTACCAGAACAGGTCAAAGGGGACGGGGTTAAATGTCTCGCAAATATGATCTCGTCATTTCCCACGTGACCAATTAAACTGACCGAGTTAGAATTACACCCTTAACACACACACACGGTACAGAAACGGCGTGTGAGAGGGAGCTCACACACACACACACACACTTCACAGAGCGCAGTGGTGTTGACTTCCTGTACAGTACAGTATCAGAACCTTTATGTAAGCCTCCCACTCCTCTCATGTCGTTCTCCATTTTGCTCCGGTTTCCCGTCTCTTTTTCAGGTGTCAGGGGGACTCTCACTCGTAGGAGGTGCGGATGGGCATGTGGACAGCTGCAGGAATGACTCACTCCACGCGTGTGTGAGCGTGAACACAAGTGCATTCGGTTTGCCACATATTTGTGTGTGTGTTTTAAATAGAAATGAGAATGTGTCAAGGCTGACATATGCCATATGTAATGATGATGGTAAATTATTCATTGTGAATCATTCATTGTGCGCACACACACACACACACACTTGCACAAACACACACACTCGCACCAACACACACTACTCAAGCCGCACAAGATAGCAACAGGTTAAACACACAAACACATTCTCCTTTAGATTTTTTCCTGCACTTTTGATCTGCAACAAGACTCCCGGACTACAGATCCCATGATGCAGTGCTTCAGCTGCCTTGCTTCTATAAATTATTGTTGTAGATAGAATATGCAACATTATCTTTCTTTTCTTTGTTTTATTGTTCTAGCCTGGATAATTCTGATAGGGTGTAAAACGGGAAAAAAAGAAAACAAAATCATAAAAAGGTAAAACAAAACACATTATCACTCCTGCACAGATTTCAGACTGTTTTTATTAACAGTTAATCATTGTGAAGACACAAAGGTGTTTTTCCCTTTTGCGTTAGTTTTTGGAATAATTGATATGTGTGTGTGTGTGCGTGTGTGTGCGTGTGTGTGTGTGTGTGTGTGTGTGTGTGCGTGTGCATTTCTTACATGTTACACTGATTGAAATCTGAATGTTTTCAGTGCAGAGATCCCGATTAAAATAATAATTATATACTGTATTTAATATCTTCATGTATAAAATATACTTTGCAGTGAATATTTCTAGATAGGTCTGTCTGTCTGTCTGTCTGTCTGTCTGTCTGTCTGTCTGTCTGTCTGTCTGTCTGTCTGTCTGTCTGTCTATCTATCTATCTATCTATCTATCTATCTATCTATCTATCTATCTATCTATCTATCTATCTATCTATCTATCTATCTATTCGTCCATCCATCCAACCAACCTACTTCCATCCATCCATCAATCAAATCAAATGGATATGTGAGCTATAAAGGATTTAGAATGTTGATAATAAAACGAAACAAAGCGCAAAACCTCAGTGGCCAAGGCGGTCTCGCGCCACTCAAACATCTTCAAATATTTGTACAGTGACTTTTACAATATTTGTACAATTCCACAAATACAGCGAGCTGACGACAAGAACCATCAGCGGCACCCAGTGATGTTTAAAAAGAGTCGAAAAAATAGACGAGATGGTAAAAATAACGTCTTTATTTCAGGCCGGACTGAACGTCCAGATCAGTCGTTTAACTTTTCCGCTATTCGCAGCGCCGCTGTTCTGTGTAACTGTCAGCCGTGCACTCGCTCAGTCGCCACAACCACAGTAAATACCGTCGCTTTGTAGTCACAACACTTTAGCGTTAATATTAGCTTAGGAATCACGGAGGCCGTAAACACAGGCGACATGTTCTGTCTTCCGGTGCGTGTGACGCTCCCGTGAATATTATTCACAAATAACACTGTCAGTCAGGAAAAAAAAGACACGAGTGAGGGATGAGAGGAAATTGTGTGTGTGTGTGTGTGTGTGTGTGTGTGTGTGTGTGAGAGAGAGAGACAGAGAGAGCAAGTATTGGGAAATAAATGTGAATTTTTGTCACACATTATTTCTATGTCTCGCTGTTCATTTCTGGGGCGGATGAGATGATATCGCCATCTGCAGGATGCTGAAGGTACTAGATGCCATTTCTGACATAACGTGTAATGGAGTGCTTTTTCGCAAATGCATACTTTTCCTTAAGTGTTGTTTTCAGTTACTCTTTACATCTCTGTCCCACTTACACAAACATAAATTTACCATTTGTGATTCATGTTGTGCTTTTGACTTTTATAACTGTACGTGATGCATATAAATATCCACGAGACATTTGAAGATCAGACCCAGCGGTTATTTGTAGTACTTGCCTTTTGCACTATGTATTTTTTATCAATTGCATTTTCTTGTACCGAGTGTTATATAAACCGTTTCTTGCCTTCTATTTTTTGGACCATAATTTAATATAATGTAGTTATTTATATTGGTTCATTATATAGATTCAGTACTTTCTTTTTGCACCAAACGGAGTAGCAATACTAATTTCATTGTAACCCTGTGATACAATGACAATAAAGGCACTCTATTCTATTCAATAACTATAAAAACCGTAACACATAGCTAGAATATACATTGGATTAAATCTAAAAAAAATCTAAAGGTTTTCACGTCAGACGACGTCATTGAGACGGAATGAACAAGGCACGTCCGCGAAAGGATTGTTCCGATATCTCCATCTCTAATGTCATGTCAAAAGGCTAATCCTGCAAACTTTCCAGTTAATGACAGCACGTGCAAGATTGACATCAGACACAACACACAGCCAGACATTTTATAGAAGTATTAAAAAGTGCCAGACAATCGTAAACAGACCATTTCACTTTCAACCAGGAGCGATTAGCTTAGCGCACTGAACGCTAGCCCAAACGACGTTAATCAAACACAACAAAATCTGGGAAAATTAAGTTGAAAATGAAGTCTACTTGTGTGTAACGTTTCGCTTTTGTTCGTTTGGGGAAAAGCTATTTCATGAAAAAACACCTGATGAATTCTTCAAATGAGGGATGGATTTCTCATTTCTAAAGGGACAATTTCACTTTCTGGACATTTTGGAGACTTCGGTACGTGAACAGATGGATAATCATGTGCAAACATCTGATAAGCCAGGCAGATAACGGTTTCTGAACTGGGTTTCATTGTTTATTGCGATGTATTATTCATTTTTTAAACATCTACTCTACTGAAACACAATACTAAAATCAACGTTAAATGACAATATTTTCATAAAGCGATGCTGAGTTCACCCAGAAATGGAAAAGCGTGGATGTATGGATGTCACTATTGTGTTTTACACACAACTTTATAAATGTTTAAGGAATATTCTGCGCTTGTTAACAAACATCTTAAAATGAATCGTGATCAACAGCCGGAACGTTTACATTTTTTATGTTAGTGTCATTTAATCCAGAATTCAGTGTGTGTGTGTGTGTGTGTGTGTGAAGCGTGTTTCTTACATTACAGGCATGTTTTACTCATGCTGCCACTGTAAATGATCTTTTTTTATCATCTTCATCCAATCGAATGTTCAAAACCTCCTCAAAAGCCTCAAAGTCAGTTTAATTCACACTCATGCCGCCATAATGTCAAGGTTCTGCGGGTGTGAACCTTCCGTCTGTTAGCTTATTCGAACAAAACAAATATCGTTAACTATCCCCATCGCATCTCAAACATCTCGTCACAACCACTCTTTCAGATAAACAAAAAAGGGCCGGCAAAGTGAACTTTACGACAAATTGTTGGGACCCGGCAAGTCCCTGAGCAGAGCTGGACGTCTAATTTAAACCCGGCCGGGCCGAGCAGCTGCCCAGCCCAAAATGGAATCAAATGGCAGTCAGAGAGCAAACGACATTAGACAGAGAGCTTGAGCACTGCAAAAAATGCACATGACAAAGCAAGAATAATAAAAAACAAAACGAGCAAAAAAAGTCTTCAATCGAGTAAAACTATCTGCCAATGGGGTGAGAAAATATTACGTGGCAAGACGGCTAGAAACAAGTCCTGTTTTCTTAAAACGAGCCAAATAATCTTTCACTCTTAATTCTAAGACAGTTAATTTATCTTGTTTGATCACAATTGATGATCATAAAAGGATTAAAGGATTTATACGTTGCCGTGAAAGGAACAGTAGAGTGAGTATCATGGAATTGAAACACAACTTTCAGTTCTATGTTTAGAATCGATTTTATAGAACAGAATGGAATTTATTTTCACTTTAGAAAAACCATCCTCTTAATATCCTCAAATTAACCCCCCACTCCCCACCCCACACACACCCACACACACACACGCACACATAATGCCGGGGTTTTCCTTACCATGACGGGTCTGTGGATCCGAGCGCTGGTATCCATGGCCACTCTCGAGTCCCAATCCACACTAAATCCGAGCCGTTTGAGAGCGTGTGTGTGTGTGTGTGTT
>MU204432.1:8717420-8754922 GCA_017309775.1 Paedocypris sp. Pulau Singkep
CTTTAATGTTTTCCGGGGGAGGGGGGGATTATAATCCATACACCGGGAAGCAAGAAGGAGGAGCGTCACAACGCACGCGGTTAGGCAAATGTCGTTCAGCGCGAGAATTAAGAAAGACTTTTGTAAAAAAAAAATTAAGGAAGGAAGTGTCAAGTACATCAGAAGCAAAAATGTATAATGTCTCTTATATATAAATAAATATATGTACAAATCCGGACAAACACACACACACATCATGCATTATACATTACACCTATTGTGTGTTTTGACATTAAGTTTGATCAATGTAAAGTTCCTCAATGTAAAGTTCCTCAAGAGACAAAGTGAACGTAGAAAGTGCTACACAAATGCTGAACTGAAAGTGATAAAAGTAATAAAGTAACTTTGTTAGTGCTAATAAACAGGAAAAACACCAGAATTGATATTACAATTTTTTCCACTTTTTATGTAAGACGATTATATAAAAAACAAGTAACTGCTTATTATAAAATAAATGACAGAAACAGAAATTTTATGTTTTAGTTGGATTCTTTTACAAAAGTCTACAGATATCCAGCATTAAGATCAATTTTAAACATCCCAATAAAGACAAACATAGTGTAAACGGCTTCTAAATAAACTAAAAAAAAAAAGAAAAAGTACAAATAGCGCCATATATTTACCATTTTCATACCAAGAAAAAAATAATATTATACAAAAATGTATCATTTATTTATTGTATTATAATGTAATATACATTAATTTAACTACTGTATATTTTTTTTCATAAAACTATTGCATTAAGTAGCTTACTAGTTACAGAAGTTATTAATTTAGAATTAAAATTAGTTGATCTTAAGTTTTGTTTTTTTCTTTTAATAATTACTTCAATAACCAAGCCTAGTTTCATTTCCACGTCTGTTTTTTTCCCCATCTTTCCTTTTTCCCCAATAAAAACTGAAAGAAAATTTACAGTCTAACCAAGACATGGTAATTCCCCTCTGGGTTTAATAAAGTTTGAATCTACTTTAAATTCCAAAACATGAGCCGATCTGCAACGAGAACCTTTAAGCTTCCTTACTATCGGGAAAATTCACCATTTTTTGAATTATTGGTCTCATTTGTCCCAATGTCCATCCCAACCTGATATAATAGTCATAAACCAGTGTGATAAAGACAACAAGACGATGTTTTCCTTACCTGTCGGACGAAGCTGTTGGAGGTGGTGTCTGAGGACGTGCTGCCATCCGAGCGCTTGAATCGGCTCTTCCTCTTCGCACACTTCCCCTTGAGACAGAACACAACAGCGCAGATCCTTTAACATCATTCGATTCTAAATCTGGACGACAAGAATGGACACATGTGCGCTTTCCGTGCAGATTCATCATAATTAATCATCTCCGCCGTCGTTCCTAGAGAATGAGTAATCTGATTGGTCAAAGGCCCGGGTGCCCTCGGATGGAAACGTTCATGGCGCCAGACTCACGTTGCCATGGAGATCAGAAGGAGGCTAATTGGGTTTGGTGGCATTAAAAGACCCTGATGGAAGAGGCAGTACTGTAACGTGTTTAAATCCCACACAGACTGACACAAGCAGACATGCGCAAAAAACGGATGTCTGTTGCGTTTTCGCGACTTAAAAGTTATTTTTGTTTTTGGCAGTAGCCACATATTAACAAGTATATTAATACTAATATTTAAGGCCACATTAACTGCAATAATTATCTGACCAATCAGCCAATCAGAGACAAAAAGTTAGATAGATAGATAGATAGATAGATAGATAGATAGATAGATAGATAGATAGATAGATAGATAGATAGATAGATAGATAGATAGATAGATAGATAGATACATACACATAATAATCGCATGTTTTTTTACATATAATAATACATAGTTAATTAAATTGTCTTTATTCGTTTCTGTTCAAAACTTGTTTCTTTCTCTGTTTTTTGCTGCTGTAGAACACAAAAATGTCCCTTAGTGGGATTAATAAAGTTCATCTTATCTTATCCTATCTTATCTTGCTTTATAACCATACTTAATACATTTAAATTTCAATTGATTTCTATTTCCAGCGTTTCCTGGCAAGCAGTTTAGGGTTGTTGTAAAATAGTGATAGAGAGCTGTCACAAAAAGATTCTGGGTTTGAAACCCGTACTGGACTGGATATACAATTATATATACATTGTACATACGTTTATAAAATGTGTTATAGCAGAATGTAAAAAAATCTGATGAGCTCTGTTATCTTACCAAATCATATTCACAAATTGGTTCAATAAATGGGCTAAAAGTTATTATTCACCCTTACTCTTCAAACTTTACCAATCCGTCCTGTCGACGATCTAAAGCCGAGCAGGATATTATAGAAGAACAAGACACACAGAGAAAGGCTCAACTATCTCCAACATCTCCGGTCAATATGGCTCCTAATGCGGAAGGGCTGCGTGAGGCAGGAAATGTTCATATATTGCAGAAACAGATCTGAGAAAGGCCAACAAAATGTCAAGGGTGGGGGGAGGGATGTATTGCTATGGTGATGACAGACTTCCTGTTGACAAGCGGCCTCTGAGGCTCTTAATTGAGTAATTAAAGGGAGGGGCCGTTCCACGGGGGAGGATTTCGCCGTCACACCAGGAGCCAGTGCGGTGTCCTTACATGACCACGCGAGAAAATACGGCCACAAGTCCGAAGAAATCAGCGAGGAAAAAAGTCGAGCTTGGTGGAATTATCGGAAAATTGTCTCAGCAGCTTGTGCTCCTCTCTCACACACTCGTCCCTCATCACTCCACCTCCACACATCTATCTATAGACATGATTCAGATGGAGCTCTTCTCCACAGCACAGGTCACACCTATCCACACTACGCCATTATATAAAAGTCATTATATAAATACAGGATTTCACTGGGAAGCAGCCAATCAGGACAAGTTGACTTTTTTTTTTTCCAAGCGTCCTCGAGAACCTGATGGTGATGGTGGGAGAAGACCAAAAGATGAGCACGGACAACCGCAGCCAAGCAGTCACACTCACCACCTATACAAGTTTCTCTTTTGAGCGAGAAACAACAAAGGACAATGGAACACGGTTATTTGTTACAACGTAACTCCTCCATGTAGTTGAAAGCATCTGCTCAGCATCAAACAGGAAGTTCAACGAGAGTCAGATTGACAAGTTTAACAAATATGGCAAAAAGCAAATAAAAACAAGTAAAAAAGGGTCTAGTCTAAAAAAAAAAGACACCCCTAACAACGAAGCTTTAAAAGCAAACACGTTGGACTAGTGTGGGATAAAAGGGAATCTTCTGCTCATTTGTTCCTAATAACTTGTAGAATCAAAATAACAAGTATTTCCAGCCGTATATATTATTCACGCCCTATGTTTCAACTACATTTAGTGACTTATCGACGAAATAATGTCATAAAAGATGCAGGAGCCCATCAGGCCAGCTGTCGACACCCGCCGACTGAACCGTGTCGCGGGCGATAAACGGAGCGACACGGTCGTGTAGATCGAGTCTTCCGCGAGCCTCCATCCATCCCTCTCCTATATAAACAACTTTCTATAGGTTTCATGGCGACAGTTCTGAGAAGAGACGCCGGATTGAGGATGCCTCGTTGCCAAGTAACTACATTACCGTCTGATAACGCACATCTCCGGAGCGGTTTTATTTATGTTAAATGTCAATTGTTGCGCGTAGTTGAGGAAGAGCTTTAAAAGTGTCTCTTTACCTGCGCGTGAGAGCCGTGGTGGTCGAACATGTCCATCTGGATTTCCTGGGTTGAGGTGGAAGGCGTCCTGGACATAATACCCTCATGTACCATGGATTTAAACTTTAGCCTCGTGTTATTGGTTCATTGAGAGCCGGTTGTGTGCTCATAGTAAGGCGTGAGAAGGTTGAGGAGACGAGCTAATGTGTTTGTCCTTCTTTCCTCCGTTGAAGTTGTCGCTTCACTGTGCTGATGCGTCGCGAAATCCGCCGAGCTCAGTCTCCAGCTGTTCGAGTCGGGGACCAAGTCACGCCCTCTTCCCATCGGCTATCAATCTATATCAAAGAGGCGTGGCTTGGGCACCATCTAGAAGCTCATTGGTTCAGCCACATGACAATCAATCCAAAAGGGGAGGGAGATGGAGCAGCTTTTTTTTATTATTTTAATTTACATCCGGGGTTCTGCTCAAAATGAACGTGGGTGTGCCACACCTATTACGCGCTTACCAACATGTTTTGTCTGTTTGTTTGTTTAGAGATGGATGGATAGATGTGTTAATGTGATAAGTCGTATGGACCTTTCTCATGAGTATCACTGAAAAGTTTAGTTTTACGATCAGAATTGAATGAATGCGTTTAGAACACCTCCAAGCCTCATACGTATGCACTGTATATGTTTTTAATTTTTGTTTGCATTTTTATTTCTTCACTTTGTGTGTATTTTATCAAAGTACAATAAAATATTATTCCGCTAACTGTAGCACGCAAGCGCGAAAACGACGCCCCCGTGTGGCTATATAGATAACAACATTCGAAGAATGGCAGTAACGTCATCAGTCTGGACCATACCATTCCTGCGCCACGGGAAAGCATTTCGAGTTTTTAAACTGCTCAAACAGCAATGTATTAATATCGCGACAACACCACGTTCACAAAGGCGTGTACACACGATTAAATATCAATCGCGTTAGAACCCCAATCTGATATATTTAAAACAAACTTTTACGATCACACCCTCCCTTATAAAGAAACGGTATGACCGGAGCGACTTCCTTTCTCGTTGACTTCTTGTCGACTTCCGCTGATCAGCAGCCATGAGGTAAACCTTTAAAACGCAAAATATGGAAAATTATCACAAATACACTACCTTGAAGCAAACTTAATGCGAGTGTGAATGTTTGTCGCATTAAAGAGTTAAACAGGCGCATCTTAAAAGTTTATCCATGTCTCAATATTCTTTGTAACGTATCGCCGTGACGAACACGCGTCGCGGTTTTAGCGCAGTAGCGAACCCTCACAAACCAGATTTAACCTCGGATTCGCGTTTTCTGCTCGTCGTTTTTGAAGTCTATACTTATTTTAAAGCACGATCGTCGCGATTCTGTGTTTTATTTGAACCTGGACATGCCCTGACATGCCCCATAAATGGACTTGAATCGGTCTCTGGTCGCGTTCGCTCAGCAGGCCGCAAATACAAAAACACGTGTAAACGCGCAACTGACATGCAGATTGTAACTTGAACATTGTAATTGGGTTATAAATGTGTAATTTTACATTCTCCAGCACAACTTTTATTTGATTAACTAAGATTAGATATGATTTTTAGGTAAAGGTTAATTTTGTTATGATTTTTTTGTGCGCTTTTTTGTTGTACTCAATTTGTTTGTATTAATTAATTTTGCTTAAATTGAAATAGCTTAGTTTCTCAAAGCTGTACCTTTTCTCCAGCATGCTCAGGCTTCAGAAGAGGTTGGCGTCCAGCGTTCTGCGCTGTGGCAAGAAAAAGGTCTGGCTGGACCCCAATGAGACCAACGAAATCGCCAATGCCAACTCCCGTGAGTTAAAAGTGCTTTTTTTTTTTTGTTTGGTTTTGTTTTAACAATGTTTGTGTGCGGTTTGTAATGATCCTATTCGCTTGCAGGGCAGCAGATTCGGAAACTGGTGAAGGATGGTTTGATCATCAAGAAACCAGTGACCGTTCACTCTCGCGCCCGATGCCGCAAGAACATGATGGCACGTCGCAAGGGACGTCACATGGGCACTGGTGTGTATCAATCCATCGGTTTGACGTTTGAACTGATACACTGTGGGATGGAAATCCATAATTTGCCAGTTAACAAATATGGATGCGTTGTTTAAAGTATAAAGTGAGTATAAATACTTCAGAAGCCAAAAAGCAAAGTTCATGGTGAATAAATGCGTCCACTTGACACAAGGTGGCACTAATGGGCTTTAGGTTTTGAAAATGATTGTTGTGCCGTCTTTAACAAATGACACATCTGTGGTGTAATAAAAATTCTAACTGTCCTGCTGATGTTCCCCTGCAGGTAAGAGAAAGGGTACGGCTAATGCTCGTATGCCGGTGAAAGTCTGCTGGATGAGACGCATGCGCATCCTCCGAAGACTCCTGCGACGTTATAGAGAGGCCAAGAAGATCGACAAGCACATGTGAGCAACAGCCCGAGCCTACCTTCACCTTCCTTAGGAAAAGTTTTCTCATTGAGTGTTTCTTGTATTTTAGGTACCACAGTTTGTATCTGAAAGCGAAGGGTAACGTGTTCAAGAACAAGCGTGTCTTGATGGAGCACATTCACAAGCTCAAGGCAGACAAGGCTCGCAAGAAGCTTCTGTCGTAAGTAGACTGCACTACATTACCCAGCGTGCTTTGCGGTCAAATGTATTGTTTGCATCTAGTTGAGAATTCTTAAATTGACGTGAGCTTTTATTTCTCTCTTCAGTGATCAAGCTGAAGCTCGTCGTACAAAGACTCGCGAGGCCAGGAAGCGTCGTGAGGAGAGAATCCAAGCTAAGAAAGAGGAAATGCTGAAAATGATCTCTAAAGAGGAGGAGAGCAAGAAATAAACTGGCCTTTGTAAACCTGTTCTAACTTTTCACAAGTGACAATAAACGTAAGGTTACTCTATTACAGCGTCAACGTCTAAATTCATTTTAAAATTAGACTACACTAAAGCATGTTTTTATGCCATTTATATATAAAAAAAATAATAAAGTATAGTATAGTAATTTTCCAGAGTAGATGTGTTTATTTTTTTCGAGATCAGACAATCAAAAAAATTGGACGTTTTCTTTAATGCAAAAAGTTGGCAGCTTTAAATTTTTTCCTTGTTTGTACGTTTGGGAGAAAAGCAGTTTTTACAGCAGACTAAAGGTGAAGACCTTTGTACAATCCTGTGTAAAACAAAGGAAAAGCTGTTATATCACAAACAAAACATTTAAAGAACAGAACGTATTGTGTTAAATACTGGATTAAATGTACAAAAAAATAGGAGGCAGAGGGTTGGGAAGGATTAAGTCATGTCAGAGAAGGGAAATGGATGCGCATGAAATGGGATTAAACGGTTAAAAAAGAAACGATACGGGAAATACACCATTCTCAATTTATATTTTTTCAAAATGTATTTTTCCTCTGAAGTTAACTCTTTGTGAATACTCATACTTCTATCGTCTGTTCATGTCAAACTTGAATAAATTTTATTTAGATTAAAAATAGTTTATTTAAAAATAAGAATTTAGCTGCAATTACGCCGTTCATGGTTTCCAAATTCGCATATGCTACATAAAACGGTTTTATGTTCCTACTAATAAAAACTATTGATAATTAAAATCCATGAACTCTAGGCTTGAACTCCCCTTTAAAAACATTTCATTAATCCAACCCAAGCGATCAGACCAACACACGTGTCCGGCAGCCTAAACAACAGATAAGGTTATTAACCACACTGGATTATAATTTGATAAAAATCCACCGTTTTTCATAATCCCAGAGTCTATAGGATATATGGAAAATCCAGATGTGGTGCCAACCGTAGATCCATGTGTACAATACACAGATCTAAACATCCCGACGGTGAATATTACGTTTAATCACATCAACGTATACGAGCTTTCTAAACCCCGCGTTCCCAGGAACCTGAGGTCCTGATGTAATCGTGCGCGCGTGTGGATGCAGATCGGTGACAGCGGATGTCATTAGAGGCTTAGCCGGGTTGACCGGCACATCTGGCTCAGAGACTGAGCTGAAGGTTTAGACCAAAGAATAATGCCAAGGTGACTAAGAGGTCGGAAAACATCTATAGTAAAAGAGCACAGCCACGGTGGACGTACGTACACACTCGTCTTCCTGCGGACGAGGCCTGTGAGCGTCAAGCAGATGCTCCACAGAATTTAACACTCACATCCAGTCAAGCAGATGTGTAGTGGAATTCGTGGAAGCGGTGGTCGGGGAGGGAGGAGAGATTAGCGGTTGATTATCTTTAATATATTACAATTGGAAAGCTCAAGCTTAATTCCGGTTTCAGGCCAGAGCGCTCAAGCTCTTCTCCAGGCCGGTGTTTGAAAACCCTGCAAATGGTTTTACGTTTAGCTTTAGCATTAGCTTGAGCGGAAAGCTCTATGACAGCTTAGGAGGGTCTGTGGTCACGTTCGTTTAAGCGGATAGACCTAGTGAGAATTGGAATTTTTACGGATGAGATTAACTAAAATCGGAGCAAATTAGGGCATTATCGCACAGGCCGAACGAGATTACGAAAACGTCACAACGCGGCTGGTACGGTGATGTGCAGGTCTCCGGTTTCCTCCCAAAGTCTAGAAATTGGAGGTGTGTGTGAGACTGTGCGTCCCGCTCTGCGATTGGTTGACTAACAATGCATTTATCCATCCATCTATCTGTCTGTCTGTTTACCAATCTATGTATCATATATAGATGTATATATGGGAAAGAAAGAGACGACATGGAGAGACCTAAATAAATGAAGAAGACTTAAATAAGGTGAGAGAAATTGAAAGACAGTGAGACAATGAATGAGATAAAGATAAGGAGAGAGTGAGGGAGAATAAATGAAACAAAAAACACAAAAATGGATTCAAGCAATAATGAAACAAAGAAAGAGAGGAAAGGTGAGAAAGCATATTGAAAGAGACAAAGAAAAAAACGAAAAATGAATGAGTGAAACATGCTGAAAGTAATAGACAAAGAGATGTCCAAAGTAGATGAGGAAAAGAAAGTGATGAGGAACAAAGATGCTGAAAGTACTGTAATAGAGGAAAAAAAAAAGTCAAAGAACAAGCGGGAATATTGGAGGTGTGTGTGTGAGAGAGAGAATATTGGAGGTGTGTGTGTGTATGTGTCCCGCACTGTGATTGGTTGACCAACAATCCAGGGGGTGTGTCCCACCTTCAGGCCCAGAGTTGCTGGGATTGGCTCAGCTCGTGGTCACCGTGTGTCCCAGAAACGGAAAAGTGGTTTATAAAAGCTCAGTCTGAAGAAGGTTGTAAATTCCGTGGGAAAGCGATAAATTATTGAATTGTGAAAATTGTGACATAAAAGTCGCTTCGGATACAAGCGTCTCCCAAGTGACTGTAAAATACAGTAAAGTGCTGTAATGAAACATCACAAGACACTGAGCAATTTTTTTTCTACTTTATTTCAAAAAAACGATTGCACACCCAATGAAAGAAAAGCACATGCAGAAGAGCGTTACGCAACAGCGCGCAAACGTCATGCTCGTTTAATTTGCTGAGGGGGATTGAGTGTTTGAGGTCGTGTAGTAATAAAGCAGAGCATCGCATGCAGTGGCACTCGTGCAGTAAGAAATAACAGCAACACGGTATAAAACGCGGCTCTGGAGTGCATAGTTCCTCGTCTGAGATGGTCTCCACACCAACCTGTGCTCAGTTCTTTGACATCATTTTGACAAATTCTGGAAACGAGAGTTGAAGATTTCATTCGTCAGATTGTTGGCGTCTGTTGTTTATTTTGACTTGAACATTTGAAGTACGTTCTTATAGTTTTAATAAGGGTTAATAGGGACATTTCTTAAACAGATCATGACTTACCTTCAAAATCCACAGTTCCGTCTCCATTGTTGTCGGCTTCCCTGACCACGGCTTCTATTTCCTTCTTGCATGTGTTTTCCCCCAGCAGCTTCTTCATGGCGTGCTTCAGTTCATCTATGGTGATGGAGCCGTCACCGTCCATGTCGAACTAGTCAGACAGAGCAGTTGATGTACACATCTGGAAAAAAAAAACCCACATCTGGAGTTTTCACCTCTTTAAACGCTTCCTTCAGCTCCTTCAGTCCGATCATTCCCGCCGTTTCCGCCAGCAGCTTCGGGGCCATAAGATCCACAAAGTCCTGAAAATCTACACTTCCTCCCACTGAAGAACAGGAAAAAGAGATTAGAGAAAAGTGCTAGTACAGATAAATACATTCATCTATATACTGTATGTATGCTTAAATTTACTGTTACAATATATACAATCTATCTATCTATATCTAATCTATACAATCTATCTATGAATATCTATCTATCTATAAATGTCTGTCTTTCTGTCCAACCATCTGTTCATGTATTAAAGAAAGAGAAGGAAAAATGGAAAGACATAAGAAACATAAGACATAAGAAAATAAATGATGAAGACACAAATAAGAAGGGAGAAATTGAAAGACAGCGAGACAATGAAAAGGACAGTGAGAGGGATAAAGAGATCCAAGAGAAAATGAAAAGGAATAAAGAGAGAGAGAAAGAAAATAATAGGAAAAAAGAAAAATCCAGCAATATTGAAACAATGAGAGAAGAGAGATGAGAAAGCATAATGAAAGAGACAAAGAAAGAAAAGGAGAGAGTGAAACAAAGAAATGCTGAAAGTAATAGAAAAAGAGAGAAATAAAGAGATGTCGAAAGTAAAAGAAAGAGTGATAAGGAAAAAAGATGCGGAAAGTACTGTAACAGAGGGGGAAAATATAGATGTTGAAAGTAGTAGAAAAAAAGAGAGTGAGAAAAAAATAGAGAGAAACAAAGTTGAAAGTAGTAGGAGGGAGAGAGAAATAGAAAGCCAAACAGCGAGGAAGGGAAGATTTTCAGTCTTACGTTTCATGTTGATGTTCTGGCTGAGCTCGAGCAGTTCCATCTCAGTGGGCATGTAGCCCATCGTCCGCATCAGGTTGCCCAGGTCCTTACAGCTGATCAGTCCATCCTTATCCTTATCAAACTCATCGAACGCTTCTCGCAGCTCTAACACACACACACACACACACACAGTTCATTTGAAACAGTTAATCACAGCTCAAACACACCAAAGAGAGTTCCAGAAGATTAAGAACATGTATGAAAACAAATATTCCAAAAAATTTTAACCTTACTTGATTTGCACGCGACATTCACATTCGGTTTTTGTTCAGCATTTTATTCTGTCATATTAATCTAGTTATAAAAGTGTAAATACGTTATTGATTTAACCAAAATTGCATTTTTTTGTAGTTATTGTACAAAAAAACATTATTTAAAAAGTGAAATATTCAGCTCATAACAACAACAATAATAGTAATACTAATGAATAATAATAAAGTAATAATAACATGCTTAATATATTTTATTTACAAGCATGTAAATACATTTATTTTATTTACGCGACTCTCAAGGTCACTGTACATACATGATATACAGTATATAGATTTTTACAAGTACGTACTATCAAATACAGTCAACGTGTAAAATCGAAAGCAGTATCTTACCATCGATCTCCTCGTCGGCCAGCGGCCGCTCCTGCCAAAAAGTAATTTTACGTGTAAATTTCAGTTTATTACATTTTTTAAAAATCAACAAATTATGATTTATGTAATGTTTATGTAAGCCATAAGCCGTGGTTGATATCTTCTTGTTGACTGATTCGGAAATCAAATCATATTTCCTTTGGCTGATCATCAAAACATCCCACTGACATATTAATCTTGACCAATCCAAGGCTATAAAAAGAGACTCGTCCAGCAGAGCAAACCAGTTCAGCCTCCGGATGGTTTAACGGACTAGTCTGTCCAAAAACACAATGACCGACAAACAAACTTACAGTTTTTTTATTGCCTCCTCTAAGAAAAATACACGCCGGACCCAAACTCATCTCTGGCCTCTTCTGAGGGTCTTTTCACTGTCTGAGAGAAAGAGAAAATCAACAATTCATATTCAAACTTCTCAGGAGACAAAAATATGTGCTTGATGTGTTTAATGCAAGACATGTCTTTCCATTTCAAATGGCACTAATGGTCTGATAAAGTGATAAATGCTGATAAATAGACTCACCTGTTCTCTCAGCTCTTCTGTCCACAGGAAGAAGAGGTGAAAGGAGGATCTTCACCAGCTTGGGTCTGATCTATCACTGTCAGTCAGCTCCTGAATGACTCAATGACACTGAGAAAGTAGGCAATAAAGAGAGCGAGTGAGCAAGCGAGAGAGAGAGAGAGAGAGAGAGAGAGAGAGAGAGAGAGAGAGAGAGAGATAAGAGCGTATGAGAGTATGAGAGTATAAAGAAAGAGGGAGATATGTATCGAAGAAAAGAGAAAGAGTGAGATGAGAGGCAAAGAAAGACAGCGACACGCTGAGAGAGGGAGGAGAATAAGAGAAGCAAAAAAAAAAATAAATAAATTAGGAGAGAGAGAAAGGGAGATCAAATCACAAACACATCCTCCAAGCAAAAGCCACACAAGATGAGATTTTTTAGATTTTTACATATAAAATTACATGTATCTTTTCAATATTTATCTTTTCAATCATTAAGATAAATGTATATATTTTTTTTTGTTAAAAATATTATTATTTGCTTATCCAATGTTTTTTAAATTTTGTTATTTCCTCACTAATTTCCCTGTCGGTTTCGTTTTCAGTCAAAAAGCAACATACATATAGATACGATATAAATATGTAATAAAAAAAATTGCTAAAAAATAGAATATATGCACATCAATCAAGTCACAACTCTTACTGGGTAAATACCATAGTAAATAGCAAATACCTTTCATGAGACAGAAGGAGAAAACATTTACCTTAAATGCTCTTTGACTGTGTTTTCTCGCTATAGGTTCCAGTGTCAGAGAGCAAGGCGCGCGTGCGGCTGCACTCGTTTATATAAAGACTGGCTGATGACTCGCCAGTCGCCACCCATCAACTGTCTGTCACACTCGGTATATGTCTGTGTGATGCGGACGTACTAGCCTGTCTGTTACATAAAATGTTAATGCTCAGCATTTTCTTGAATCCAGAAATGTGTTTGCGTAAGAGCGGCCCAGTAATCCCACAACTCACGGCGCGCGCGCCCATTATAGTGCAGTCTGCTATAAGATTACTGCTCAAATGCACAGAAAACTGGTGAACAGGTCTTATCAGGAAAGAGGATTAGCAACTGTAAAATTGGAAAAAAAAATCTGATGGAATTAAGTATATTTGCAAGAAGCAGATTGAAAAAATGACCGGGACGGGATGCGCATATATAGCGATCGTCTTGTTTGGCGCACGTGCGTCAGGAAGACTCGATCAATCGACTCCCGGTTGCCATGGAGACGGACGGAAACTGGGGATCGGGCCGCTTTTTGACGCGTTTTGAATGACGTCGCGGTGCGTTTGTTGAATGCGAGAGTGTATAAAAGAGTTGAATGAGATTGAAGACATCTGCTCTGCTCCGAACAGAACAAACTAGTGTGAATCACTCACAGACGAGCGCGCGCAAGGTCACAGCAAACATCTCACAGGAAATCAACATTTCTTTGTGCTGTTCTGAAAAACCCGGACGGCAAGGTCAGACGACTCAGAGAGTGAAGAGAAAGAAGGAAGAGAGAGAGAGAGAGAGAGAGAGTTATTTGGATAATAAGCCAACGATTCATCTATCTATCATCCATACGTCTTTCCATCCATCCATCTATTTATCCATCCATCCATCTATACGTCTATCCATCCGTCTATCTATCCATCCATCCATCCATCTATATCTATCTATCATTCATCTATCCATCCATCCATCCATCCATCCATGCGCCTGTTTATCTGTCTGTCAGTCTGCCTGTTGAGTGTGAGGGAGAAAAAAATGTATATTGGCTGTAATATCTTATCATAAAAGGAAAAAAGTCTTATTTGTGTCTATAAAAAGCATAATGGCCGTTTAATCTTATTTTTTACAATTGTGTGTGTGTGTGTGTGTGTGTGTGTGTGTGTGTGTGTGTGTTGAACCCCGTTGTCACACTCAGATTACCAGGAGGGATTATAACATCTGTTGAGACGGATCAACCGCTGTTTTTAATACAAGAAAAAGGTTTAACTTACACAATCCACGAAAAAAAAAACAAACTGCCTTCCACAGTTTCATGCCAAAACCACGCGGCGTGACCTGCTCGCATTACAGGCCGCGCGCGTGTGTGTGTGTGTGTGTGTGTCAACACGCTCTCCCGACTGTCTTTGTCTCTTTATCTCGCCCTTTCTCTCATGCATTTTAAATGGCCACGCCGCCCTCTCGCTCTGTGATACTCTATATTCTCCGCTTTATTGTCTGCCACGGGTTGAAAGGAGTGAGAGAGATAACGTTGCTGACAGACGAGACCACAGACCCGGGGTCGATGAGAGGGTGTTTACCTTTACCAAAACATCTTTATTTGGAATAATCTCCACAGATTACATAGGACAGTCATCCAGTGCATTTGATCGGAACTCATGATGCATGCGAGTTGTCGTTGTGTGTGTGCGTCCCAGAATATCAGGGGTGGGCAAACTACGGCCCGGGGGCCACATGCGGCCCTTTAAATGTTTTAATCCGGCCCGCCGAACTTGTGAAACTTAAATGAAAGTCAGATATTTTTTTTATGTAAATCCGGTAAATCTGTTATGTTTCTTTTTTTGTAACACATTTTAAAAAGCGGAACCACACACGTAAAATAATTGTGCTAGTATGTTTTTAACATTTATTGTTACATTGACAGTCTATGGAATCAGATGCCAACAAAATCAAACGTAGATTTCTTAGAAAACAAAAAAAATCTTCACAATTTGGTTTGAAATTACTTTTTCGCTTCAGATTTTTTCGTCCATTTCATTTTTGTTCGTTTGAACCTCTGAGCTTCACGTGGGGGCGGCCCTTACTCTGATTGGCTGGTGAGAATGTGATTGACAGCTGCTGGACCAGGAAGCCCGGTCCGGCCCCTTTGTCAAATGTTAGAACCCAATGTGCCCCGCGAATCAAAAAGTTTGCCCACCCCTGCAGAACATCATCAGCATCTGACGTGATGGAGACGAGATCCGACTTTACCGTCACAGTTTACATCAGAGAGGTCGGGAGGAGAAACCAGGCACAAAGACGAGAAAACAGGAGTGCGGGATCATCAACACAGGCACGTGGTCGGAAAGATCTGGAGAGTTTAATTTGTCCCTCATCACGGGATGTGTGCGCTACAGACGGTCCATCTCGTAGAAAGACTAACTAGTGTGGCATAATATTGGGAAAGGTGATAACTCTGTTTAGATGTGATGGACACGTGGAATAACCAGGGCATTGTGGGAAATGATAATTATTCACTGCTCAGGGGCGAAGATGTAATCTAGAGCCTGTCGCTCCGCCGCAGCCACGTTGGGATGCCACAGGTCCACGCTGAAGATAATCCTGGGCCCGACGTCTGCGCCCCCTACAGGACGAAAAGAGAAATGCTCTGGTACAGAAGCCATTCCAGTATGAACACACTGATTAAATATGCCCATTTCCCCCAAAGATTCAAATTTTGAGATTAAAACGTCTCGTTAATATTTCATCAATAACAGGTTTTGAAGATTTCTCTCGTTTGAACCCCAATAAACATGCTAGATTGTTTTTCTACTGCTGGCACTTTCACTAGTGTCCCACAGTGAGCAGATGTTTGGTTTAACTTTATCAAAGACATCTTTATCTTTATTATATGCTTGACTAACCGCTGTGTGAGATGGTGTGGAGGAAGGAATCGTCCACCAGAAGGCAGTGTCCTTCTGACCAGCACTGTGGCTCACCACCTACAACCAGCTCACACTGAGCCGGCGTCTGAAGACCTGACGGAGAGAGAGAGAGAGAGAGAATGTTAGAGAGAGGGTGAGAGAGAAATAGCAAGAGAGACAGAGAGAGAGAGAGAAAGAAAAAGAGAGTGTGTGTGTGTGTGTGAGAGAGAGAGCGAGAGAGAAAGAGAGTGTGAGTGAGTGAGCAAGTTATTAGATAGACAGATAGATAGCTAGATGAGTATGAGAGACAAATAAAAGAGAGAGAGAGAGAGTGAGTGTGTGTGTCTGTCTCTCTCTCTCTCTCTGTGTGTGTGTGTGTGTGTGTGAGAGAGAGAGAGAGAGAGAGAGAGAGATGGAGAGGGTAAATGAAAGAGAGACTGATCCAAGTTAGGTGAAAAATAAAAAAAATTAGGTGAGAGAGATGGATGGATGGATGGACAAACAGACAGGCAGACAGACAGATAGATAGATATAGATGGATGGATGGACCAATGAACAGAAAGACAGTCAGATTGATAGATAGTGTGTACAGTGTGATAGATGTAAAAGAAAAGGGAGCAACGAAAGAGAGAGAGTGTGTGTGTGAGAGAGAGAGAGAGAGAGAAAGGGAGTGTGTGTGTGTGTGTGAGAGAGAGAGAAAGCGAAAAAGAAAAGTGAGTATGAGAGAGAGAGAGCGAGAGAGACAGAGGAAGAGCGTGTGTGTGTGTGTGTGTGTGTGTGTGTGTGTGTGTGTGTGAGAGAGAGCGAGAAAAAGTGAGAGAGAAAGAAAAACGAGTTAGGGTGAACGATACAGGCATATGCTTTAGTTTTAGTTCTTTCACAACCAAACTCATCTACGTTTCCTCTGAACTGGGCGTGACTTACCGAGATGACAGCGCAATCGCGTGTTTGTGGGGCCGTAGGCTCCGCCCAGTGTGGCCCCGGGGCCGAGGAGGCAGAAGCCTGCGGAGCCCAGAGAGTTACTGCTGATGAAGGTTCTGAGGGAGAGGAGGGTCCGGTACGTGTAGGGACACGAGCGGCAGTTACTGGCCACACACACACCGGAGCTATACAGCGAAAACACCGTCTGGCCCTGAGAGACCAACACACAAGATGTTACACAATTTATTGTGATTTTTGCTAAAAAAAAATTTCAACGTAAACAATGTAAACAATTTTTACATTTTTTTAAATTCTGGAAACATTTTAAGATTAAAATTCACGCGGTTACTTCCCTAGATTACAAACATGGTCATTCGCCTTCATGACCTGCTTTGGTTTTTTCTTTGATACACAAAGTTTCTCGATTCATTTAATAAACTGTGAAGTTCGTGGACAAAAACTTTGATTTTCCTTTGATCCACAAGTTGCTATGACCAACTGTTTGTGAAGTCTTTAGCCTTTATGTAGCACATAAATAAGTATTTCACTTTTAACTTAACATAATTAACAATAAATTATTATTTTTCGGTGATTTTTCTTTTGTAGTTAAATTAACACATTTGTAGGATTGCAACCAATTGTATTTTGATTGATTCTGCATTAAACTCAGTGATGGCAAAATTACTTATAGAAGACGTTTTCCAGGAAAGTTGGTGATCTTGGCTCGCTTTTTTAAAACTTCAAATAAATTTGTTCTGTCTCTGAATAGTGCGTTGTCCCAACATCAAACCTAAATGAAGTCACCTTCGCTCCTTGGTGTGTCCACCCCATCTTGGTGTCCGTGCCCCGCTGGTAAACCGCCTGGAACTCTGCAAGGATTATGGGATAATTGGCCTCCAGAACCTCAATGTCGTGCCGATGCGCGTCCCTGGAAAAGAAGGGTACGCTGGGAACGTCTGGGAGGTAGAAGAGGTGAGGCTTCTGAATGGAGGGGCGGTCGTTTAGTCTGGCCTATGGACAAAAAAGCGATGGGGTTGAAAATTGACACTTGACAATTGACACAAATTTTAAAAATCGCATTTTTCACACACTGTGGACAGAACATGGCAGAGCTGAGAAACCAAACTTTAAACAAGAAAACTAGTAGTGGAAACTCCAAAACAAGAACATAACATCTACAATATCTACAATAACCAACAGTTGGTCTCTCCTAGCACTGCCCTTAAAAACACACCCCTAATAAGGTTCAGGTGCAGCACTAGATGATGGTCCAGATGTTGGTAACGAGCTTGCCACTTACTCAGGCAGCCACTAGCAGGAGCCACAGAGCAGGACTGTTACACATACAATATTATTAATCATACAACATCATTTTTCCGACTTTAAGGCACCCTTAAAATCCAAAACAAAAATGTAAAATGTGAAAATGTACAGTGGGCCTTCTAATCCTAATCTAAAATAATCTAAAAACTCAGAATTTTAATAAATTGTGCGCATTACAATCTGTTGCATCTTAGTTCAATAAATAGGGTATTTATAAGATATAAATAGTTGGATATAGACGCACCTGATTCCGTAGACCCTTGTGAATGCGACCCATGCCGGCCCAGCTGTAGCGCTTTGCGTACTCCTGTAGCGCCCTGTATAACTTCCTGCTCTCCGCTGTGGCCTCAGTGGGGAAAGGAGCATGACTGAAAACCGGCATCAGGTAGCTCTCTGGCCCCTCGTCTTCTTCTGATGACTCCAAGGTGATGGACGCTTTAGGAGAAGAGTGTGCTGGATTAATGGAGGAGCGGGTAGATGACAGCAAGAACGAGGTCCGGGTCGAGCTGTTCTTCATGAGTCCAGAATGAGATGGTGGATCGGAGCCCACGCGGTAGCAGTACCAGAGAAAGAGGAGCAGGACGGTCCACAGGAACCCACTGAAGGGTGGACCACCCAAAATTGCACATGGTGGAAGAGGCACCAAGTCCAGTGACCAGGACATGTTGATGGAGAGTCAGCTTGGAAGAAACGGAGAGAGAGAGAGTAATAAACAGTCACTTTAATTCAGATAACGGTCCATAATAATTGTCGATTAGACCAAACAGACAGCGTGAAATATGGTTTGCGCTATCGCCATGACTGCTGCAGTAAGTTTCTGTGGCCGCTTTCACTCTGAATATTCACGTTGCTGAGGCACATCACAAGCCCGTCAGGGCGCGAGAAACGGCGGAAATAGCCGATTTTTACCGAACACGGCAAGTTAGCGTTTGGCCACTTGCAGCTCAATAAACCGTTTTATCACACTATGTTTGCGAACTTACCACTTCTTCTAGCCTTACTCGGTCTCTCTACTCCAAGTCGTCGATACTTAGATCCCTTTTTCTGTTTTCTGCAGCCCTGAAAACAATAGATTCCGCATTCACTGCTTCCGTTTGGATGGCAGACCGACTCCTCCTTCCGCACGAACGGATCGAAGATGTTTTTATAAGCCTCGCTCGTGCACTGACACATCGGAGTGTCGTTGCTGCGGCTTACTTTAAAACCACATTAGCCTTTTTTTGCAGCTAACGGACGGAGCTCGTGGCAAGTTTCAGCACCGAGAGGCTGGACAGCTCCCAATATGCCGAGCACCGGAATCGAATCACGTTACTTCATTTTAACCGCTGTGTGACGCCAGTGAGACGGGCAAAAAGATTCACTCAAAACATCACAAAACATCACGGATCTGGGCTCCGCGATTCAGTTCTCGTTTCAGTGGACCTGGTGAAATAAAACGTCCCTTTACTCAACTTAACCGATCAATTCATTTCAATCAACTCATCAAGGTTTTCAGTGAGGAGAATCGAACTCATACTGGAAGCTCCATTACATTAGTGACAGTGAGTGAGGAGATTGAGGATGACTAGACATGTTCTTCTGTAATGTCCCTGATTGTCAATCTTCCATTTGTGGCGATGAAAGCAGATCAGAAGCTGTCGGCTAAAATCTCAGTGACTCCGTGTCCGTTCCTGACACGTGTCAGAGCAATTAGCTTCTCGTGGTTTTGGACTGTGCGCGTGCTAAGGTTTTACATAACGTATATTTACATATCATAGCTGAAGTTCAAGTTCAAGTTTAGTGCGTTTGTAAAGCGCCTCACAGTTACAACTGTCTCAAAACGCATAAATGACTCCAATCAGCCAAAAAATGTGATCAATACACATCTCTAGATTTTTTTGTTTTGTATTTTTCTAATCAAATCACTTAAAACGAATTGTGCAAAAAAGGGAACAATCTTATATCAATAATATACGAATTAATGAATTAAATCACAACACATTGAATAATCCACAACGCTCATATTCGTTCATGTATGCTTAAGCACAACACACAAATATTAATTATTTCTTTAAACTCAAGAAAAAGGTAAAGAAGCGTTTCCGGTAATTAAAACAGATTAATGAAAAGAACCGTTCAAAATGGAACCGAGCGCTTCGGTCACATTGGGAAAAAAAGATCCGATTCGGAAGAGAGATTCATATGCGAATCGAACAGAGGCAACTGACAGTCAGCGCGTGCACCATACGGGTAAGAGCCGCCGTTTATGTCTGTTTCCATCATCTGGGGCCTAAACGAACCTATAGAAAACGGCAACGCTCATAGCGGACGAGAACAATTTTTTCTCAGTATAAATGAAGCGGTTTGGGTTTTCTTTGCTGGACATCGTCTGTTGACATTGACGGTCGGTCTGGAGCCGCTATATGATTATTTAACATCCGTTTAACGTGCAGCGCCAGTTGTGGCATTTCGGAGAGGGTGGAGGAGCGCGACGGAGCTTATTGGGGGGGGAAAAGCACACAGAAAAATACAAAGAATCGCTTCAAACTCGAGGATTCGCTTCGTCTAACAAAAGCACAATCTGCAAATTTGCGGGTGCGTATGTTCTTGTTTTGCTTCCATTGCACGCGCGGACCGTTACATCGCGGCTACCCGCGAAAAGATGCAGCCGTTGCGTCTGCGAAATCACTGTCAATATTTGGCATCCGCGCCGTATTTTTATGATCGCACTGTCATTTTCGAGTCTAGACGGTTTGTTGACGCGCTCGTGGGGAAATGGGCGTCTTGCGTCACGGGCAAAGGATGAGAGATGTTTTCGAAGCGGACGAGCATCTGAATAAATTATCTGCCCGCAGTGTCAGCATCAGCATCAGCATCCGCGCGCGCGTCCTCGTGCTTTATGTTATTTGGATGCCAGTGTTGTGTTGCAGGAAAACGAGCCATGTGTGTGCGGTAAATATTAAACGAGGCTCCTGCTGGTGACTCGGACGTTCACGCTTCAGACCTGATAACTCTTACGTCATTGATCAGTTGGCACGTCGGGGCCTTGTGTCTCGTGCACTGTCAGACCATAAACTTGATTCAGGGCGAATGAGCCAAATGACTTGTTTTGGTGATATGACGCATTTCTGCAGCTTTTTCTCAGAAGTCAGAAGTCAGAAAGAGCTTTATCGGTGGCAATACAAAGATGAAGAATTTAAATAACTATTAACTCAAATTATTAATTATTATCCAACTAAAAAAATAAGTGTAAATATGAATTATTTCTGTTTTTCTAATTATTTTTCAAGCTTTAAGCAATATTAACCATAGTTATCTAAGCCTAAGCAGCTTGAGTCAAATCTACCATTTGTTTAAGAATAACATACAATAGCATAGCAAAGAAAAAGCTAATTTTGTTTTAAATACCATTAATATGACTGGATGAAGGAACAATCTTAGGGCAGAAAAATCTGAGAATAGCAATTGACCAATTTCAGACAAATGTGTTGTCAAAATTCAAATTATTTTTCAGGTTTTTTTTTTTTTTTTTTTTTTTTTTTACCATTCTTTTCCCCTTGATTCTAATATTAAATTCTACCTTCCTCAGGTTGTTCTCTAAAGCATAAAAATGGTGTCCACAGTCTTTACTGTGACACTGACTGTCACACTGCTGCACCTGGTAACAGGTAAGATACTCACAATACATAACAATAATTATAATCATATTAATAACAATACTTTTTATTAATAATGTGCCTATCGAGACTCTCAAGGTCAACAAAATGTGTGTCGGAAAAAAAAACCTTCTTTGAAAACATATCTGTTGTTAACTTTTTTAGGTGCATCCTTAGCAACATCAGACCCAGAGGCCCCTCCCACAATTACTTCGAGTCCTCGCCCCTTGGGAGATCTCATCCATGCAGCTCTTCTAAGTAAGGAGTATCTTGGCCACACCCCTGGTAACAGAGGTGAGTTCATCCCTAAGGAGAAACATCTTAAATGTAATCAGGTCTTAAATACTTCAATACTTTCCTCACAGGGACGACTACCAACCCGACCCAGGCCGTCCCGTCAGTCAGAGAATCAGAGCTCATCTCAACAGTGATGTCACCGGGCATTCTCACCACAGCGGTGACCTCATCAGCTGCACCTAAAGCTGGCCAATCAGGTTTCCGAAGCACTGTGACATCACCTCCAGTTGAAGAAGAGACCACAACTACTCTAATAACCACCACAACAATAACAACAGTGCACACACCAGGTATCCATCCATCCATCCATCCATCCATCCATCCATCCATTTCTCTCTCTCTCTCTCTCTCTCTCTCTCTCCATCCATTTATCCATCTGTCCATACATCCTAACTTACGCAATTATTTTTATCCAGTTCAATGCAATGCCAGTCTGTCAGGAATGGATGGGATTGTAGAGTCTCCTGATCCACACTCCTCTTCCTCTTCCTTTGCTCCGCTGGAGTGTACCTACAGCATTAAAGTCTACCCAGGTTATGGAGTTGAGATACAGGTGGGATTCTAAATACGTATTACTTCAATGTGTATTGTTTTAATACACTATTTTTTATGTATTATTGTACTTTTTAATGTATTATTGTTTAATACATAATGATTTACTGAATGTACGGTACCACAACCTCCGTGTCTTAGGTGAAGAAAGTGAACTTATCCAAAGAGGAGACACTTACTATTCTGGAGTTAGATGGGAAAACGTCAGAGCTTTTGGCCAATGAGACGCTGATGAGGGAAGGTCAGGTGATTCGCAGTTCGACCAATCAAGTGCAGATCCACTACAAGAGTCTCAAGCAAACCAATCACGGGGCTTTCAGCTTTCATTATCAAGGTAGGGCTCTCATTCACATTTGCCCTTGCCTTTAATTGAAAAGAGGTCAAAAAAGTCCAACTTAATAATACTTTTTTCCTTTTCTATTACAGCATTTCTTCTCTCCTGTACGTTTCCCCTGTCCCCTGAGGGCGGAGGAGTGACTGTAACTGATATTCACCCTGGTGGTCAGGCTCATTTCCACTGTGACCCTGGATTCGAGGTCAGAGGTCATGAAGTTGCAACCTGTTTGAACTCCACTCGAGCCAAATGGAGCACACAAGAGCCACAATGCGTGGGTAAGTTGACATATTCCGAATTGTTTTACTGCTAACGTACTATTTTAAAATAAAAATCATATATATATTTTATAAAATAAAATAATAAAAAAATTATCAAATTTATTCAGAGTATCTGGCCAACATCTCCCCATTATTGAGTTCACTTTCTCTAGTAATTTTAAATTATATGTATTATTTTTTATTTTAACTTATTTATTTTATTTTAGTCTTAGCCTTTTTTCAATGGGATTCTTTGCTCAGCTTTCATCATCCATCCTCTTTTCAGTGCCCATCCTCGTCTTCCTATTGTTCATTGTAGAGACGTAAAATTTCTCTTAACGAGTAATTAGTAGAGACTTAATTAGTAGAGTAATTAGTAGAGACTTTCCTCTTTGTCCACTGAAATTAAATTCTTCATTTCTATTATACTTTTTGAGCAATTGAAGTTTAACACATTTTTTGTGAAACATGTTTCCTTGTTTCCACTTGGGTCTGCTTTTATCTTTCATTGTTATACATAAAAACATATACAATTTTAGACTCGCGTGACCGTTATTTTGCGTGCAAACCTTTATTTTTATAATTAATTTGACTAATTATGCGTGATATTTTGTACGTCGCAGCTGTGTCCTGTGGAGGATGGATTAGAAATGCGACTGTAGGCCGCATTCTCTCGCCAACCCTGCCGTCTGCCATCAACCACAGCAGCGGGAGCAACCTGAGCTGCCATTGGCTGCTGGAAGCTAAGGAAGGCCACCGCTTACACCTGCACTTTGAGCGAATGGCTCTGGATGAAGACAACGATAAGTACGTCTTCCACTTGCCGCTTAACGCACCAATTCTACGTTTTCCCAAGGGTTTCACAACACACATCCTGTATATTTTAACGTGATATACCTCTTTTCCCAGGCTGGTAGTGCGCACCGGGAACAGCTCCATGTCTCCGCTGCTCTTTGACTCGGATCTGGACGACGTTCCGGAGCGTGGCTTCGTGAGTGAGGGGATGTCTCTGTTTGTGGAGCTCACAGCCGATTCCTCCTCCATCCCTCTGCTGCTGGCGCTCCGCTATGAAGGTAAGAGAAGGGTTGTTATATATTACTTTCTAATTTAAATATAAGAAATATTACATGAGTAATATATACATATTATTTATTATATTCAATAGAAATCTATTATACCACATTTACGTGAATATAAGCACCACTTTTTTTAGAATTTTCGACGCTCAAAAATTTGGGGGGTGCTTATAATCGCTGATTTCAAAGATGTATGTAAATATAACAGCTATATTATTTCAAATCAGGAGCAATCACAAATAAATGTAAACACGTCTTCTTTTTACAGCAGTGTGCATGTGCATCTTTAATAAATGGTTCTGGAAGCAGACGTGCATATAAGCTTTTATTGGCTCAATAACATGCAATGCAATGATTAATATTTGAACAGACACACCATATTGCATCCGGTAAAAAAACAATGCTGTTCTGATATTTATGTCTCACAAAAGGCTCACTGTAACCTATTGCCTCATGCTAAGAATTCTGGGAGTTGGAATATTTATGAATATTTAAAAAAAAACTTAAATTTATTAAAAAAAATTTAAAAAGACAAAAAAAATATATATATTTTTAAGAGAAAATTAACATAAGTGAACCAGAAATGTAAAAAAAAAATTCTTATGTGGAATTTTGTTTTTGTGCCCGAAAAATTACAGGGTTGCTTTTATTTGCAGGGTACTTATATTTCCGTAAATTTAGTATATACTATATATATTATGCACTGTATAAGTGAATGACATCGGAATTTTAGGAAACGATTAACAGTTACTGTATTTAAAAAAAATCTCGTATTTACATACCACAGTAAAAAAAAAAAAACAAGAAATATATATATATATAAATTATTGAGTCACTTCTATTCTTCTTCCTTGTCTTAGCCTTTGATGGAGAACACTGTTATGAACCCTACCTGGCTCATGGGAACTTCAGCAGCAGTGACATTACTTTCCCAGTTGGCACCGTCGTGTCCTTCTCATGCTCTCCGGGGTTTGTGATGGAGCAGGGGTCAGGAGTTTTGGAGTGTGTTGACCTCAGTGACCCTCACTGGAATGAGAGTGAACCTGTCTGCAGAGGTAAAAACACACGCCACTACAGTAAACCTCCGTTTTTATTCTGAATTAGGCGTTGATGTTGCCAAGGGTTTTGAAAAGTACAGTCTGTTTGACTTCATCGATTACCTTCAGAAAACTGTAGAAATCTCGCCTCTGCTGTAATTTTCCATCGTGCACGCTCTGTCCAGAATGAATCATGCACAACTGCAGGACATTTTGGCAGCCCACCAACGTGCTTGTTAAATCACGCGCTCTTGGTTCACATTCGCTCCGTTCAGAGAGAGTGAGAATACGATTAATGACTATGAGAATAAGATTTAATATCTCTCTTATGAATCAGAAATTCTTTATTCATACCCTTGGGAAAATTCTTCATTATTCTTCAAATTATTAACAATATCAATAAAAATACAAGAAAAACTGAATAAAATTACAAAAGAGCAACACAATTTACATAACACAAAGTTACAATGAAAATAGTTGGCTATATGTTTCAATAAAAATCTCTGTTACAAATGTATACACATGTATGCAATTGTATTCAATTTACAATACAGTGTACAAAG
The DNA here is from genome assembly GCA_017309775.1 of Paedocypris sp. Pulau Singkep. Lineage (NCBI taxonomy): Eukaryota > Metazoa > Chordata > Actinopteri > Cypriniformes > Paedocypris > Paedocypris sp. Pulau Singkep. The sequence goes on from MU204432.1 coordinate 8,742,849, forward strand.
TATATATACAGTATATCCTATGTATGTACACATTTTAATGCAAATTCGCACATATAATCCTGTTTTAAGATGTTGTGATAAATATTGTTTTGGCAAATACCTGTTTGTTTTATATAAATGTCTGTTTTAAAAAAATGACAGAAAATGCCAGTTTCACCTTGTTGCTAATGACTAGCATCCGTACTGACCAATCAGTGGTGCTGCTGTAATGCCACGCCCATTGCCACTAGCAGGCATTCATTATACCTGGAAAAAATAGAGATAATCGCTTCAAAATAGCAATTCTGTGGTTATGTATTAAATGCTGTATTTTTATATATACATGTATATACTGTATTTATATTAAAATGTATATACTGTATATATTATATACATACTCTTTTTTTTAATTATACATACTTTTAAGTATTTAATTAAATCGACTTTTACTGTAATTTAAACCCAGCACCTTATAATTTACATTTTGCTGCCATAACCCATAATTAGTCATTTAAAAAAAATCTAAAAATATTTTTTCCTCTAAAAATGTCTGACGTAGTCCACCTCTTCCCCCTGTGTGAAGCTTTATGTGGCGGGGAGCTCACAGATCCGGTGGGAACGGTGCTGTCGCCGGACTGGCCACAGAGCTACTCCAAGGGGCAAGACTGCGTGTGGCAAATCCACGTCAGCGAGGACAAGCGAGTGGAGCTGGACGTTCAAATGTGAGTGTGTGTTTCTACGTGTACCTTTCTACTCCGAAACCTTCCCTCGTCTTTCTCACAGTCTGAACATCCGCCACAACGACATTCTCACCATATTTGACGGCCACGATCTGATGTCTCACGTGATTGGACAATACCTGGGGTCAAGAGAGAGGTTCAGGGTGGTGTCTGGGGGTTCCGAGGTCACCATCCAGTTTCAGAGCGACCCCGACGACCCCACTTTCATCCTGAGTCACGGTTTCCTCATTCACTACAGAGGTAAAGCCCAGTCCAAACCGCCAGCTCTTCCTGTAGGAGTGAAGCTCCATGTTGTCCTTTTGTCTCGCAGAGGTGGAGCCCAACGACACTTGCCCAGCTCTGCCCAAAATAGATTTCGGCTGGAGCGGCTCCTCTCATCCTTCTCTTGTCAGGGGCAGCGTGTTGACCTATCAGTGTGAGCCGGGTTATGACATCGTTGGCTCTGACATCATCACCTGCCAATGGGATCTCTCCTGGAGCAACAACCCGCCCACTTGTGTGAAAAGTGAGGGTTGAAAATTATTTTTCCATGGAAATATATGAGAATTGGAGGTTCATATTCATGTCGGATGGAAAGCTCAAATGAATTTAGGCTTGAATTTGTATTAGTATTATTTTGGCTAAAAAGCAATTGGAAGGGATTTAGTACAAATTTAACAAAAACGTGCTTTAAAGTATTGCATGTTTTAAAGCTTTTTAAAATATAGCCTTATAATGTGCCAAATGTCAGTGTTCTCAGTGATCCCAGTCGTCAACAACTCAATATAAAAGTTATACCAGTTGAGGAATGTAGTTTTATTATAATTTTATTGTTATAAAGGTTAAGTGTACCCTCCTATTATGTTTGTCAAATTGACCCGTTTTCAAAGTTTAAAAATATTTTAAAAATACTTAAAATTATGTTTTTACTTCTCCTGCCTGGTTTATTTGGTGTAATTATCTTTTAAAATATAATGATTCAGTTCACATTTTTGTAACACCACTCTACATGTTTATATGACAAAGATTATGTTTGGGTCAAATTGATCCGTGTTAAAAGTTTAAAAATAAAACAAAATACTTAAAATATTTTTTTAACTTTGAAAATTTTCCTGCTTGCCTTAGTTAGTGTAATATACTGTACATATAAACATAAATAAATGGTTCCGTTTACATATTTGTAACCCCTGCTACATGGTTTTGTTACAAAGATAATGTTCAAGTCAATTTGACCCTTCAGACAAAATGGAAGCTAAAAAGAGTCAGAAAGATCAAATAATATTTGTTTCTTTGCAACAATGACACAGACTAATTGACCCAAACTAGATTAAATAGTTACAGAAATGAATGGTTAAATTGCAGATTAAATCACTGTAAAGTTTATTAGGGTCTCTAATGATTAATAATAACTTAATACTCCCCCTCCTCTAACCTTTAGTCCAGCAGTGTCCCGACCCAGGAGAAGTGGTCAATGGAGCCCGCTCCGTCCATCCAGAGTCTGGCTTCTCTGTAGGAACAGTGGTGAGATTTACGTGCAACCAAGGATATCAGCTGGAAGGCCCGAGCCAGATCTCCTGCCACGCCAGGGACACCGGCATGCCCAAATGGAGTGACCGGAGCCCTAAATGTGTCTGTGAGTAGATGAGCTGCGTATCCCAGTCAAGAATATTCTAGATCATGTGTGTCAAACTCATGGTTTGCGGGTCACATTCGGCCCGCCGTACAGGGCCTGGCCCACGAGATGCTTTAAAATAGAGATATTATTAGTACTATTTAATTACATCACTTACTATTTTGTCATATTTTACTGTAACTTATGCATTATAGTATTAAAAGTGCTGGACACATGAACTACAGATCCCATAATGCAGTGCTTTCGCTGCCTTGCCTTGATGAATTAGTATTATGTATGTATCCTTCCAAGCTCATTTTTTGTTATTTTTCTTATGCTCTTTATGGAATGTTAAAATTTTTAACTAGTATAATTTTAACTGGATATAATTTTACAGAGGCCAAAATCTTTCAAGCTATTTAAAGTTCAAGTGTATTTATTATAGCAATTCATAGACATAATATTCCGGTCTGTTCTGATGCCTATTTGGTCCAAGTTTAGGTTTAGGACTTTAAATGGGCTTTGGGTTTTGGCCCACCAAGTTTGACACTAGAATAAATGACTTGAGAATAAGGCACTAAGACGAATTTTTGCTTCTGTATTGCACAGTAAAATACGACCCATGCCCAAACCCTGGCGTGCCAGACAACGGCTACCAGACGCTCTATAAGCACAGCTACCAGGCTGGCGAGACCCTCCGCTTCTTCTGCTATGAGGGCTACGAGCTCATTGGAGAGGTGATCATAAATTGCGTCCCGGGACACCCCTCTCAGTGGAACAACCCGCCGCCCTTCTGTAAAGGTACACGCGCATTTGCTCGTCCGTCACACAAAGAGCCGTCTAAATTTTTTGTATTCTTTTCTGTTTTTATTGTAGTTGCATATGAAGGGCTACTCGACGATCACAAACTGGAGGGTAAATGACAACATTCTATTTTACGATTTGCTGTAGTTACGCAAAGTTAAGCACCGAATTTTCGACGCTGAAAATCTTGAAGGCTTATAATCAACGATTTCAAATATGCGCGTACAATATAGGCACCTTTTTTTTTGGAAGAGTCGAAGAAACAAGGCTCAAAACCCTTGTCTTCTGCACAAGGAAACAATATTTTGCTAAAATCATCTTCACACAGTCTGTATTAGGTCAATAATTCTCTGGATCCGATTCACGAATGACTTATGGGGGTTTCGATCACTAGAATAGATTATTTTGTAGCTATTATTTAAGTAAAATGACATCAAAGTTTGGGTTCAAAGCTTTTATTTTCCTTTGTACAAGTTTCGCTGTACAATGAAATTCCTAAATTGCTTTCCACAATGAATCAAAGTAATGCGGAGTCACAAAAAAAGAAAAAATAAGTATTTTATAGAGGAGTTTAACTTAATTTAGCCAGAATTGTAAACAATTTTTATTTTTGTGTCTGAAAAATTAGGGGGTGCTTATATTCGCCAAATACGGTATTTAAAATAATCGTCTGAATGTTGTTTACCATTGGTGTTTTCTCTCCTGCTTTTCAGTCTCACAGTCATTAGAGACGTCTCACCAAATGCTGAGCGAGAACATCGCTTTGGCGATCATTCTGCCAATCATTCTGGTCATTCTTTTGATTGGAGGGATCTACATGTACTATACCAAGTAAGTCTGGGCCGTTTTGATTGGCTCCCGTCACACCAATGGCTGATCTGACCTCAGCATGACATCAGAGGATCAAACTGGTTTTAATTGATGCAATGAAACATCGATACAGTGTTTAAGATCCTGTTTGAAGGGGAGGAGTTCAAGTATCTAGATGTCTTGCTCACGAGTGACAATACAAAGGAGCGTAGGATTGACAGATGGTGGAGCCATAATCGGCCCTCAAAGTGATGGATAGATTGTTTATGATGAATTCTGTTGTTTTACTATTGTTGATCTCTTGATCTAGTGTGTGTAGGTGGCAGTGGAAACCGCTGTTCTGGAAGTCTCTTTCTCACACCCACTCGTACAGCCCCATTACCGTGGAGTCGGACTTCAACAACCCTCTTTATGAGGCTGGGGTATGTTTGCACACCTACTGGGATTTATTACAGGACATTACTTTTGACATTTTGTTACGGTGAAGCAGAAACAAAAGGCGTTTGTATCATACGCATCCTCATCCTCACTGGCGTGTGTAAACAAAATGTAAATATGAATTTAATAGACAATATATGGAATAAATGTGTAGATACGTACTGGTCCGTGACAGTGTGTGCCACTCTCTGATTGGTTGGCCAATACAAGGGGTGTTTCCCCGCCTTAAGAACCAGAGTTGCTGTGATCGGCTCCAGCTCCTTGTGACCCAGAAATAGAAAAGTTGTTTAGAAAATGTTTATACGTATGTGTAGATGTTAGATAATTCGGGAACTTGAAGAGCAACAGAAGATTTTATTGAGTCAAAAAGTAATTTTTTGTCTCTGCGTCTAGACAAAATATGCCCAAGTTACAGGATATTCGTATATAATATATATTGTATAAATATAGATATATTTAAAAAAAGAAAATAAAATAAAATATTGTAATATATATTTATTTATTTATTTTTTTCCCACATGTACATTTTTCCTAACTGAATAGGAAAACTGACCATTTTCCCTAACTGAATGTTTTCTTCTCTCACCAGGACACACGAGAGTACGAGGTGTCTATTTAGGACTGCAGTCTTCAAATAAATCCAACTGGAAAGGAGAAGAAGGAATACCGTTAATTCATCCCCATATGCGGTTACACAATGAATTGATTATTTTCCACACATTCAATCCCACCTTACATAGTCTCTCTTTCTCTCATGTCCAGTGATGTACGTAACAAGCTTGCGACTTTTTGCAGGCATCTGTTACATCTTACAAATACGTATGAAATATGAAGGCAAACATCAGAATATAAGTGTAGAGACGATTATCATAACCAGGTATGTTTCCTATACAGGAAGGTTTGGTTCCTTAAATCATATATATTATATTGTATATATACAGTATAATATATATTGAAGGGATTCAAACTGACTTTGAGCGTTTGAGAGAGAGAGAAAGATAGATTTAAACGTTCACGTGCTGAGGAGAGACACACCAAAAGATATTTAATCCAAAATATAAATACTATATTCTCATGTTCTCATATTTGTATACAGACACACGGCCGCACACATAAACATTTTGAATGTAAATACTTTGACTGAATATTGAGTGTACAAAACGGATCCAGTGCCAAAATACATCCCATAATGTGACGTCACCCTCACCGTTCATTGGTTGCCATAGTATTTCTCGCGTTATTACGTAATAATGAGGACAATGCCAGCATTTCATATAGTTCTTTGCTGTTTCTTAAAATTCAATTTCTGCTTGATGTTGAATGACCATGTTTCAGAGGAGCGGAATGTTCTATCGCTTACGGCACGCACTGATTGTATATTTTATCGCTTCAGCGTAAAATTCATGATCAATTATACTTACCGTCATTGTTATCCAAGTTGATGTTGTTGCATATGCACTATGTTGAGGAAAATATATACAGAAAATCAGCTTGCTGTGATGCAGTAATAAACCGAAATGTTTTTATAAATTGCATTATTATTTTCTTATTTTTATGGTTTCTCTGGTCTCTTGTTAATATGCAGTGAGTTTTGTCTTTTCCACTGTGCCATCCCTAGAGGCATGGAAGGCTTTCTTTTATTATAGTTTATTGATTGTTATTTAATTATCAACATACCGTAATATATGTGTCATGAGGACATTATTTATTTGCTGAGATTAAATAAAAGTCTCTGGTAAATGGCGAGTGTGTCTTTTACAAATGAAATTAAATCAAGAAATTGAAGCCTTTCTTGTTAAAACAGAATTTAAAGTAGTATGGCTTATTTTCCTAATGTGGTTTTGTGACAAGTCATGACAAACAAATGTGCTACATTTTAAGGAAACCTTTCTTTAAATTTCTTGGTTTCTTAGAATGTTTATTTATCTTAACCTACTTAAGCAAGTTATTGAAAATTGTGATGAATACGTTTAATTACAATGTTTAATTACAAAAACAGATCGTAAATCCATTGTAAAATGAACGCATTAAACGCTTAAAATTAAAGTCCTAGACCGAAAAACGAAAGTCGCTTACCATTGGCTAGCACTGTTCTACGAGTCATCAAATCACGTCACGTACGCCGTTTTAAAGGCGGGGCTTACGCTTTACAGATATTGATTTGGACCAATCAAATCGCTAGAGACACACCTCGACGGGGGGAAGCAGCCATTGTGAAACCACAACAGGAAAAAGAAGATAGACCTGCGGTTAGTTAGAGAAAACGATGATTTGTTGAGCGACTTTACTTGTCAACATGCTTTAATTGTAGTTGTTTTTCCGATGAACTATTTGGTCTGTGCTTTTTATTAAGAAGACAACCAGCTCGGTGAGTGTTTTATGCTTCTGGACTTTCGTTTTAATGGCATAAACAAGAACTAGCACTGGATGCTAATAAGCTTGTTAAAAGACACAAGTAAACATGATATTTACTAATTTATGCGCGTACTTTACATTTGCGGACATTTGTAACGAACGTGTGGTCTAGACCAGGATTACAAATCTCTCGACTGGTGATTAGATCCTGCCGAGTTGTTGACCTATTTGTGAAAATATTTCTGAAAAACCAGTATAATAATACATATATTGAATTCTAAACAAACAATTGACATGTATAAATGCCAGACATGTATAAATTCATACATATATTAGATGTTTCGTATTTTTTTGTACTTTTAAATATTTTTGCCAGTGTACTTATCATTAAGGACATTTTGTTTGATTGAGGTTACTTTATTACGGTATGTCAAATTCATTTAATAAACAAAAAATGTAATTTAAACACATTGTTTCTTATAATGAATTTAAACTCATCATGGAAAATAATTTTTTTTAAATGTATGCCGAACTAATATACAAGCTATTACCGGTAAGTAAAAAATAAGTAGATTTCATGTATTTACTTTTTTATTCCTGTCATCCTCCTGAAGTATTCAGCTGTTCGGTTATTTTAACATCGGTGATCGTTTCTTTCCTACGCTCGGAATAAAATCCTCGCTGCAAGAAGACCGATGTTCCTATAAGTCGGAATTTTCCGACTTTTCTGTGTGTGTGTGTGTGTGTGTGTGTGCTTTTCTGTGATTCGAACCCGCGGCCTTTGGTGCTACAAACGCTACACCTGATCGAGGAGAGTTTCACTCCTTTATTGGAATGTTTTTGTCTCTAGACTTCAGCGTTTGAGCTCGACTCTCCTGATGTCTGCTGAGGCATCGGGTTCCTCTGGTGGAAATGTGTCCAGTTCTTCCACAAGCTCCTCCGGCCACGGCGAGGAAAAACCCACGAGGAACTTTGCGAGCAGCAAGTACGTGAAGCTCAATGTAGGAGGAACGCTCCATTACACCACGGTCCAGACTCTCAGCAAGGAGGAAAGTCTGCTCAGGAGTATTTGTGACGGGAGCACCGAGGTTTCCATAGATCCCGAAGGTGACCGTGAAGTGTTTTACGACTTCTCTTTAAGCAAAGCACGTGATCTGACCGTGTTTTTCCTTTTAAGGTTGGGTGGTGCTGGACCGATGCGGGAGACACTTTTCTCTCATGCTGAACTTCCTGCGGGACGGGACGGTTCCTCTGCCGGAGAGCACGCGGGAGCTGGAGGAGGTGCTGAAGGAGGCGCAGTACTACCGGCTTCAGGGGCTTGTGCAGCACTGCCTGGCCACGTTACAGGTTCCTGGAACACACACACACCGAGCAACAATCCATCGATGCTGTGAAACCTCCGAGTGTGATGAACACTGTGATGCTCTTGGTGCAGAAACGTCGGGACAGCTGCAGCGGATGCCACATTCCTATGATAACCTCAGCCAAAGAAGAGCAGAAGATGATAGCCACGTGCAGAAAGGTGAGAGACCTTACGTGCCCCGACTTACGACTATCCTAGATGACAAAAAAAATCTAAAATTTTTTTTTCTCTTCCGTAGAGCCGCCATCTTGAAATGACGTTGTTGAAATCCCTGAGATTTCCGTAATTTTGCGAGAACTGTGACGTCATGTCAAGATGGCGGTAACCGTTCATGTGAGATTGTCCGTATATCATTATACTGTACCTTTATCTGCCAAAGGGCAAACGAAACAACTGCTATGTAACGTGTATTTATTACATTTATTACCAATATTTTATAATTTCTTAAAAATAATGTTGTCTGAATTTGTCATGGCACGGATTAGATGGACTACATGTAAATTACGGCTCAGCTAACAACATTTTATCGGCTCTCGACACAGATTAATTTTGTAAGTCGGGGTTCCATTGTGTTTGTTAAAAACGAAACTGTAATGAAGTAGAACAGGGAAAATACAGAAATATATTTGGACTGAACCGTTTTTGACAGCCGTGATTGTTTTCCTCTTCGTTACAGCCAGTTGTGAAACTGCAGAATAACAGAGGGAACAATAAGTACTCATACACGAGGTATGTACTTTTATAGTATAGGTATATTTATACAAGGTAGGTATATTTACATTATGGCTATGTACATTATGGACTAGACTGGTTTCTTGATTTCTTGGAAAAATGATTTTGTGGAAACCAACTCTAAGTGCAAGGACAAACTTGCAAACAGGCACTTTGTCAGGCTGCTAAAACAGAAAAGACACATAAGCATAAGTGGCTTAGTGCATGAAATCAAATGTCAGTCTTGTATCTGAATGAATATGGGTTTGTGTTTTCAGACAAACTCGATAGTAGACGACAGTTTTATTCGGAAAATACATTTTTAAGAATGTTGCGTCAAGAAGGTTTTTACAATTTTTATCAAAGTCAACGTGAAAGATTTTATTACATTTTTAGAAGTTCCTTTTAGAATATATGTTTTAGGTCTATTGCCATTTATTAGCTTCTACCAAATTTTTTTTTGTTTATTGAATTGTTTTTAACTGTGAACTTGTGAAAAGGAATACCTTAATATTTGTATAGTCATTATTATTGCCATTATGATAGCGGAAAAATGTAACAAATTAAATTCAGACAGGCATGTGATTATTTTTTTTTTTTGTCCCACAGTAACTCTGATGATAATCTTCTAAAGAACATCGAGCTGTTTGACAAGCTGGGGCTGCGCTTTAACGGCCGTGTGCTGTTCATTAAAGATGTTTTGGGAGACGAGATCTGCTGCTGGTCTTTTTACGGCGAAGGCCGCAAGATCGCCGAAGTCTGCTGCACTTCGATCGTCTACGCCACCGAGAAGAAGCAAACTAAAGTGAGAAACACAGGCCGTCGTGTGACACTTTTGTGCCTTTTAAAAAAATAAATTTAATCAAAAATACGTATATTGTCATTATTTAACTAGAAAGTGAATCATTATCCCCTTTTTCTTCTGTCATCAGGTGGAGTTTCCAGAAGCTCGAATCTTTGAGGAAACACTCAACATCTTGATCTATGAAAATGGACGAAGCTCAGGTGGAATGGCTCTGCTAGAGTCAGGTGGTGTTTCATCAGCAGGGGTTGGCCAATCAGAAGAGGAGGGGGCGGGTACGAGTGGAGGGGACAGGCGAGTGAGACGGATCCATGTTCGGAGACATATTATGCATGATGAGAGGGGTCATGGACAGCAGACGGTCTACAAAGACTGAATATTAGAGAGGTACAAAAACACACAGTAAGAGTCTTGTGAACTGAAACGCATGTGTGAAAATGCACAAATTGATTGAGCGAATAAAACTTACTTTTTTGCATATTTAATACTGCACTGAAAGGAGACGGTGGAAGTTTAGAAATTACCCCAATGTTGCCACAGTATAGCGTATTACATAAATATATTTTTTTTACCGTTTGTGAGATAGAAATTACATTTTTCTGTTAAAGATAATTTATTGTTTGTTTAATTTATTGTCCAGATTTTTCACTTTTCAGGTATAAATGTGAATTTGTTTTTGTGTTGCTGCTGCTGCATTTTTTGGGCCATACACGCACTTGTCTTGCTGAACTGTGACGAATTGTGATGCATTTATGAAAGACTTTTGATGGCTGGAGTAGTTGCTTAGCAAGGTTAATTAACAAACAGACCAGTTTTGTGCAGCTTGTGTTATTCATAAAAAGGGGGTTTAGAATCCATCATCTCAGATTCATCATAACTCAAAGTGCAATGAGGCATTTTAATCGGTTCATATAGTGTCTGGCATTTAAGAAGTTTGAGATTAAGTTGAGTAATGTTGTGCTTTTGTTTGTTTGGGTTTTTTTTTCCATTACTATATGAATCATTCGGAATTAATATGTACAATTCTTGTTGCACTAAACTGTTTTAGAGTTGCATTGGAGGGTTAAAATGTGAAATATAAGTCAAGCTGATCCAGGTACTAGGTGCATTTTGTACTAATTTCTGACATTTTGTGTAGCTTTGCCTTTAATTTGAAAGAAATGGAAAAAAAAGAATGTTGATCGATTTAAGCCATATGTATCACACTCTTAACTGCCCTAATTTAAAAAATGGTGTCCAACTATTTCACCTTATCGTATTACACGGACGTTTTCAATAAAAAGAGTTTTAAATCATTGGGCATGAACTCCGATTGTGTTTCAATGAAATTATTCCGTGGATTTCGACGGAAATTATCAATAAAACTTGCTATTCAAAAGCGACGTGGTGACGCAGAGGTCTGGGGGAGTGTCCGTACGTGCTGACGTCAGAGCAATGTAGTCGTGCGCGACAAAGCGCGCCAACGAAGACTGGCTCTGGCACTAACGCATCGCAGTATAAAGTGGCACAAATGTGTGAAAACCAATGGCGAGAGAAGACGCAATCCGAGAATTCGTCGCGACACAACTGCAGAAGTGTTCGGACCTGAGGTAAAGTGCCGAGCTTCGCAAACGACTGTCAAAATGGAAGTTGCCGTCGTTGGGTGTCAAAGCACGTATTTTTCCTGTCAGGGCCGCATTATTTACACGTTTTATTTAAAAGTAGTTTAAACCTCTCTGGTAGCATTTTATCGATCATTGGTTACACGATACGTAAGCACGAGCGTTTTAGAACAACTCGAACGTTGTATAATTTCGCTATAATATAACAACCTAACAACGTTACCTCAGAAACAAACGCCGCTACTGTTTGTGCACGTAATGAGCATTTAAGATGCGGTTTATTGTGGAATCGCGTTCATTTGTTGCTCTGCCATCATTTAGCGAACTGACTTTTGGCATTCTACGCAAGAGATACCTGGAACATTCAGGAAGCGAGTCTCGCAGCTCAGAAGATAAGCAGCTGATGAAAAGAATCGTTGAAGAAGAGCTGCTGAAGATGCAGGTGAGTCACGTGATCGATCATCGGAATCATCCATGTTAACGATGTGGTTACCACAGACCACAAAATGGGGAAACCACAGAGGGGAAAAACTGATTTGTTAAATTATATGGTAAAAATTCTGAGATCTAGATGAGGTACTTGCATATACATATTTACAATTTTTTTGCAAGTACAATAATAATAATAATCTTAATCTTGGTGTTAGTGCACTTTACTTTACAGTTATTTAGCAGAAGAGAGTGTAAAATAGAGTTGGAAGATGACATGAACTCATGAGCATTAAAGATTATTATGATCGTATTATCGACTTGGGGCTATATACTTTAATTTTGGAATGACAATTTGATTTACGACCTCAAGTGCAGGCATAAGTTGACAACTACTTGTTGTATAAAGTAATATTCTAGTTGTGCTTTCATTTTTAGAGTCCTGACAGTG
>MU204432.1:8770090-8781347 GCA_017309775.1 Paedocypris sp. Pulau Singkep
TGCAATGGCTGAGCCTCACCCAGGGTGAACCACCTTCATGATCATGGTGTCTCCCCTGCCAGGTAAGTATGAGTTCTACACGCGCTCCCGCCGCGCCACAACCACGACAACCAGCGCCTCAGTGACGGTGACTCCAGCTACAGCAGCTCCACACAGTCGCCATTCACAACCACACACTTCTTCCCTAATCCGCAAACCAGCTGTGTCCAATCACGAGGCTTTATTATCAGCCAAAGAGAAAAAAACGTGGTTTTCGCGACAAACCGCAAACGACGATCAGCCAATAGAAAGTAAGAGATCTTACACGGAATAGTTTTCATTATATCAAGTCAAATCATGTTATAAAAGTACAGATGCAATGCACAATCGCTGAAAACTCTAAACAGAGTGTGCAGGATAATGTTCGGATTGTAAGCCGTTAATAATAGCGAAAATTCTTTTCGAGAGAAACACAACTTCCGGGAAGTACATGTTTCCGGATCACCAATGTGACAAAATAAAAGTCCGTGCCATGCTAAACAATAATTACAACATGCGAGTTTGCTTGCAGCAAGTTAACAGGTTGACTTTTTAGGTATGTACTTTTCATTCTGATATTACTAATTTTCTAACTGAAAAAAATTCTGTTAACTTGCTGCAAGCAAAAAAGACATAATCATATAAAATGTCTGACTTTAACTTCAAAACAGTTATTTTTCTTAAGTCGACTAACAATCTGAAAGATTAATCTTTTTTTATTTATTTGTTTATTTTATTTGGAATAAACTTCATAAAAATTTCATAAACATAAATCTAAATTCATCGGTAGTAAACCTTTTTTCCCTCTTTTCTGTAAGGAATTTGCTCTATATTTCAACACTATCAAATTAGAGTCAATGAAAGTTAAACACACAACTGAACAGTCACTAAACTCTACTTTCGTTTGGTTTTGAAAGATAAATCTGGAGTTTTGTGAATGTAACTTGTAAATTGTGCTTTGTGTTCATAGTTTAGAGAAAATGTGAAGAAAGTGTCTTAGCGACAGAGAAAAACTGTAACGGCAATGTTACAAACATAGTTTTTCATTTTCTGACGCCATTTCACGTGTAATATTTTGAGGTATTTAATTAACAAACAGCGTCATTTTCTCTCCCGAATAAACAACAATTATAAGGTGAGCCATCCTGTCGAAATTCAACGCCATAAAATCGCGGTGCGGATAATGTGTTCGCTAGCCAATACAAGCTTATATACATTTCTTATTTAAAAAGAGGACATGACACATAGAGACGACGTATTCCTGTTTATTTGTGATTGCTCCTGACTTAAATAATAGAAAAAAGGGCTTAAATTTACGTGCATTGAAATTGGCAAATATAAACACCTCCCATGTTTATTAAAGTTTAAAATTGGGTAAAGATTCTTGTACAGTATTTGCGTAGATATGGTATTTGTTTCAAACCATCACCATCTTGTCACCATTTTGTTGTTTGATTAAAATTAAATCTGTTTGATATATGCTGCAAAGCTTTTTAAAGCATTACATTTCCCGTGGTTGTAAGAGGCAGGCAAGCTCAGTGTCCAGTTATTGCACTATTTTGTACAACTGTTTTGCACACAACATATTTTGCACACAAAGTCTTTTTTATTGCACTGCTACTTATGGTTACTGTCTGTAATTTGTTTCGTACTGCACATTGCACTATTGGTGTTTGCACCTACGTTTTTCACTCACCACAGCTCACACGCTGGGGTGATGTGACAATAAAAGTGATTTTTATTTAAAGACTGATCACGACAGTTTTTTTTTTATTTTACATTTATTTAAAACCCGCTGAATTTATGCAATACACATGGAGGTTACAAATCTTCAGACCGAGCCTCTGAATATTGTACTGTAAACATTACATCCGTATGAAGCTTCACAAACAGAGAGTAAAAGCTGAATCCCTCACAATTTCTTTCCCCCACAAATATAAATCCCAGTAACGTAACCCTAAGATCATTCAAACGCATCTTTATAATGTATACTTTGTGATCTGACACTGTTAGCTGAAATTATTAGTAGTCACAATCTAAAACAGACATCCGATCAAATGACAGCCAGTCTTCATGAGAAGAGTCCACAGAGGAGGAGAGTGAGGATGATGAAAGAGGGATGAAGGGTCCACGAGGAGACACGGTTTGCATTTGGATTGAGGATAAAGTCGTTGTAGGGGTAAATGACGAATCCAGGCTGGTCAGTGATGATGTGAGAGTTAATCCAGTCCTCAAAATCAGACACTCGGGTGTAAAAAGCAGGAGCATGAGACACGCCACATCCAGCACCAATATAGATCCCTGCCTGAATCCACTGAGAGTTCTGATTGATGACCAGTGGTGATCCATCATCAAGCTGAAAAACAGAATATTTACAGTATTATTACAGCGATCTCAGACAGCAGAATGATGGTGTGGAAGACCGAAACTCTTTAGTTTGGATAAAAGCAGAATGTCTTACCACACAAGGACCTTCTACACCAGGAGCAGTGCACATCATGGTGTTGGAAACAAGACCTTTAAATACAACATTGCAATCAATGTTGTCTAAAATAGGGATCTCCGCCTCTTGGAGGACCTTTGGCACTGCTTCCGCTGCACATCGATTTGAAGATCAAACACAGATTTTAGTTTGCACTCTTGAATACCGATATATTTAATTTTGACGAGATTTGTAATACGTATATTTTCAAGTGTCTCACTTGTATAATTAGTCATGCCCCATCCAGCAATCCAGCTCTCGGTCCCAGAGACAAAAATACTCCCAGCCGCCGCCAGACAGAGCGGAGAGATGTAGTCAGAGAAAGTCACCGGCGAGGAGAGACGGAGGAGAGCGATGTCGTTGTAGACGTTACTGAAGTTTGGATGGGTGATGATCTGACTCACGTTCCTGGCTATTTCATGAGGGTTGGGGACGGTGCGGCTGAAGCTCCCCAAAAAGACAGTCAGTTGAGATGGAGTCAAACTGTGATGGAGAAAAGAGCAATCGCATCAAAGTTCTAAACCTTTTAAGGGTTCATATCCTTAGTATATCATAGTATTATGGCAATAGTCACAGCGTTTTAGTGTTAGCGTCTTTGGGTTGGTCTCGGACTAAGAAAAGCGCTATACAAATGAACTTGAATTTGAACTTGAACTTTCCACATTCATATGAATATGAAGAGTAAATGTGGAGTCTGTTAAGAGAACAGTGCTTAATTAGGAGAATCAGCAGCTCCAAATCATCAAATGAGCTTGTTCCTTGGGAGAGCCAATGAGAAGCTTGCACGTGATGCTTATGCGATTGCATGTGACTTTAAAATGAAGCATAAACATTTTTACCTTAACTGTTACATTATAACAAGAATAAATTGAAGTGATTAATCTTAAAAGATGACAATTTACATTTAAATAATGCCAAATACCATCTCACCATTTTTTACAAGGACACATGCACATTCTTTTTAGGAATCACATAATTTTTTTAATGAAAATTCCAAGCCTCATGATTCATTTTTTACGGTGTATAGTGTGATAATTAATTTCATACCCATCGACCGAGTGGGCTACAGTCAGAACCCATTCTGCGTTGATTAAAGTGGCACTAAAGGGGGTAAATCCTTGGATTTGAACTTGCCAGGGCCACGACCCGGCTGTGGCGTTCTGACCGCCAACTATCTTGGTGTTGAGAGGAGCTCGACCACAAACTGAGGAGAACAAACGAGTGTGTAAATATATTATTCTGTTTTTGAAACCCAGCTTTACTCAATGTTAAATCTAAAAATACCTTTCAAATTAATTCAAAAATATAAGCGTTAACTCACCGTCTGACTGGCAGAAGCAGCCTGAGGAGAAATAGAACAATGCGTAATTACTCTGCTTATTTCATTCTAATACATTTCTTTGGTTATTGTACACAAAAGTGTACATATTCTGAAAAATCCTTAAAATGTACTCACTTATACAAACTTTGTATACAAAAAGCGAGATTATTTACTGAATCCATGTTAAAAAAAAATGTAACATTTATAAAAGAAAAAAAAATTAATTATTTATTTTTTTTGTTTAGAAAGACAGATATTTCTGTTGAAAACATTCTGCTCTTAGCTTGTAAAAGACTTTAAATTTCAAATTTAAATGTTAAACCAACTTTGTTTTAGCATTTGCAGATCTGGATTTTATTCAGCTATAATTACCTGTGAAGGTGAGAAACATAGCCAGAGCTGAAGCGTAAAGCGTGTAAGTCTTCATGCTCCTGTTGGTGGCTTGACGTTTGAATCTCTGATAGAGAACTCAGCAAGTTCTCTGGCTTTTATAGATTTCCTGGTCTCCACCCAAGTGCAGAATCTCACGCTTCTCTTTAATTAGTTACGGTAAACAAAATACAAACAATTACTATGACATGCACAAAATCTATATATGAAATATATCTACAGAAAGAAAAAAACAATTACAAAATAAAAAAAAAAAAACATAATCTACTGGTAGCTGTTTTCCATCAGCATACAGAAAAACAACATACTCCGCATTGAGTTGTAGACAATATGAAAGTGAGTGAGAATGTCTTTTAAAACTTGAATAATTCAGAAACTGTTTTTAAAGTGATGAAATTCTGAAACTAAGTTACAATTTTCATTTTTTACAAATTGCGACGTTTCAGTGAACTATTCGGACACGGACCTGCTGCGTGACATTTGTGACATTTTTCTGGTGACAGGACTGTGTTGTGAAGCTCCGCGACCTTCAGGCAGGTTCATTTGTCACCTCTGGGTTTCTTGGCACTTTTTGTTGTGCAAGAGAGAAATGCGAGGAATTCAAGTTCAAATTCAAATTATTCAATTTTTTAATTATTACGTTTTATGAAAGTACACACACACACACACACACACACACACACACACTGGGATTTTTAAATGTATATATATATATATATATATATATATATATATATATATATATATATATACGCACACACATATATTGTTTATACATTTTTAAAGGTTTAGACAATATGTGTATTGTGTATATGTGTACAAGATATTGTAAGGATTATGTGTATTATGTGTACAGTATAAGAATTCTATACAGATCTTTGTTGTGTCTTGTCAAGAGCACAGTATTGGGTAAAACTGGATTAGTATTACTCGTTCACACATATTGTGGTATGTTGTCCTGAAATTCTGCAATAAAAAAACTTTTAATTATGTTTTTCTCACTTAAGCAGT
Organism: Paedocypris sp. Pulau Singkep; assembly: GCA_017309775.1. Lineage (NCBI taxonomy): Eukaryota > Metazoa > Chordata > Actinopteri > Cypriniformes > Paedocypris > Paedocypris sp. Pulau Singkep. Next base: position 8,775,313 of record MU204432.1, read on the forward strand.
TCATTAGGCTATTAAAATCGAATAAAATAAAAATAAAAAAAATAGTTATAAAAACTAAAATCCTCGATGTTTAATCAGATATAATGTGCCTTTGCGTTTGGATTTCACAAAACACAAGTCTGTTTTTTTTTTTAAATATAACTCTTTATAACTCTTTATTAAGAAAGTACATTTTTACTTTCAGAACACTGAACACAGTGGTAGAAGTTCTATTAATTGTAGGAGAAAAAAAGTGTCCGATCGACCTTCCCAGGAAAAACAAAGAATACCCTTTTTAATAAAAACAAATTGGAACATAGCAGAAAAATATGCCTTTTATAAAGCAAACCCAAATTAAAGTCAATTTAAGTCCATCCTTAATAAAAGAGGCAGAAGAAGAGAGTCATGACGGAAAACGTGAGAAGAGCAAAAGAGTGAAGATGACTGACGCCTCCACCGAGAACATAATCATTGTTGGGGAACGAGACGAATCCAGCCTGGTCACTTTTGATCTGAGAGTTGATCCAGGTCTCATAGTCGGACACTCGGGTGAAGATAGCCGGATACTTGGGGGAACCGCAGGCCATGCTGACGATATAAACGCCTGCCTGAATCCACTGTGGGCCCTGCTGGATGACCAGAGGAGATCCTTCATCGCCCTGAAGACCAGACATAGACAAGCTCAGATCAGACCTGCTTTATAAAGTAATCGTAGCTGATCACAGACAGAAAAAACTGATGAACGATTCCTTACATTACAAGGAGCTTTTCCAGAAGAACTTAGATTCCCAGCACACATCATACTGTTTGTAATGACGCCTTCATACGCTGTTCTACAAGCCATGTTGTCCACGACTGGGATCTCCACCTCCTGCATAATGCTCGGAATCACGTTGTCTGCCAATGGAAAGAGACACAGATTAGTAGAAACCGCCAAATAAGCAAAAATATCCGGATTTGTAGAGTTAAAAATCTCAACGTGGACTGTTTTTATTACTACCTGTAGCTTGAAGAACACCCCAGCCAGCGATCCAGCTCTCGGTTCCTGCCGCAAAAATACTCCCAGCAGAAGCCAGACAGACCGGAGCGACAGTGTCGGAGAAAGTCACGGGCGAGGAGAGACGGACCAGAGCGATGTCGTTGTTAATGTCCGTGTAGTTCGGATGGATGACGATCTGACTCACGTTGATGCTCGTCGCAGGATTTCTCAAGTTCACGGTTCCCAACAAGACATAAATTTGAGAAGCAGGAATCCTGGAAACACAAATTGTGAGCTGGACAGAACATTTGGCTTTTGTAGTTTCTCACCCGGGGCTTTTCATACCCTTTTAGCACATGAGCTGAAGTCAGAACCCAGTCTGTGTTGATCAAACTCCCACCACAGAAATGCATCTTGGTGTCGGTCTTCTGGATGCTGACCTGCCACGGCCAAGACCCTGACGTCGCATCTTCACCCCCGATGATTTTGGTGTTGAGAGCAGCTTTACCACACACTGATGCTGAATAAACCACACACACTTCTGTCAAATACTTTACAACATACAAAACCATTTCAGCAAATTTTCCTAAAACAGAATTCCTAGTTTTGGAAACTCTCACCATTGACCTGACAGAAGCAACCTGTGGAGAAAGAGAAAGTCTTTAGAACTTGCATTCATAATACATATTCTTTATAGCGTTATAACGTGTTTAAAAAGGTAAAAACCTGGTATATTTAGAAGTGCAGCACCAGAAACCAAAAGAATCAAAGCCATCTTCATTTTAGTCTTCTTACTAATGACTTGCAAAGAAACTTCTGAGAATTTAAAAGCTCCTCACAGGTAAAAAGTTCCTCCCCTTCTTCACTCCTTTTGGTCTAAACCTCTACCTTCTTCTCACATGACCTTCAACATTCCATTTACCCTACACAGCATTCACCCTGCACCCCTTACCTACAACATCTCTTACCTTCTACACCCCATCTACCCTACACCCCTTACCATCTACACCTCTCCCCCTCAACACCTTTTACCTTCTGCTGCCTGTTTATCTTCAACACCTCTTATCTTCTACACCCCATTTACCCTACACCCCTTGCCTTCCACCCTCCATTTACTCTACACCCTTCAACGTCATATTCACTTTACACCTCCTACCCTCTACACCGCATTTACACCCTTCTGTAGAGTGATTTACTCTACAACCCTAAACTTCAACACCCAATTTACCCTACACCCATTTCACTCTAAATTACTTATCCCATAATATCAATCTCCTATCTTTACCTTCCCTAGTGTTAGTTTGTCTCACCTTCAACCCTTCAATATTTAACACCCTTTATCTTCAACTTCCTTCACGTTAAGCCCCCACTTTGCACTTGCTTTACCTGTGTCTTTTTTCGTGAAGTATTTAATTGCTCAAGAATTTCTTTTTGCTTTAGGTATTTCTCAACACATTGTAATGGAGCAGTTTCTAAGCAGAAATAGTACTGTTGTGCCCCGAGGAGACAGGGTCAGTAAAGACTGTGATTGTAAGTGCTAAGTTGAAGTTCTAAGAATGTGGTCTTTCAAGAAAACACATTTGTCCAACATCTCAAAAGTTTGTTCAGTAGTTCATTTCATCATCTCATTGAAATCGGAAACATCTCTGAACGTTCTGCTGCAACCCACCCTGAGAGCTGGGACCCCCAGTGAAATACTCACAAACCAGAGACCACAAGCTTAAAGATTGCAAAATTAAAATCAGTATATCACTGTAGAGGAGGGAACTGATGGCGTGTTGCTGAGATACAAATGCTTACTTTGCTTGACTAGTTTATTAATACTAAAGCGGTCTCTTACCTGTCCCTTATTTAACTACTAAGCCCTGGGGAAAAAAAAGCTTCTATAACCAACTGTACCAAAGGTATAAAGTACTTAAGTAATCAGACTTTGTAACATTTTCTGTATTTTTGTACATTTTGTAAATATACAATATGTTTACATACGTATGTATAATACAATTGATTCTAAAACAAAAAGTATGATGAACGCGTAAAGAAACTGGAAAATTATTTTGAAACACTGAGCATAGTATTTGTATTTGTATTAGTACTTGTACTTTACTAATTGTGTGAACTTGTTGGGACTGAGTGAATTTCAAACTTGCTTATATTTTTGGTACTCAGTACAAGTACAAAGTAGCCAAAAATACTTAAAGTAAAAAAAATTGCAATATTTGCCAAATTTACAGAAATATCGGTATCTGTAAATATCTAAAGTGACAAAGTAATTACTCAAGTACTTTACACCTCTGCTTTAGATCAACACTCAGCTTGACTTTTTTCCTAGCTGACAGTCCATTCAGTGCTCTGTCATTTTAATGCTTTGACCAAATGCCATCAATTTTGTTAAGAGCCAATTTATTTGAAGTAATACCTTTTCTCTTGTCTCTCTAAAAACATTTTTTCCGTCATCTCTCAAATTAAAACGTATGTGACTTAACAAAACTGCTTCTGCAAACGATCACATGTAGTTTACCTGCAGTTTCAGCAGAACAACGGCTGTTTAATTGTCTGCAGTGAGACACGTGCCATTCTGATCAGGTCAAATGTGAAGGTCAGCTTAACCTTCAGGCAAATACACCTGTAGCACGTGTTAGATTTATTAGGAAAGAGAAAACGAGTCTCACCGTAATTGACGGTTAAGATGACCTCAAATAGATAGATAGATAGATAGATAGATAGATAGATAGATAGATAGATAGATAGATAGATAGATAGATAGATAGATAGATAGATAGATAGATAGATAGATTAGATAGACTAGATTGACTAGATAGATAGATAGATAGATAGATAGATAGATAGATAGATAGATAGATAGATAGATAGATAGATAGATAGATAGATAGATAGATAGATAGATCAGAAAATCAGCAAATCAGCATGGTGAAAGTAAAGAAAATGTTTCAAAAGTGCAGAACAAATGGGACACGGAAAGTAAAGGGAGACACTTTCACAGGATAAAGGGGAGAGTGGATAAGGGAAGTGACAGAAGAAAAAACAGAAGAGATGAGGTAAAACTGACAAGACTAAGACACTGTTTATTAAGTAAAACTCTTAAGATGATAGGAAAACATCAAACAGAAGATGAAACTGTGGAACATGTGCCCATGGACTGCAGGAGATATGAAGCGGAAAGAAAGGAAATGAGAGAAAGAATGAGGGAAATTGGGGAGCAGCTAACAGTAGAGGGAATATTAGGTGCAGAGAGGTGGAAGAAGATACAAAACTAACATCAAGGATTTGAAGGATTAAAGGGACGAAGGCGTGTGAAGAAAGGGAGGTTTGCCATTCCTACACTCCGGAGCAGAGGGGGCGGTAATGCATCAGAAGCTGGATGCCCACACTTCTGGAGCATTAATCAACCTTAAAACAGGTGAGACTAAAAAGAAGAAGAGCCCACTAAAACACGGGGATATCTTGCAAACTACGCCGTGATTACTCACCACAGTCTTGATACTCAACTACATTAAAACACATACTTTTTTTCTAAACTATTTTTAGACCAGTGATGTCGGGGGAGAGCGCGTACGCAGTCCCCCACTACCAGAAATTATGCAGTCGAGATTCCCACATTTGGGGAATTCGCTGGGGTACAGCACAGCCGGAGTGCAATGGCTGAGCCTCACCCAGGGTGAACCACCTTCATGATCATGGTGTCTCCCCTGCCAGGTAAGTATGAGTTCTACACGCGCTCCCGCCGCGCCACAACCACGACAACCAGCGCCTCAGTGACGGTGACTCCAGCTACAGCAGCTCCACACAGTCGCCATTCATAACCACACACTTCTTCCCTAATCCGCAAACCGACTGTGTCCAATCACGAGGCTTTATTATCAACCAAAGAGAAAAAACGTCATTTGCGCGACAAATCGCAAACGACGATCAGCCAATAGAAAATCAGAGATCTAAACGGAGTCGTTTTCATTATATCAAGGGTCAAATAACGTTACTAAAGCACAGATGCAATGCACAATCGCTGAACATTTTAAAAAGGGTGTGTATAACGATTTTCGCATTGCAACTCGTTTATAGTATAGCGTGAACAATACGTGAATAGGTTGAGAAAAACACAGCTTCCGGGAAGTACGTATTTCACCAATATGGCATAATAAAAGTCGGTAACTCTGAGTCAAATTTGTGATTTCGTGATTGTGAGTGTAACCCGTCCAGTGAAGTTTTACACACCATATATTAAATAGATTTTTGGAGCAGGGACATAGAATAGGGGTTTGCTCCGTCCACTCTGTGCATCGACCCGGTAATGCAATACATGCAGAACAACCCCCTCTAGCGGCGAATAATGGAACATCCACACAGTCTTGTTGAGAATTACATTTTTCAATACAGTAATTCCATTTTATTGATGCAGGGGTTTTTATCGGGTTATTGATCGCGGGGAGCTGGCGCCTATCTCAGTGTCTTTGGGTCGTCTTTGGGCCCTGGATTGGTGGTCAACCATTCGCGGAGCGGGACACACAGACAAACTCACACACTCACACCAATGTGGTCAATTTTCCAATTCCAACTCACCTGAAACGCATGTTTTTTGGACTGTGGAAGAAAACCGGAGAACCAGGAGAAAACCCTCGCAAGCACGAGAACACTGTCGACTTTTATTTTGTTTTCTTGGCTCTACGTGAACGTGCGTGATGTTGTGTTTCTCTTAAACCTTAATCGTTATTTTTTTTTATTGCAGTCGCAACATTAACATTATAAACGTCTTACAATCCGAATCTGCATCTGTATTTTTGCATTGTTGTTTGACGAAAACTACTCCGTGTGTAAGATCTCTGGCGGGCTGATCGTCGTTTGCGATTTGTCGCGCAAATGACGTTTTTTCTCTTTGGCTGATAATAAAGCCTCGTGATTGGACACAGTTGGTTTGCGGATTAGGGAAGAAGTGTGTGGTTGTGAATGGCGACTGTGTGGAGCTGCTGTAGCTGGAGTCACCGTCACTGAGGCGCTGGTTGTCGTGGTTGTGGCGCGGCGGGAGCGCGTGTAGAACTCATACTTACCTGGCAGGGGAGACACC
>MU204432.1:8789065-8811565 GCA_017309775.1 Paedocypris sp. Pulau Singkep
TTTTCCTAGACAGAGAGAAGAATAATATCACAGATTCAAATGCAAAATACACATTTTACACTACTGTTTTTCTTTCTTTCACTTATTTGGTAAATAAATTTATTTTTGGTGATTATATTACATCTTTGTCATTCATTAATTTAAATAAATATGCTGGCTTTACATTTCAAATGACAATATGGACGCAAATAAAAAAAAAAATACCATTTCAAAACGAAACAGGAGCCGATTGCGTAATATTCCACATGGTTCGACTTATATATACCGGGATTAAAATAGAATGTGTAGATTTAACAGGACTAACAATGACTCAGAGTCATTGAGATAATTAATTTCTGGAATAAAATGGATAAATGGTCGTTTGCCCTGTAGTTTGAGATCTTGAAATAAACAGAAAGACTTTTATTTTGATAAACTGGTTGGTTTGAGCAGAAATTGGGTGATAGACGTTGGATCGACATTCACCATCTCCAGCAGTTTTTAGGCATCGCACAGATCAGGAATTTATAATTTTTTATCAAAAAAAAAAAAACAAAAAACAAACAAACAAACAAAGATCAAACTAAATCCAACAAGTCACATTTGAAAAACGAGTTGCCAAATTGTTCACATTTCATTTCCCAATTTTCCCACGTTTCTTTTTCTGTTACACCACATATTCTAACATTTACATTCATGAGATTTTTTTGTATATGTATATCAATATGGCGCATTGAGGGGGATTGTGTGTGTGTGTGTGTGTGTGTGTGTGTGTCCAGCTTCCTATGACCCGGAAATGGAAAAGTGGTTCAGATATACAGCAATTGTATGTATATGAGTGTGTGTGTGTGTATACAATTGTTGAACAACGTTGTTCAAATCAACATAAAGTGTAGCTGAAATCCAGTATCAGATCCTTTATTAGACGAATTGGCAGCAGAGAGCTATTCCTGACCAGGTTATGGAACGGGTTCTTTATCATCAGTTATATTGATTCCCGAGACGGATAATTCACGACCAAGAGTGAACACACGGACCTAAAACCCCAAACAATCCGAGAATAAAAGAAGAGCAGACATTTAAAGATCCTGTGCCTGATCTGCCGACTCATAATGTCTCACATACCACCAGAAAACCCCAATTTAAGCTCCTGGAGAGATCACGTGATAGCACCGAACCCGTGTGTCGATCACTGAAGAACTTCTACCAATCATCCAGCTTTGGTCACCATGTTCTACTCCCACCAACCCCCCCGAAAAGTTCAGCTCAGTCCCGCTCACCCCAGACGTGAGTTCAGGCCTCAGTAGTCTTGGTTCTGGTATCCACCAGAGCCGTCGTAGTTGGTCTCCGCGTCTGCGTTGTAGGCGCTGTAGTCGGATCCGGGCTCCGGGGCCGCTCCCGGGTCCTGGCTGGGGTCGGTGTAGTCCTGAGAGAAGAGAGAAGAGCTGGCGCCCAACTTGTACCGCTGGAAGCCGAAGAAAGCTTGAGCGGCCTTCAGGAGGAGAGAGATGGAGAGATGGAGGGAAACGGCGAGATGGTGGAAAGCACGGCGCATTGAGGATGGATGGAAAGGGAGGTGAATTAATGAGGATGGGAGAAAAAAGAGAGAGAGAAGAGGTACATTAGTAGTTGATTACGTTGAAAGGTTGAGCGTGTTAGTTTGCTTGAGGCTAAGGAACACGCGGAAGACACAAACTATGGCAAAAACACACACGAGTAATACCACAGAACTTTACACTGTTTAATTCAAGCCAACGTGCGCATTCATTTTGTCAAATTACTTTCGGATCTTAACAAAGTATGGCAACAAGAACAAACCCCATTTTGTGCGTCAATCAACAGTACAAGTCGTAAACACACTTTTTGTTTTACTTAAAATGATTACTTTTGTTCTGGCGATTTATTCGCGAAATATTAGGCTTCTGCCGCGATCGCGAAACGAGCAACTTCAAGCATTTGTTGACTTCCAGATAGCGAGATAATTAAGCCACGCCCTCAACACGCGCAACTTTTATTTTCTCTACATGACACAGTCGACGTCCAAAAAATACGAGATAATTTAGTGCCACTGCCGAGTCAACAACTTTTATTTTCAAGTCGCGATCTCGATGCTGAGCTCTCAATAAAACAATTATTTATAGATAGCAAAAAAAAATTGCGATCATAAAAATTGAACAATTATACTTCACAAAATAACAAAGTGATGTTCTAGAGATAATAACTCGTAGATTAAAGTTTCATTGCGTTGGATTTCGATATCGTTTCTGAATTCCCGCACAGAGAAGCGGGAATACGGAGGAAGTGTTTACGTGGTTCTGTCGCCCTCTAGTGTTCACAAACACAACCGCGGCTTAGGGAACGTTCCTATCGCAGAGTAGAAAATTGGACAACCAGCATAAAATAAAACAAAAATGTGATTAATTTGTACATTAATTAGCAGAAGTCGATTTAACAGAGTTTATAGGTGGATACGAGAGTCATTGTGTGGCTTTGCTCAAATTAAATTCTGGCACTTTAATTCTGGAAAAAGTCTAGGTCACAAACACAAGCGGAAAACCATTAAGCGTTAAACAAAAGGAGGTGGCGTGTGAGGAGTGAACAGTTTGTCGTATTCCTCTTCGAAAGAGACTCTCTTTAGTCGTTCCAAAGCCATCAGAGTAAGAACACCCTATAGAAAGAAACACATGGGCCAGAGACACTGCTCGTCAGAAAAAAATATATCCACGACACTGAATTAAACCACAACTATACAACGATATTGTTCAGTATCCTCGAGTGTAGGCAAACCTGGAAATATACACGGTTAAAAATAACGTACGACTATATGTATCAAATGTTTTGGTGATAATTATGTAGGCAGTCAAGTTTACATGAAATTAGATGCTAACACATTTTTAAAACTCCACATTATGAAAATAATATCATATATTTATAAAGGTGCTAGACTAAAACATTGTACTTAAGGCAAAATGTTAAATGAATAACAGTGGTCTGAGAAGTTCAGAGGGCTTTGTTATTGTTTGACCCAGTTAATACATCTAAATAAAAGTTACATTCTTACAATTCTTCTTCTACAAATTTTTTTTTATAAATAAATAAATTTAATTAAATCATTAAAATGGTTTGTTGTGTTTGCGTTTGTAACATACCGTAAACGTTACCGTCATATGGCTCTCAATCTCCCACAATTCCACAAAAGATACGGGGGATTGTGGGAGATTGAGTTTCAAAGACTAAAGACGTAGTAGTAAGTTCTATCGAGCGTAGCTATTTTACAGGTTAGCGTTCATTCACACCAAGTTAAAAACTTGTGATTGTCAAAACCGTAAATTAAAATCTGATATATAAGAGGCGTAATACAGACCCAAGAAAATATGGAGAAGAAGGCGAAGGTGATGGCCGCCCTGGCCGCGTCTCCCCCCTCTTTAAGAGGGTTATCCTCGGGGTCTGCCACCTGCCACTGGTTGGCCAGAAAACAGAATCCCACAAACCACACGAAAGACCAGAAAGCTGAAAAGCGGAAACATTTAAATCCGTTATCATCGATTTCCCCCGTGAAACGCTTTATCGCCGCTAGAGGGCGCTGCAGTCATGCACTGTACGGCAACGAGGCGTTACAATTACATCTGCTCTTGTGGAGAAATCTTTATAAAATATGAAGCAAATCCTGCAGCGTTAAGTGCGCTTTTGTGAAATAAAATACACATTTGTATTATGTAGTTTTACTTGTTCATCTGGTGGATGATTTGATGAGCAAAAGCAAAAAATCATATAAAAGCAAAAGATTTAAATCATATAAAACACAGTACGTATATAAACTATAGTTATCATGACAAAAAAAAGTAAAATAATAATAAATTATTATTTTAATGATACATTGTTGAGTGTGTATCATAATAATTTTGAGTGTGTGACTGAGTGTGAGTTTGTGGCTTTGCGTGTTTGTTTGTTGGTTTGTTTGTTTGTGTGTGTGTGTGTGTGTGTGTGAGGAGATAATAACAAGTGTGTTTTAGGTTTGTGATTGTGTGTGTGTATTTTTTTTCGACTGATTTGAGCGTGTGAAGTGTTTGTGTGTGTGTTTTTGAGTTTGTGCGTAGCTGATTTGAGTGTAAGGTAGAAAGTGACAAGTGTGACTGTGTGTGCGTGTCTGCGAGAATGAACAAATGTGTTTTGATTGGATGTGAAAGTAAAAGTTATAAACCCTTCTGACACACACACACACGTACACACACACACACACACACACACACACACACACACACACACACACACACACACACACACACAATTTCCCCACATTTAATTAATTCGCAAGTTGAGTTCAACCCAATAAAACCCAGGATTGTAAAGTTGTAAAAATCTTATTCTGAGATGCGTATTTCATCACCAGAGACGCGATGTCAGATGTAAAATTATAAAAATCTAAATCTGAGATATTCCATCACCTGAGACGCCGATGTCCGCCAGCACGGCCTTCTTGCGGTCCTTGACGCTGCTGATCTGAGGGAAGTAGATGTCCAGCGCCATGAAGGCGGCGCAGCTGAGGAAGGCCAGGCCGCCCATGCCCACGCCGTAGTTACAGGCGTTCTGGTTGCGGTTGAAGATGCAGTACTCCTCCACCTCAGTGGGACGGTTCACGTAGCCTTCATTAGCGATGCAGCCGAAGATCACGATGGAAAAGATCTGAGGAGAAGCGAGATTCGTGTGATTTTAGTGATGCTGCCATGATGAGGTGGTTTAAATATAAGACCTGGCCACAATATAAGCCCTAGTGTGGACCAGCAGAGATCTGCCGTCTTTTCATAATGCCATGTCACTTAAATTTCACAGTTTATTCCCATAAAAGTTCATTCCGTTTCTATTGGACACGAGAAAGTAAAATAAAGGCAAGTGATGAGTAAAACTAGTCAATAAACTTCAGTCAATTAACTCGATTTAAGTGAATTCGCTTTGCCACTTTTTTGATAAACTAATATCAGCATAATTGTGACTGAGTAATTGTGACTTTGTATCATAACCTTTAAAGCACAATTCAAATGTATTTTTCCACGCATATTTTGCCACGTGATTATGTAATTGTGATTGGTTATGTTGTTTTTTGAAAATGTTAAGTGTATTTACTCCCAAATAATACTCTTACAAACTAAAAGTCGCAGCCTCTCCATGAAGGTTTATTGTGTGTGTGCGTGTGTGTGTGTGTGTGTGTGTGTGTGTGTGTGTGTGTTTCAGATCAGTCTCAAAGACCCGTTGGCTGTTTTAGAGCCAAAAAGCTTCATTAGCAAGACTCTATTTTTGGAGAAAATAGAGAAAGGCTTTATTTTTGGAAAGATGATTTAAATGTGATCCTCAGATGCTTTTAGAAGAGAGTCCTAATAGAAGTCCACAGTCATTTCAGTTGTGAGTTGAATTCCTGCTCTCTGCCGGATCACAAGGCCCGTGGCTAAAGGGCATGAAAGCCAAGCCTTGTACCCAGCAGCACGTGGGATCCGGGTCTTGTGATCATCAGGAGCTTTTCTTGCTGCTTATTTCAAAAAGACATTTTTTGGGAAAGGTACAGATATAGGCAAAAAAAACAAAAGCATTTTTTGATTGCATTTTAATTGTTTATATGGAACCAAAATGTTCTGTATATTGTATTTCCAACCCATTTCTATTTTATATAATCCATATGTAAGAAAAATACTAAACAAGTAAACAAAAACAAGTGAAATTAGTGAAGTTGTATAATACACAGAAAAAATATAATATTTTATTTTTTATTATAAATGGTGATTTCCCCTCACATTTTATTAAAATGCTTAAAAACCTTGACTGCTAAGTAAGATTTTATTTTCCTTGTTTTATTTCCCACGTTCCTGCTATATTTACGTGCATATTTGTTTTGAGTATTTATGCTCTAAATACATCATATAATGTATTGTTCTTGTGCATTTCATTTTTGTCCTCTTATCAGTCAATGCATATGTTATTAATTCATTCATATTTTTTGTTTAGCATTTTTACTTTTCAAATTATTTATGGGATACATTCAATTTGCATTAATAAAAATCAAAAGGAACACATTTAGTAATACATGATACAATTCCATTTTTTTTTCTTTTCGAATATTGTTCACTAAAATCAACATTATAATTATAATCATTATTATTATTACTATATAAAAAAATCCAATTCTATAAGAAAAAAAAAAACAGTGCTGATGTGATTGCTGATATTTGATCCCAGTAAGTTCTTTAATTACGGTGGCACATCGGTTATTCAGGGTTCGGCGAGCTGCAACAATCACTCATCCACCCGTGAATCAATCAACACCTCCAAAGGAAGTGAAATAGAGCCGCAGCGTATATTCAATACGTCTCTTAACACGTAACGTGGTGTAACGTGAGATAGTGGCCAAAACAATGACAGGTTATTCTGTGAAGTGTCTCTCGACGGATAATCCTAATCTGAAGCTTTGCCTCGTCTCCAAAAGTGTTCCAACGTTGGTGTCCGAGTTAATTCACAGCTAATTCATGACTTCCTTGATCTGTTTTAAACACCTTTGTGAAATGGGTTCAGTAGAAGAGCAAATTCTAGCCTTTTTTGCATAAATTAAGACATTGAATTATAATTTTAAATTCATACTCGTAATCTCAGAACGAGTAAAAAGTAGAAACTGTTTTGACACAAAGTAAACGCTCTTAAAACGAGTCTTCTTTACTTCTGGCGGGGCACGGACCTTCTTAACATCTCCCCCTCTCTGTCACAGCCACTTACACGCCTGCTTTGCCTTCCTCCCTCCCCCTCAATCCCTCGCATTTAATCTCTCTGACCTTGCGTTCACTGTGCGGGGGAAAGAGATCACGAGAGAGAGAGAGACTGAGTCATGAGACCCACAGAGGAAGACCACCTATACACACACACACACACACACACACACACACATTCCCAGGATTCATGCCACATTGTCAGGAGGTCGGTTACATTTTTGTTACACACAAAAAGTGTTTTTCTTTATATTTAAATGTTTCATTTTTTTTAAGTATCCAGTATGAAAGTATACAACACAATGACCAAGGCTGCACATCTTGTACATTTCTATATTTATTACAGAACATTTTTTATTGGTATAGCAATATTTGTATTTTGTTATAGGACTAATCTCATTTAACATGCTTATACTAAAGAACAAAATGTGTCATTATGCTCAAATTCAGATAAATTCTGATCACGTCCACGAGCATTCGGATGGACATGATGCTCGAGTTCTCAGAGAACCACATCCCAGGAACGTCACGACCCCACCAGAGCAAACTCCTGCCAGGCCATCACAAGCTGTTTTAACAATGTTAGGAGCATAAAGAGACTCAGCAAACTACGTTTTCTCCATTACGTAATGACTGTGGCCGAAAAACGAGCATATGGAGGGAGACTGAGAGCCTGCAGCATCCTTCTGATGTGCCATTAGTCCAAGAACAGACCACAGGAAGACCACCGTGCTATATTTAAAGCATCAGGGCCGCGATGAACACATCATCGGAGCTGACACAGTGTGCTTGATGTGATTCGTCCAGACCGTGCGGATGAGAAAAAAAAACACGCAAATGGCCCGAGGTTTGAAACGCTGAATCAAGAATGAAGAATTACAAGGGAGGAATGAAGACAGAAGACGCGTTGGATCGCAATCCAAAGGCACATAAAGGTTAGATTGAGGAATATTCATTTCCTCTCACCGAGCTTGTTACTATCCTGCTCCCTGATTGTTGTCATGCCAACGTAGCAGCACTCACTCAACCAATCAGAGCCAGAGTCCGACAAACACGCCCCCATATACGTCTTTGAGATTCTATAGGCGGCACACTGCACTGGCATGGCCGACACGCAGGCAAATCAACAGTTGTTTAGTGCAGACGGCTTTCCTGCCCACACCTTCATCTTTCCCAGCGAGAAACAGGTAAAGCCGCCATGATCTTGAAGAAATCAAAGTCAAGAGACAAAGTCAATGCGCCTGTCGGGGAGTTCAACCAGTCTCGACATTTACATTTTTATTCGACTGCTGGGAAGCGAACCAACAACCTTGATGTTGCTAACACTATAATATTTATTTATTTATTTTATTTTTTTTGTCAATTTTAGTCCTTCATTTTTTGTGCTTTTAGTGATCTATCTAATTGTTTGTACATTTTATTGTGATCATGTTTTGGATTATATGTGACTATGTTTTTAATGTAAAGCACTTTGGTCAGTCTGCTGTTTTTTAAAAGTGCTTTTATAAATAAAGTGGACTTGACTTGACTATTTTAGCAGGAATGCTGAAAAGATTAAGCTTAAACACACACTGCATTTGACACCAGGCAGGATTTGAATTCAGATATTAAACGTCATAATTTATAGACGTTTCTCCGGAAGGAAAATTACGTGGAGGCTTTTAGACAAATTAAAGAAGCGTGTAAAGCGCACAATACAAATGATGCTTTTCCAATTCACCGCTGACAATTATCCAATCAAAGAAGCAGTGAAGGAGGAATAGTGTCTGATTGGTTAGCTCTGTGTTTAATCACTGTTTTAGACGCCCATCCCCCCATAATCAGCCGGCATCCAGTAATCCCCCCACCCAGACCCCCCCCCACCACCACCACCACCACCACCACCATGTGTCTGTCCACAAAACCTTATTATCAGCAAATACTGCAGACCTCTTCTTCCCGTTAAATGTCAAACATCTAAACTGAGATGACACAGAGCACAGATACAACAGTCATTACAGCTATAGTGATATAGAATCAATAAAAATAACAACTGTGTCAGAATTAATTCCTGATAATTAACATGGCAATACGTAAATGATGAGAACCCGAAGGCCACTGGGATGAAGACATTCCCAGACAGAGTCATCTGCGGTTCTGTGAGATGATTGGCTCCAATATATGCAATCAATTAGCTGACATGTTGATTTTCAAATCGAACAATTCGGAAAAAGTCAGACTTCATAGTAAAACGTTTTTTCATCTTAAGAGCTAATTAGCGTTACACAATTGCACACCGGTATTACAAACATACAAAATGTTCTTTTGAAATAATCCGACAAAGATCTCAAAACCCACATCGGTGTTTTCCCGAATAACCAGTTGTTTATTATTTTAATCACGATGACAAATAACAACAAATCTACAGTTTACGCCGCCCGCGCGTGTCTGCGTTTATTTATTCACAGTTGTAAACAACGTTGTTCACATTTGTGGGTGGGATAAAAAAAAATGCACAACAGTGGTGGTAGTGCCTCGCGTGCCAACGCGAATAAATAAACGAATGCGTAACACGCGCGCAGATTAAAGCGGACGGCAGAGCTTTCACGCGCATTTACAGCGTCGTCACATGACGCCGGAATTATGCAATTAGTCGAATCGCACTCACCCACGACACTAATCGAAGAATAGTCTGCGGTTGCTGAAAGAAGGTGATCGGGTCGAAGGTGCCACCAGCCTTGCCAGCCCCGTATGCCTGCTCCATCCTCAGCGCTGCGGGATTCCTCCTCCGTGCCTGAAGTTCGGCTCTGATTCGGATGGATTATTGACCTTGAGTCGCTCCGTCCTCTCGTTAAAGCCAAACTCTGCGCGCTTGACACTGGCTTGTCGCTCGCTCGTGGCCTTCGCTGTCCGCTCGACGAGATGTTCCTTCTGAAGCGACGTCCCTTCTGTTCCGTACCTCTCTCATTTCAAGGGTGGAGAGAGGAGACCGAGCAAACACGCATCCGCGGGACCACGGGAGCGCGCATTATGCTGTCAAGCCGCACGCGCGCGCCCGAGGATGCAGGTCACGTGGCCGAGGAAGGTTACGATGCGCGTGAGGAAAGCTGCGGTGTTTTACGTGTCGGCGCCACTGATTCGGCGAATGTTTTTTTTTTTTAGGTAAATAAACATTAACGTGAAGTATTGCCAATCACGTTGCGATTTACGTCAGATGGTTTGGAATCGTGCGCCACCTGGTGACGGGACAAAACGTCACATTCTCGCAAGAACGAACGCTTAGTCATTTATATACACGTACTGTACTTTATATATAAAACGAGGATACACACGGGCACAACGTGGGATATATGGAATCAGCTAACACAACACGAGACGCACAGGACTTGGACTCTTTTAAAACAAATCTGAAGACGTTTTTATTTTCCAAAGCAAATACCTGATATTTTAAACTCTGCTAGCACTTTGAGATTACCCAATGGAAACTGCGTTATAAATAAAATATATTCTTATTCTTATTCTTATTATTACCGTGACGTTCATTGTCAACGCACGTGCGCGCGCACACAACACAACTGGGATGTTAAGAATTTGACCGGAAACCGGTCAAAAAGAAACGCAAAAACTGAAGTGAGAGTGTAAATTTACTAGTGTTATTTACAAACACGTGGTTTACAGAGTTTAGTAAGAGCGCTTTAGCCACACCGTTTAAAAAAATACTCGGTACAGTTTCGTGTAAATTCTCGCACGCGCATCCATTTCAAGTACACCCTTCGTCTTCAGTGACGCCAAAAAGCAAATGTTAAAACAGACAACGACAGCGAAAGTGTCAGAGATGTTGTTTCCACAGTAAAGAGAGCAGTGGTTTCTGATTTATGGCAAAACATCTGAGGCATTGCAGCGACACGGCAACGTTGGTTTAGTTCAGTACTAAAAAAAAAAAAAAAAAGAGGACGATTCACGAACAATACAAAATAAAAGTCTCGGAATTTCTTCCCCCGTTCACACACATCTATGAGTCGGCTCTATGTGGTCATAAAAAGATGACGTTAACAGTGACCTAACGTGATTAAATCCCCCATAAATCTTAGAAACAGCACTCATGAATATACGCAATCAGTCAGATTCCTACAAAAAAGCTCTTAAGGCTAGTGGATACCCTTCAGGAGGTTTCAAATGGCTCGAGGTTATTCGTAAAAAGTGTCTATTTGCTTTTTTCGTTTTTTTTTTTTTAGGAGAGCAAGATGGCTTTTGAGGGCTGGTGGTGGGGAAGTTCATCAGGCGTCTCTACACAGTGAGATCACAAGCCATCTGAAGCAGGCGTGATGTTCAGTGCGAGTTCTCGGTGCTTCTGGTTCCTCAGAGAAGAGCCACGTCTCCTACTGTGCTTGTGCTCTGTCTCCACGCCCTCGTCTTCCAGCACGGAGAGTGTCAAGGTGCTGCACCTACATTCCGTGCGTTACTTGACGTTGAAGACCATGAGCGGTCGTTCTTCACGCTTCTGCCAGGGGCTCTTCTTATTCTCCCCATCTTCATCTCGGTCCTCAGCTTCGGTGTCGTCTTCTGGACTGGCCTGGGAGTCTCTGTGGACCTCGCTGGTGCTGCTGCGAGTGCTGTTGTCACGACTGCGGCCTTTACGGGGGAACGTTCCTCCTCTGGACTCGGGGGTCTGGTCCAGCAGCGGCCCGGTGGAGTTCTCCTCAGGAGAGTACATGGCTGATGGACCCTCGCTGCTGGACTCTGGGGTCTCTATAACCGGAAGCTTGGAGTAAATCTTCCCGTGGGCTTTTCTGTCCCCCACAGCTTTGGTCTTGCTCTCCTCCTTCACCTTTCGCTGAGAGGACTGGTGGTCCTGGGCCAGGCCGCCCAGTGGTAGACGCAAGCCGTCGTTGCTTAGCTCGATATAGGAGTGTCTGACCAGAGAGTTGGATCGACCGTCCAAGGAAACGAACCAGGCACGAGGATGTGGCTTGACCCCGAGCTCCAGCAGCTTCTTCTCAGTCATGGCCTGCAGCTCACCGTTCATTTGTGCGATGGTGGAGTCGTTGAAGAGCACAGGGATGCGGACCGGACCTCCAGCCTGCTCGGCTCCTCGGTTCCTCTCCTCATCTTTCTGGCTGGAGGCTTCCTGCTGCTCACCTTGACCAGGCTGCTGTTCCCTTTGGTGGTCCGGCTGCTGTGGTGGTAGGGTCATGCAAACCTGGAGACCTTCCATGTCCTGCTGCAGCTGCTGCTGTCTTTCCATGGCCTGCTCCATGGCTGAGAGATGCATGTAGTGGGCCGGGATGACCAGGGTGGGCACCATGCTTTGGTACATGCTCTCCTTCATCTGCTCCATGGAGTGGCAGAAGATCAGCTGGCCAGGCTGTGTGCTGACCGAGCCGGGCCGAGCTTCTGCGTAATACTCTGGGGGTCTGCGATCCTGATAGTGTCCGGCGAATGGTGGGGATGGTGGGTCGGACGAGTAGCCCTGGTTCTCCTTAGCATTGAGAAGATGGTACCTGCGTTCCTCTAAGTCCTCAGAGCTGTAGTCCGTTTGCAGCAATAGGTCTCGTGTGTTCGTCGCCCTGGGGGCTTTCAGAGGCAAGGTCTCTTCACGCGTCAGGTCGGGGTGCTTCTGGACGGGCCTGAAGAAGTTCTCCCCGGAACCCCGGATGGAGGAAAAGTCTGATTTGACGGCGTCAGGGTCTCCGGAAGAGGAGGCGGTTTCCATGTGTCCGCTGCTGATGAGGTTGAGGTGTGAGGTGGACGTGCCCTGGTCTCTCCTGGAGCTCTCCAGACTGGACGACAGGCGGGATTTTCTGCGATGCTTGCGCGGTTTCAGACACCTTCTCCTTCAAACAAGAGAGAACAAAAAAAAAAAGCAGGTGCTGATATCAGCCGATTTGACATAGACATTAGTACTTGTACAAGTACTTGAGTAAATGGACTTTGTTACTTTACTTAAGTATTTTTGGGCTACTTTGTACTTGTAAAAACAAGTAACTAAAATAATTTAAGTGATACATGAAATAACTTATACTTTATCAGCATCTAACGCGGTTCATTTCTTAGTCGGACAAGGCGATATCGCCATCTGCAGGATGCTAATGGTACTGGATGCTATTTATCAGCTAATAAGTGGCTTGATAAATACCATGTGTTTAATTAGCGACATTAGTTTGACGGGGACACTTTATGTTCAAACATCGAGGAGTTTAATTTCATTTCTATATTAGGAAACAAAACCTCATAAATAACGAGTTTCTTGTTTTTCACATTTCTTGGTGTTTTTTGCGCCTAAAATCAGTTTGAGTAAAATACTTGTTCTTTTAAAATCTGACACGTTACGACTTATACTCAAGTCTTCTTGGAATTGGTGACTTGCAACTTGTAATGGTGTAAAATTTACAGCAATGTATTCGTACTTTTACTTAAGTATGGTTTTCAGGTCTTGACACCTCTGCTCAGTTAAACAAAAATAAATGAAAGGAAACGAGATCCAAACAGATACCTGCAGTAGTACAACAGCAAACACAGCAGAACCAGCACCAGCAAGGCCATGGCCCCCAGAATGGCCAGCAGGAAGATTGTGTGATACGTGGTGATGTCCCTCAGACCGGAGGTGTTTAAACCTGTCCCTACAATGAAAAACAGGGCCAAAAAAGACTATTATTTTCAAGACCTGGAGTCTCCCGAAGCTGATCTCACCTGAGCTGGAGGGAAACGCAGCAAGCCAGTATCCTAAACTCGGAGCCACGAAACTCCACGTCATCTGAGAGTCTTCGTTTTTGACGTAGCCCACACCGCCTCGGACCCACAGACCTGCCAACAAACAGGGATTTAGTGTGAAGCTTTTTGGCCTTCTCGTCAAATTTGTCACTCAACCACAAATGAATTGCAGAATGATGCATTTAATGCAGGAAATATTCATGATCTAGATTATTTTTCCTTTATTACATTACGTTAAATGATATAATATTATTTATTAAGTTGGATTTTAACAACTGGTTGAGAGAATACGTGTAAGGATTAACAATATTCAGGGATGTAAAGATGTGGAGTTTTCTGCAGCTGAATCACAAGTGTAAAATATGTTTATAGATCTCTTTATAATCTATAATTTTATAATAGTTATGATCTCTTTATAATCCTTCAGATCATGATTCTGCATATAACATATGGCACATGTCATGTCAAACACTTTAAAATGGATTTTTATGGAAATTGCAACAACCATTTCTTCAATCATGAGAAATTATATAGTTTAATTGGGCCGCCGGTTAAAGAGGAGAAATCCTAAAGTTTCATACATATTCATATCAATTTGTGCCACTTTATTGGGGCAAAATGGTCGTGTTCCGAAGTGTCCCAATTAACAGGAGTATTTACTCCCTAGGCCTAGATTACAAGTATATACTTAGATTGCCACTAGATCTCAGTAGTCAGGAGAACATGGACTACAGAATCTAGAGCAGCAAAGTCTTTTTTATTTTCAACAAGCCCCGAGGACGGACAGAAGAGCACAGAGAGTTAATGCGTCCTGACAGCGTCACGCACACACGTGACATAAAAGCACATATAACGTCTCTCTCTACTTAAGAAAACAAAAACACACGTTCTGTGATCCAAGAAGAGAATGTTTATATCTAGATGTGTGTGGTAAACAAGCACTAATATCCGGTCACAGATAGAAATAAAAACACGGAGCCGTTTGCAGTGCGCGCATATGGACACTAGGAGGCGCTGTGGGCACGGCGCTTTAAGACCGGGAAGCTCCTCCAATCAGTGCTCACCAAAGCCTTTCATGCTCCGCGTCTGTGATCTGCCTCCAAAACAAACAAGCCTCGACGAGCACATGGCAAACTCCAGCCACACAATGGATGTTTTCATCATCATCATACAGCGTTAGGACATCCAGGCTCCTCCCCCTTTCAGATAATGACGTCACCACAGATCCGCGCCGCGTTTTGAAACACGAAACCCGCTTTTTCTCGCCGTACTGACCCTTCATATTTCGCTAATCGACGGAGAGAATCGTCAACAAAAGAGTCTATTGTGTTTCTCAGCTGTGCGTTGACAGTTCAGAGAGAAGAGAACATGTCTGCGACCCCACATTAACTCGTCCTCTGACGCATATGGGACTTTTATCTAGTCTGACATCCAGTTTATATCCACTTGATGACTTTTCCAAGCCCGTTACTGGTGAACTTTATGAGTAACTGAGGAGTAACAACACTGTTCCCGGCTCTGGAAAACTCTGATTCAACTTATCATATCTTTTATGACGGCAATAGAACGTTGACATTTTGTATACTACGCCTAAAATATTGCTTTAAAAAGTATATTGCACTTTAGAAGAAAAATGTTGTGTGTGTTTGTTAGGTTTCAAGTTTAAGTTCAAGTTTATTTATGTAGCACGTTCCTCAGTCCCCTGACCAACGCAAAACCGCTATTTGGAATTATAAAAGTTATTTGGAGTTTTTAAAGTAATTTAAAAAAAAAAGCATTTGTCCAATGTCCATCTGTGTTTCAAAAGTCAAAACAAAAAGTCAATAAAGAAATAAACAAAAAAAAACATTTGTATGTGTATTGGGTGTCATTTTGCGCGCACACACACACACACACACACACACACACACACATGCGCGCGTGCACACACACACTTAATTTTCATTGATGTGTAGATCTTGTATACTTACAATGACTTAATGAAAAAAAATCTTTACATTTCTAAACATAAAAAAATCTGTTTAGAATATTATAAATATCTAATTTATATTATTATACTATTTATATTATACTATTATAATTTATACTATTATAATATTATATTTATAAACATGTGCCTTATGTATTGCTAAATAATGAATACTAAATATACAATCCACAGGGGGCAGCACTGACAAATGGAATCCCCCAAACAAACAACAGGGCAAAGGTCAAAACAGTCCAGGTTCCATTGGGCATTTTAAATAAGGCCGCTGCTGCAATGCATTTTGGGTATTCTTTCCGACTAATGGTTGACTCGATCACCCCAGGCTGAGTAAACGTGGAGGCAGGGATTAGTCTGTAATAGACTAAGCTGCTTAGTCTAAAATCAATCGAGATTTCCCCACGAGAGGAAATGAATCTTTTAGCACGTTTTAAGAAGCCAATAATGAGTCTTAAAACAGAGGAGGAGCTGAGAGCCGACAGCCTAGGCCAGGGGTCCAAAGATCCAATAAAAAGTCAGACTTTAATTTTAATATAAATTTACAGTAATTAACGTATAAATTTACAGCAATTTTCGTATAGATGTACAGTATTTTTTGGAGTGATTTTGGGGAGCGTTTACCCGTCTTGTCCTCAAACCTCCAGAGCGGGACAGTGGTGGCGCTCTTCAGCGGAGAGTCTGGAGGCAGGGGCATGGAGATGTGGATGGGCTCCGTCACTCGGACCTCGGTGCCGTTGGGTCCGGCCAGCAGGGCACAGATGGCGGCCACTGCGGTCAGCTCCGTCCAGCTGCTGTCGGTCCCTGGGTCAGAACACGGCAGGGGGAAGTTGTCAGGAGTTGTGGTTTGGATCAGATGTGTGAAGGTTAGAGATGCACGATTAATTGTTAAAAGATGGCGATTTCAATTCTACCCCTTCACAATATAATCTAGCATTTATCTGATTCTGCTAGAGCTCCAAGACTAATCGTTTAAAAAAAAAAAAAAAAAAACTCGGGATTTCGATTCTACCTTTTCATGATCTTAATTCAGCATTTATATGATTCTGCTAGAGCTGCACGATTAATCCTTAAAAGATTGTGATTTCGATTCTGCCTCTTCACGATATTAATTCAGCATTTATATGATTCTGCTAGAGCTCCAAGATTAATCGTTGTTAAAAATAAAAAAAATAAAAAAAAAAATCGGGATTTCGATTGTACCCCTTCATCATCTTAATTCAGCATTTTTATGATTCTGCTAGAGCTGCACGATTAATCGTTTAAAAAAAAAAATTGGGATTTCGATTCTACCTCTTCACGATCTGAATTCAGAATTCATACGATTCTTCCAAACAGTATGATCTACGACCAGCGGTTTCAGTCAGACGCTCGTCCGCGCGCATCGAACGAAACTCGCGATTGTTTAAATACCGTATTATAACAGAAAGGTGATTGTGCTTTACTCCGGTCGTATTTTGGGGCGCCTGTCATGACGCCAGAGTCAGACTAATTACCTGCGCTATAGACAGTGTATGTGAGTCGACTCCAGCAGCGGTCGAGTTTAAAAAACAGCAAATAAACAGGGAGAATGAGTGAGGAAACACACCGGTAAAGTAAGTCTGCTATCAACTCAGACAATTTAGTACCTGAAAAAGGATTTTATTCTGAAGTGTAATTTTGTCCTAAACTGTACATACCTTGGAATGTTTATTTTTAAGTTTATTGGTGACTTTTGTTTTCTTTACAACATTGCATTTACATTACATTATGTTTCATTCCATTGAATTAAATGTAAAGTATTATAAGTAATACGTGTTATAATATTGCTGTTTGACCACCACTTTTTTTTTTTTTTTAAGTATTATAATAATAATAATAAGTGTTATAATATTGCTGTTTGACCACCTAATTTTTAGGGTGGAGTATTGAAAATAATAAAAAAATATCTAAAAAGAATCGTGATCTTTATTCTAAGCAAAGAAATCGTGATTCTCATTGTATCCAGAATGGTGCATCTCCAGTGAAGGTTCTGACCTGTTGAGTTTGGGTGTGAGGCGAGGGGGTACGGGAAGCCCCCGAGCTCGTGCTGGCTGCGGGATGAGGTCAGCATGGCGGACAGGGGGGTCAGCGAGGCGTCTAGGGTGGGACGGAGAGAGTTCCTCTGGAGCTGGACCCACGGCTGCCTGCGAGACCCTGAACCACACAACACCTCACTGTACAAACCACTACAGTAAATATTCTAATCAAATTCAAATTTACAGTTATTTTGCAACAACGTGAAGTGAAATGTATTTTGCAGTCATCCGGCATATAAACATAGTGGGTAGCAATGAAAAACAATTAGATAAGAGATAAAAAGCAATAAATACAATAAAAATAGAGATGAGATGAAATATGAATCAAATATAAAAGAATACAATAAGGGAGAAATAAAAACAAAAATGCAGGATACATTTGCATGAATAAAAAGATAAAAATACAATAAAGAGAAGAAAATACAAAATACAAGTACAAGTCACCAATTCCAAGAAGACTTGACTAAAAGGCGTCCAACTTTAAAAGAACTTAGCTAACTAACTCTTACTGGATTTAGTTAAAAACCAGTCAATAAGTCAGTCTGTCGAAACTCAAAGCGCAAAAAAAAATGCAACCGCTAATTCAGATTCACGTGCTAATAAGTAGCATCCTGTACCTTCAGCATCCGGCAGATGGCGATATTGCCCCGTTTTCCCAAGAAATTAATCGCAGTAGAAAAAAATGCAGACTTGTCACGCATAATCATAATGTAACGAGTAACAGTAAGTGTCCATTTAAATGTAGTGGAGTAAAGAGAGACATACTCACAAAAAAAACACAAGCCACTTTTACTCTCTACTTGACTACATTTTTGACTACAAGTATAAAAAAGCCAAAAATACTTAAGTAAAGAAACAAAGTGCACTTACTCAAGTAGTTTACAACACTGTGCTTAGTGGAGGTTTGATGTCGTCTCTGGGTTATTACGCGCGGTCATATTTATTATTAATAAATATATAACAGATATTTATTCATATTTTAATACATGTTTTTTTTGTTTTGCAACAAAATATAATAATTTTCATGCACATATTATCGACGTGTTCCCCAAAACATCATCAGTGTTAAATTGTATCAACAACCAAATGGTTCCCAGATTTTTGAGAAGGAATTAAAATGCAAGAAAAATAAAGTAATGGTGTAATTACGACAGCGTCGGGATCCGCGCTGCAGAATAATCCCGTCCCCTCCTCCACCCGAGCGAGGCATCTCTCAATGCGCGCTGTCCGCTCTGATTAGCGTCGGGCTAGCTGGTCACTGATTGGTCCACGCATCCGGGATAACAGGGTGGCACTTATGGTCCACTGGCACGAGAAGCGCTGAAGGATTTTCTCTCGCGCTGCTGATCGGTGGATTATATTTGTTGATACATGTCGGTCACAGATTTGACAGTTTAATTCTTATCTGGCTAAACACAGTGAAAACCCTTCACGACTGTTTGGTAGTAAACAACTAAGCTGTGTGATATATAGAAGGCTATATGAAAAAAGAAAAACTGATTTTAAAAGTTTAAATTGTTATTTTTACAAACCACGCCTGCAATATTCGAACAATCAATCTGGGTTTGAGTCAATATTTAGCGGAGACTTTTATTTTGACAGTTTCCACCCGTGATGTCACTATATTTCTTCTTTACATTTTACCTTCCAGTGTTTGGTGTTTTTTCATTCAATCTATTTATTTATTTTGATGTGATTATTCCCCTCAGCTGCATCTTACGTTGTGCCTCGTTATGTACTAATTTGTTTGTTTATTTAAACTCCCGTAGTCCAAAACAAAACACTTTGCGATTTCAGTTTGTGTTTGTTGAGTTGCTGTTGTTGATGTTCTGGTTAATCTGGTCACTGGTTAATTTAACTGGTATTATGATGTGTGCAGCGCTATTTATTTATGGTTGTGTTTATGTTGTGAGATGTTTTATGGTTATGTTTATTTATTTATTGTGCGTGTGCGCATTGTTATTTGTTTATGTTAATGCATGCCTATTTATGTACTCTTTTTTTATGCCTATTTATTTTTCATATAGATGTGTTTATTTATTAATTGCAACTCCCCCACTGTGGGACAAATAAAGGCATTTTGATTTCATCTCATTACATTATCAGGTCATGTTTTTGTCCCAGTAAATTTTCTTAAAATAGTCTTTTAAATAACTATAACTACATAAAATAAAATAAAAATTTCTCTTGTTGTGCTATTCATGTTTTGGCTACTTAGTTACACTTACACTTACACTTAAGTTACGGTTCAGTTGAAGTTTGTTTTTGTGCTAAGTGTTTCATTTTTGTGTTTCATTGTTTTTGTTTCAATTTTTGCCTCTTAGTTACAGGTTTTTGTTTAATATTTACAATAAAAGTCCCATCTTTGCATTTGGATCGCATACATCCCTGTCAAGCGAACATCTAGTAGAATGAAAAATAAAATAAAAGAGGCTGAGAAAACCACTAACCTCCACAACAACACACACACACACACACACACACACGTGCGCCATAACGTTCATGATTAATCTCCTCACACACGCGGGTCGTGGAAGGCCGCAGTCAGGCGGTCCGCATCGCTCAGATGGGGTTTGATCACGTGACACGTCCCACCCACACAAACAGGCGATGCTTTACTCAAGCTCCTCCTCAGTCAGAACTCTCACTCTACTCCCACTGCCAAAGTTGTCATGGCGATGGCTGTTCAGGCACGGGATTCACACACCAGTCCTGCGTCTCTGTTCTGTATCGAACTGTGAAAACTGCAAAACATTTACCGCTGAATGACGCTTAAGGACCCGAACGGAATTTAAACAAGCGCATGAATTAAACATGCAGGTATCGCGGATGATCTAATCTGCATATAAAACCTCACAGAAAACTCTGAACTGCTTGTCCATTTCTGGGTCATGGGGAGCTGGAGCCAATCCCAACAACTCTGGGATTGTAGGCAATGGAGTAAAGTGCTTGAGTAAACTGAGTTTGTTACTTGACTTAAAAAAGTAACTTTTACTCTCAACTACAGTTGTGATTGAGTAGCAGTCTCTTTACTCCACTACATTTGAATATAGGCTTATTGTTACTTGTTACATTGTGGGCGACAAGTCTGCATCTTTATCTAAGGTGATTAATTTAGCCAATATCGCCACCTGCAGGATGCTGAAGGTACTGGATGCCATTTATGAGCTAAACCATAACTACACATAAAAATACTGCCATCACTAATGCTTATGGATACACACCTGCTGCTTTGTGTAGTGACTGAGGATGCATATACCACGGTACCCAGACTTACAAATGTCCCAAATAACGAAAATCCTAAATAACGTTTAATCTTCTTTACACGTCAAATAAACAAAAAGCAACTCAAACACTAGTTAGTTTCAGAGATCTTGCATCCTAAATATAAAATCAGCTTGTATTCTCCCAGAACAGCGATGTTTTTTTGCTCTCTCCCATAGAGCCGCCATCTTGAAATGACGTCGTACAGATGCTACGTAACATGTTTTAATTACATTTTGTACCACTGTTTAATCATTTATAAAATCATTTTGCCCGAATTTATGAAGTCCACTCTATTTCTTCAAAAAATTCAACTGTATTTTTTCATCTTGGAAATTTTGCATTTGTAATTTTGGTCTTGTATTTTTATTCATATTTCTTATTTTATCTTCATAACTTGTTTTTATCATTTTTCGATCCTTTATCTTATCTTATCGTACGTAAATCTGGATACCACTATAATGGAGATGAACAAAAAACTGACCTGGAGAACCTGAGAGCAACTGGACCACGTCGTCGTACAGCAGGAGCGTGGCCGGTCTCTGAGGAAGCAGGTAGAGACTGATGGCGGCGTACACTGCAACACAGAGATGAGAAGAAGTGCAGACAAACTGTTACATTCATTAATCATGTGCCTTCTATTCATAGAAGAACGTTCCAAATTTACAGTTAAGGCTGTGTATTATTTATGTGGTTGACATCTTTTAATCATTAATAAGACTTTACACGGCCTTGAAAATTGTCCAAAGGTGGAAGTGTGAGTCTGTGTGTCCTGCCCTGTGATTGGTCAGTCAACAATCTAGAGGGTGTGTCCAGCCATTAGGCTGAATTGATTGGATTTGATGCAGCTCATTGTGACCCAGAAATGGAAAAAACTGTTTGATTCGTTCATACTTTTTTCCATAGCAGCTACAGATCACGACTATTATAGATTGTCTTGTTTTCTGGGGACACAAAACCACAAACTTTGAAGTCTTTTGAAGTCTTTTTGTCTTGTGAAAAAAAAAAAAAAAACTTGCGTGCCGATGAAAAAACATTTACTGAATGAAAAGTAAAAAAAGACCAATTTTTTTCTGTTTATAACTGTACTACTTTTTTTTTTCTCAATTTAAAGATTACTACATTTTTGTCGTTTGTGGACGGTTTATGGACAAAATTCTATTAGATTGTAATTCAAAAATCTACTCACTAATTTTCTTATTTCTTTATTAATTTCTGGGTCATGGGGAGCTGGAGAAACTATTATCATTTATATCATAGTATATACTATATAAAGCAGTGGTTATAATATTTACATTATAGTGGGGAAGATATAATGTGATAGAAATATTCAATGTCTATTCCAATCCCGCAGTGCCAACACTGACAATCTAGATCCGCTGTGTGGAGGAACGTGAGGAAAGGCCTGGCACAGCTCCAGGAGACTGAGGAACGCTGGGAACAAAATCCCGTGTCCGTCCCATCTGCTGCGGTGCATGGCAATGTTCCCCCCCGACACACTTCCGCGCGGCCAACGTGACTTCATTCTGCTTCATTATTTAAATGGCGACTAGACTAACAGTTTGTGAAAGCTGCGAGCTTGTGTTCCAGCGTGTGGATCATCCAGGATCTGGAAGACACTCACACATTCAGATTTACATCATGAATCCGTCTTTTTGTGTAGGACAGACAGAAAGACAGACAGACAGACAGACAGACATAGATAAACAGATAGATGGATAGATAGATGGACAGATGGATGGACAGATGGATGGGAGGATGGATAGATAGACAGACGGACGGA
>MU204432.1:8825097-8883741 GCA_017309775.1 Paedocypris sp. Pulau Singkep
TTTAGTCGATAGAAAAATTGTTATTTTTAGTGACTTTTAGTTATTTTTAGCAAAAACAAAATTGCATACATCATTTTATTATTTGCGTAGTAAATTAAATGACTATGCAAATATTAAAACTGTGTTCGAAAATAAATAAAAAAAATGGTCAAAAATGACCTGGGCAAGAACATAAGAAAGCCTTCAACATACATTTGTGTAACACACACACACACACACACACACACACACACACACACACACACACACACACACACACAGCACAGTATATTTATGAGCTTTTTATTATTTTACCAGTCAAAAGTTTATGACCCGTTTCAATCACTTACATGTTCCAATAGTGGTTTTAAAATCAATGTTATTTTAAAATAATAGCAAGCAGAACTGAAAATCAAATTGGCTGTGACAGCAAAGCCAATACAACCCTTTGGACAAGCTACAGGCCAGTCCCTTAAAACACACACATCTATATGTCCATACAGCTTTCCAGGAGAGAATGAATGAACGAGACTTTATATAAAACTAAATTAGACGTTAAAAAAACTAAACCAGAATCACGTCTTGTTATCAGACTCGTCGGCCTGATCTGTGTTCAGCCTCTGCGTGGCATCACCGTCGGCATCAGACGGGGGGCGGTTACGCTTGAAGAATCCCACCTGTACATAAAATCAAGTGGTTTTGGCATCAAATGAGAAGTTTGATGGAACAGAGCGCCCTCTGCTGGTGTAAAACTGAAGCACCTTCCAGAAGATTCCGCTCATCCCTGCCAGCAGCAGCAGTCCGCCTGTGACCGCCACAACCACCCACCACACTGGCACCTCGTCCTGTCCGTCTGGACGGCGCCAAACCACGCCAGTGCGCACCTGACCACACACAGGCTTACGGGGACGCAAGACACATCAGCAGTAAAAGCCTGGAGAATCTGACCTCCACTCTTCCGCCTGGCAGCACCGCAGGCTGGATCTGTGAGGGCACGTTCACCACCTCATAGTGAGCGCTGGAGTGGAGTAAGTAATTCACGTACGGTCTCTGCACACAGGAACGAGTGTAACGGATTAGTAATGGATTGATTAGTTTGACCTCCTCCATATCCGGCCCACGAGGGTGTTACTTCAGTACTCTTTTATTTCAATTTTCACACGCTTATTTATTCAAATTATGGGTGTAAATTATCTAATTTCATTCTTCATGATTTCATTCTTCATAATATTTAATTCGTCAAATGATGACATCAAATTCCTTCAAATTAAAGAATCTCCAGAATTCTATCAGACAATTGTAAAAATTAAAATTGTAAAAAAACTGAATTGTCAGACAATTATTCATTTAAAATTTTTTCGGAAACTAGATGCATTTTAAATACCCATATTTATTTGTGTTATATATGTATTATTCCTGCTCTGCGGAATCCACCGAAAGTTGATTTTGGCGCCCGTATCATGAAAAGTTGGGCACCAGTGGTTAATGACGTCAAAAATATCAATATTGCGATAAGTATTGATGCTGAAAAATCTGAAACGGTAAATTATCTGGCCCAAAAGTATGAATAGTATCTGCGCTTGTATGTAAGAGTTAACCCTAGAAAAGTCAGTGATTGTGGGAATCACATTTGTACTTCAAGTCAGTGATTATGTTTAAATCAATCCCAAATCTAAATCAGTTTATATAAAGACTGCTGTTCAACTCCGGTTCATTAAATGATTTAAGCAGATTCCTACCACAATGTACCAACAAGAGATTAGTAAATATTTGAGAAGTAAGCTTATTAACGTTAAAGACATGATGATCTAACAATCAAACAAGTACAAACAATGTTTCTAAATGTGTAATGTTTCTTTTCAAGCACTTTTGCTTTTACATGCATTTGGCTCAGAATAGAGAGCTCCTGCCAAATGTAATTTATTTTAAAAGCTTTTAAGTTGAGTATGTAAGTTGAATTGTTTTTGTAAAAAAAAAACAATGTATTGTTATCATTATTTTTATTATTATTATTTTTTTTTACAGACTCACAACTGGTCCATAACAAGAATAACATAATAATAATAACATTAACAAAATGTTAATAACATAACAAAAATAATAATAATAATAAAAATAATAATAATAATCATTATGTTGTTGTTGTTGTTGTTGTTGTTGTTATTATTATTATTATTATTTATTTTTGCACTTTTGAGAGTCCGCATTCAGACACATTTTCATGTTCCAGTCTTGTTATGTATTATTATATGTATTTATGTATCTTAATGAAAAAAGCACAAAAAAGGGCCGAACATTGTTGCAGTATTTCCACCTTAGTATGGAAAAAATTAGAGTATTGACACTTCATAAGTGTCAGAGTTGCTAATTCTAGTATGGTGTCAACACTATCAGTGTGGTACCTGGAGGAAGGTGTGCAGCCAGAGGCGGCTCAGGACCCTCATCACGGCTCTCTCGTCCCGCTGCAGACTCCTCGTCTCACACTCAAACACCAGACACTCACCAGCGGAGCAGTCCTGCAGGAGAACCAGCACAGCTGTGAGTAGTGGACGGGGCAGGACATGATGCGGTGGAGACCCGCACCACGTGTGAGGTTTGCTGGCGGTCATCCTGAGGCGTCTCGGACACGTCGCGCTTGTTGAAATGATGGACGTGGGCTGTAGAGACGTTCGCAGACTCCAGCTTTACTATCTGATGATAGAAAGGCATTATGATTGATAATACAGTCACAATTTAGTCTTAATTATCTGAAAAAGAAAAAAAATTCCATTAAAACACATTTTTTCTCATTTATGTACACACACACACACACACACACACACACACACACACATAGCCTTTAATTTTTTATAAAATTTTAATTTTAAGTTTAATTTCATAAAATTTGTTTTTAATGTTATTTTTATTTTTTTATTTTTCTTTACTTTCTTTAGGTAATTAATTTTTCAATAGCATATATTCAACAGTATATTTTGTCAACATTATTTTTAAACTAAAATAATAATAACAACAACAACAAGAACAACAGTAATAATATAATCAATATATTATTATTATTATTTTATAATTTTTTTTAATTTGTCTATTTAATTTCGATTGATTTTGTAATATTGTTTTGATGTAGGAATTATTTGAGTTTGTTTCATTATATGTAATCTTTGTTTTTGTTGTACGGTGTTTGACATGAAGATGACATTTTACTGGCATCAAAAAATGTATTTATCTTTGCTTACAAACAAACAAACAAACAAACAAACAAACATACAAACAGACAGACAAACAGCAACAACATAGTAACCAAAGCCTCTGGTGATGAGCCTCTAGTCAATGAGTAAAAATTGCATAATTATGCAATAATAGACAATATAAACAATTTATAAGGACCGGGAAAGCAAGAATATCAAATACTGCCAGTGTAAAAAAAAAAGCATAGCCAGTAGGGGGCGCACTCACCCCACGTGGATCGATGGCATCATAGTTGGTGTGACAGGTGAGCAGCTCCTCGGAGGCGTTGGCAAAGACATACAGCAAATAAGAGCCATTCTGAGCTACAGGAAACTCCAGTCTGAGCTTCGCATTGACCGGACTCGGACCCAAATTCCTCAGCTGAAAGATCAAAGTATAGAAGACGTGGTTCTATATTCTTATTTAACTGTCTATATGCTTATTTATCCTGTCTATATTCTTATTTAACTGTTTTTTTTTCTAAGATGTATATACTTTTTTTTATGATGCTGCTCGTGTTTCTTAGTGCTGGTGTCTTATCTGATCTTATCATTCTTATCTTATCTTATCCTATCTTATCTTCCTAATCCCTAAAACCCAATATATTAATACCCAATAAGCAGACCACCAACGTAATTCTTTACCTCATAAACATGCTCTACGAGCGGGCCGACCTCATCCAAGCTCTCCGGTGGATCCTTCTGCAGCCATTTGGCAACAGGCAGGACAAAGTCAACAGGAGACGAGACCCTGCGTGTCAACCACTGCCAAATTATCGTTCTGTTTAATCTGCGCACCAAATTAAAGAGCGTCTGCAATTCCAACGGCCTCTCTAATGGGACTCAAACACAATCATGAGCATTTTAGCCTTGCCAACATCTTATTAGCTGTTTGGAGGACAGCCCTCGCAGATCATTATTTCCTTTCAGTCTCATTTCTCTGGTCTTTTGTAAGGAAGGGTAGACGGCAGAAGAGAAGAGGAAATGACAGCCGCACTAACCCACGCATCTCCAGGGAGGCGGCAGCTTCAACAACAACCTCCAACAGGACCAGGTTACTGTCGGCGCTCTGGCTGTTCTTGCTAAAAATAATAGAGCAGATCAAGAGTCAAGCGTGGAGGATAACGATGGTTGTCATCAGCACTCCTCCAGAAGAGCCGTGGCTTTTTTCCGCAGATCTGAAAGAGTCTTGAAGGCGCCTTCTACCAGAACAGATGGCGGATCTGCGTGTTCGCACCTTCGTATCTGCATTTGGAACGTGATGTGGTCCTCCACCTGCTCCAGACCGCCCGTGCTGAAGTAAAGACCAGCTTTCAGCTGAAGGTAAAGCAGGTTGAGGTGAGAGTGAAGGCAGCGGAGATGATCGGTGACCACATCGTCCTGACCTGATGTCCTCCTTCCATCGGGTTCCCCAGATCGCAGATCACCAGCACCGAGCCGTTGTCCTTCTTCTGAGCGCACACCAATGGACTGAGGTCCTGAGGACAAACCGATCACTGATTTAACCCTCGTACTGTGGTAGGGTCGCCAGCCAAAGGCATAAAACTACCAAAATAATTTTGTTGATCGCTTCAAGGCTTTTTTTGACTGTCAGTAACACGTACTTTTAAAATGATTTTTTTTTTTCAAATGACCAATTATTAAAATGCTGAAAATATATCGTTGGCTTTGTTAGGGTTGGTGGTCAAACCCGGTCCTAACAAGATTAAGTAAAACCTAAAAAATAAGTGAATTTCTACGCAGAAACTGACAACCAGCTCATCTTCTAATCATTTAATCACCTATTTCCTGCCGAAAAGCAAAATAATAAACAAACATGTGTGGGAATAATAATAATAATAATTTTTGGATGTTAAATGCTCAAAAAATGTTAAAAACGATATATATTGTTAATATTAGTGATAAATAATATATGATTAGTGACAATAGACAATAATAGTGATAATTAGTGAAAATTAAAACAAAATTAGTAAATTTGTGTGTTGAAATGTCCTAATAGTAAGTAATAGTAATAGTAAGGTGACTATGAGTGAATCTGACTAATGAGATTCACCTGTGGAGGATGAACAGCTGTAGGTCATTAATCAGTGATACTTCATTTCCCGGCTGAGCCACCAGGAGGAGCTGAGCCACAGGACCGTAACAGTGATACAGCAACCTTTTACTTTATTAAATTACTTTCAAGGTACATTTTACCACTTTTCTCAAGTTAAATTTAGGGGCACATTTGTGTAAAAAAAAAAAAAAAAAGAAGGCCCAAAGAGCTAGAACAAATTTCTTGGGCAGATGAGACGATATCTCCATCAGCAGGATGCTGAAGGTACTGGATGCTATTTATGAGCTAATGGACGTGAAGCTGGATTAGCTGTGGCACTTTTTTGCACTGCCCGTTTGAGTCTGTTGGTTAAAAGGACTTTCCTCACCTCCCGGTTGCTCACGACCCCCTGATAGTGAGTGTGTGCGGGTGGACTGATGTGCAGCTCCGTCTCATAAGATCCTTCTCCCAGATTCTCCGCCTCGATGATCAGCAGCGCCGGGTTCTCGTCTCCGATCAGGATCGGCTGTGTTGAACTGTGCGTAAGCATTTGCTTAGAATGAAATTCTGTAATTGCTTCAAATACAAGGGAGATGAAGCAACTTACGCTATGGCTTTTAACTTCAGGTCTGGAATACAGATGTTATCAGAGCCACAGTTTAGGATAATACGAGTCTGGATATAAGAATAGTTTTGATTTAACAATCAAAATTTTTGTACATTTCTAAATCATATTAAAAAATATATATATGTGTCACTATACCACTAAAACACAATCTGGAATGTCACAATCTGAAATATATGGATAATTTTTTCCTATTCAACCATCACCTTAAGTTTGTAGGTTGAAGCTAAATTATTTAAATATTCATATATATATATATATATATATATTTTTTTTTTTTTTTTTTTTTAAATGCCTTTTATCTCCAACATAACCTAAATTCACAAAAAAATGTTTAGTACACTTATTTGGGTCTAAATTCCACTTTACTGGGACAAAAAAGCATCCTGTTTTGGTATGGTTATTATTCAATGTCAAAGGTCACAGAGAAGTTTCTAGGTATTTTCTAGTCCCACTTACCTGTCCAACAGCGATACTTTCTCCATGCAGCACTGCATCTTGGGAGTCAGCCAGGATGTACTTTACAGACATGAAGATCGGACTGAGCTTGTCCTTAAACTCCGGCTTGAGAGGAAAGGTCACACATGGATGATTATAGATTATTTCATAAACTTCCACTGCAACTATTTTTAGAGATTAAGGTCCTGTAAGGTCATATGTCAATAACTGGGAGAACGTACTAATAAGTAAGCAGTGAAATTCCTGCAGACGTGTCCGGAGTTTTTCTCAAGGGAAAGTTGAAAATTAGCGTAAGGCTGGTTGGAGCTGAGGAGGAGCGTCCGTCTGGCCATGTTGGGCTTCATCCTGTCCATCTGAAGCTCTGTGACCAGATCTAGAAGAACCACGACATCTGTTTGGTGATCATTCACACATCTTTCAAAAGTTATAACCTAATACATGCATTTATTGAGCGATTATTTACACCTGAAGGAGTCAAGCGGAACCCTTACCGATGTTTTTCGGAATTCGGTGGCCAGAAACACTGATGCATGTCATGATAATAAAACTGTGTGACAGGGAGAAAACAAAAGAGATACAAGATAAGAACCATGCAAGGTTGAAACGTGTGGTGTAGAACATTCACAACGTCAATGCCAGTTGGTTTCCCTCGACAACAGTGAAGGTCGAGTGCGCTTTACTCAACGCTGGCGTTTCAATAGATCATCTTTAACCAACAACGGCTTTTCACAGCAAACCGAGCTTGTAAAAAAGCCTTGACATGAAGGCATTGAAAAGGAACTAAGAAGCATTACCAGGTAACAAAGGTGCCGCTCTGGTGGAGTTGACAGGTTCTTTCTCCAGGATTCAAAAGATCCGGGAAGAACGAGAGCTGAGCCTGTGTCCTCACTACTGCTGTGGCCCTGGTGAGGTCAAATGGACATCACTCATCTGATCAGCAGAATATCCAATTACAGTAGATTTTCATAATATAGGGTACAGGGTCTCTGATTAGAAACACGTAATTTGGCCCAGCAACCTATGCATTGTGAAAATTCTTTTAAAATGAATTTTTGTTAAATAATTTTTTCTACAGTACAAAACTACAGTAAAAAATGTCTCTACTCTAGAGAATTTCATCTACCTCTTTATATTGTTGAAATGTACAGTGGAAAACTGTAAAATCACATTAGCATTAAAACAAAACAGCAAATTAGCGTTGTGTCAAATTTTGATAACAGTATACCTAAATAAATTTTTACAGTATCATAGTATATAAAATATTCTGGTAAGCTAATAATGTAAAATAAAATACTGTAATATGTATTATATTTCAAAAACATGTGGAATGTACAACAGTTTTATAAATGTTATGTCACAAAAACTGAATAGTCTGACTTGGTTCAATTTGACATATACAACTACACCTCACTTCAGTCCATTAAAAGTAGTTTTCAAACTGAAAGTTAGCTGTCAAATCCATTATTAATGTAATCCTCTAATAAATATTTGAAATCATTTGCTCATGAATAACTGACGGGGATTCAGATAAAGACTTTATTATCATGATAATTGAGAGCATTTACCTGTAGGCCACAGCTCTGCTCACACCCCAAGCACCAACGATGAGATCTACAGGGGAACGATATACATATTCAAAGAGCTCAATCTATTACTTCAAGGTATAGCCATGAAAAATCAAAATGTGAAATTTGTGGTCCAGAGGTCAGGAGTTGGATCTTCAAATCCTTGTCCGGTGGGATTCACAACAGAGTCATTGGGAAAGAATGCTGGATTTTCCAAGGTCCATTTGTTTTCCTTTGTTTCCATAGTCACTTGTCAAATAAAAAGTGTCAGTTCATTTCGTGCAGCTGCTTTGAGATGCTCTGCTGTTTTAAAAAGTGCCCTATACATAAGTTGATATTTATGTGAATTTGGCGTCCACCTGACTCTTTCCTGTCTTATGGGGACATTTTTTTTCTCAACTGTTTTCTACCATAATTAGTTGCTCTGTCTTAACGTTCTGGGAAAGGACTGTTGTAGAAGACTTCTGGAACACGTTTTCTGGATAGATCTATTTTGGTATTTCACTTCGGAATAGCAAAAATGATCATTTGTGTACCTGGATATCCATTATCATCCATGTCCGTCCCTCCTCTCAAGCTGAAGCCAAACATGGCACGCTCACTGAAGGTCTGAAACGGGCTCTCGATGACTTGAACATACTGATTGGTCAAACCATCTCTCCCACCCAGGTAAATGAACACTTGACCCCCGTCCTCAGAACCCGGAGCCCCTACAGCCACATCTGCGGATGAAAATGTTATGAACTACATTCTGTTTATCATATTTTAAAATTGAAAACCTAAAATGTGAATTCTCACAGCAGTGTTCTCGCCACTCTGTACCTACTATAGACATACATCTGAATTATGAACACTGGACTGTTTAGGGTCCATTCACTTAAAGACCCTCATTCCATAACTGAGAAAAATGAGAGCGCTCCAGCCGCTGCTGCCATCAAGTTAAAAGCTTCAATTGCTTGTAACTGGAAAAAATGAGATACTGTGCGGATGAACACAATCTTGTAAAAATATTGCAAAGCTGTAAGACACAACAATCCGTCAGGTATGGTTAAATAAAGAAAATAGTATAATATATAAATATAAATAGTATATAAAAATAGTAAAATGTATGTAAAGGAAAGGTTAATTGAATGTATATACGCAAATTGACATTATTCACCTAGTTAATAAAGAGCTTAAATTACACAACTGTTTTAATTTGATAAAAAACGGAAAATTTGTAGAGATTTTGTAACAGTTTTTAAAATACACTAAGCCTTTAGATTTTAAGCCTTTTTTTCACGACAGGTACTTCATCTAAATTGTACATTGCTGATGTATAGGCAGGAATTGTATTGGCGGAAGATTAAACAAGGAAAAAAATATATAAGAAAAATCTATAAATGCTCTTTGCTGCTATATTTATTTTAATCATTATTATGCGGTTTTTAGTATGAGAGTAGTATGGAACATGTAGTATATGACGTATGATTTCTTACACAGTTTATTTTGCTTATTATCCATATACCGTAATTATTTTTGACCTAACCTATAATTATTTCTCTATAACTGTTGCTTGGTTGGATGATTATAGGCTTGAACCCTGCAATCACTGCTAACAGCTATGATTTATTTCATTAAATTGTTCATATCTCAATGTTTTCAAAGTGATGCTGTGCTTAAAGATGAGTGTAGTGAAAGCTGATGTTCACCATTAAAGCCATCATGGTCAATATCTCCTAGTGGAGCAACGGAGCTTCCAAAGCGTCCGAATGTGTGTGTTCCTGTCAGTCTCTGCTCCGGCCTGGAGGAGAAAGTAAATCCTTCTCCCTGCATGTACACGTAAACTTGTCCCACTTCTCGGAACTTCTGGGTGGAGAGTTGCTCCATGAAAAGTGGAGCACCGATGAGGATGTCGTCCAGTCTGCAAGCCAGGAACGAGGTTAATAATATGAGTTTATTTCCCAACAGAGAAACCGAAGAACTCTTTTCACATTTTGTCATACCCATCTTTGTTGATGTCCATTACTGCCACTGAGTGCCCAAAATAAGATGCTATCTAGAGAAAAAAAAATACATTAAATTAATTAAGCATGAAAAATTCATGAATACAAACATATGTATCAATTATATATATATATATATATGCGGTATGTATGAAAGAAATATATATGTTTACATAAATACATATACATACATTAATGGTACTAATGAGTACAGTACAGGTAAGTACAGGCAAATCACTTTGTGTGATTATAATCTATTCTAGTATATATTTATCTATCATTTATTACGATTGTTTTATTTACTAACCACATTTAATTAACTCAGTAAATCATAAATACGGACCTGAAAGCCGGTAATTGATTTCATGATTTGCAGAGACATCGTGGCTCCATTTATTATTTTGACCTGAAAAGCAAGTACAACATCCGATTACACAACATATTACACTTGTTCTAGAAAGAAAATTTGATTATTAAGTAAGAATGATGAAAAATGTCTTACTTTTAGTTCTGTATTATTATGAATGTTTGACAATGAATATATATGTAATCTTTGTGTAACACAATATTTTTTGCCTGTGATCAAACTATATATCGTATGTACATAACATACATTTATATATATGGTGAATTTGTTCTAACTATTCTTTCGGTTCTGCATTTAAGGAACTTGTTGTGCTTATCAAACACATATTACGTCATATAAAATCTTACACCAACTAAGCTTGGGTAACTTACAGAACCTCTAGTGTGAAGATCATTTGGAACACCAACAAGAAAATCTGAAATCATTAAAAAAAAAAAAAGTATTAAAATGATATAAAATATCATAAACACAAAATTAGACTATGGATCATGAGGTTCTTACATCACCTGTAATGTTGTCCTCGTTAAAATTGCCAGCAGCTACAGAATAACCTAGTGCAGAAAGTATTAGATTATCAAAAATAACAGAAATGGAAAACAGTGTGTGTGTGTGTGTGTTCTTATATAAGAGTCTGATTTCTCACCCAGGTACAGGTCGTAGTAGTCACGTCTTTGTGACGTCTTGGTCTCTCCACCCACAGTGTGTACAGGAGAAAACACGCCGCCGCTCTTCATGATGTGTGTAAGCGACGCCGTGATGATCTGACCTGAAGCCGCAGGAAGAGCACAGGAAGTGGAATGAAAGCATCACACACCCCCGGAACCTTCCACATCAGATGCTTGTCGATGTGCGCAGTGTTGTGTTTGTGTTTATTTATGATGTGTGCGGTGTCAGTGATGGTTGTGTTCGTTTACAGTGTGTGTCGGAGGTGTGGACTGGAGTCATGTGACTTGGACTCGAGTCTTTACGACTTTAGACTTGACAGTTTATAAAAAGACTTGCGACTCGACTTGGACTAGAACATCAATAACTTGGACTTCCACTTGGACTCTCGTTTCCCGTTGTGGGATTTTCATTCATTCATTAATAAGTGAGCAGTGTAAACGTAGGTAGAAAACAAAGCTAGCAGCGCTGTATAGCATGTCTTTGCACACTTTACCTTGAAAATAAAAGCCTCCTGGAGCTCCAACTACTGCTCTTCCACTCTGTCGGAACATGATGGTAAACATACTGTATTTTACAGTATAGTGTATGAGAAAATCCAAGAAATCGGAACATCAAAGAACATGTGACATGCAATTATCTTATCACTTCACCGCTAATAGTAAAAAGAGAAGAAACCTGGGTAATGTCTGCGCTGAATCCCGCCACACAGTAGCGTCGGTCCGGATCTGGACATAGGGTTTGGATCATTGTTGGTAGAGACAGAACAATTTCATCATTCCCAAAATATTAATAATAATTCTCATAAAAGCTCGGTTTTACTTCCTTGTATTGATGATAATGCCTAAAAAAAGCGTGCATATTTAATCTGACTCATTTGAATCTTTGACAAGGAAATTTTTGCATGGGTTTTATACATTGCCTAGACATTCTATACAATAGCACATTGCTGGTAATGCAAATCCAAAATAATTTATTTTTTACAACTCTGTTTCTTTTTTTGTATTATAGGAAATGAACATTTGGCTGTTGTGGTGAGATAAGAAACCTGTGTATATTCAAGAAGTAATGTGACGTGGCGTTTAGTGTTGAAACTGCTGGTCTACGATTTTAAGAAAACACCTAATTGAATATATATAAATTGAATATTTATAACACTTTTTCTGATAAATATTGCGATTTCGATTTTCGATTCTTGCATTCGATGAGTGAATAAAGATAAAATGCTGAATAAATTACGTTGTGACTTGTACCAAAGTACCAAAGAATAAGAATGAAAATTAACTTAACCACTTGGTTGTTTGTTTATAAATGTATAAATGTGATAGTTTATTTTCAAACCTATTTTCCTATTACAAATAGGAAATGTATTCATATTTGACATGCTCCTGTGTGACAATGTTGACGCTGGCACTGGAAGGGTGGCATAAAAATCTGATGCCATCCTTCCAGTGCCATTTCTGATGGCATAAAATAATGAGACACACTGGGAATTACCTTTGTAAAACCAAAGAAAAGAAAAAAAGAAAAATATAGCAATGCAAAATATACCGGTAAACGTTTTTTTTTTTTGGTTTACAAAATGCACATTTTTTAGTTGTTTATATGCAAAAGGTGGAATACTTCCGTGTATGCTTTAACATTGGGTATTGTGCGTTGCGTTTCTCAAAAGTAGGTCAGTCAGGTCCCTAACATTGGCCCAAATGCTTTCCTGTGAGCTGATTGGACAATCGAGCTGTCAGTCTCGAGCCCCGGACTCAGGCTTGCACCAGGTGTTTAATTGGACATTTCACAATCTGTGAATGGAGAGTAATTTCTGTGCTGTTCCTGGGATTCCTGTGCTGATTAACACTGCAAACGTTGGATTTAACCTTCTCAAAGGACACGTTTTGAGAGATCACTTTTTGAGAGCCTTGTATGATCAGCTTTGAGACGCTGCTGGTAAGGAAGCTTAAAAACTGTTTGCGAGATATGGATTGATCTTCTATGTCTGCAAAGAAATGATGTACTGCTTACTTTGAATGATTTATTTATTGTTGGTTTATTGTAATTGCTGATATTTGCATTGTTTACTTGAATTAATCAGGTCTTTAATTTTGCTTATTTTGCTTATGATGTTGATTTTGTGGTTTTGTGTAGGTTAATAAGATAAGCGTTGAGCCAATCTTGTGGAGCAAACACCAATAAACCACAACTGGTGAAGAAAATGCTTTGAGTTATTTCAACACAAAGAGTTGATCAACCTCTTTTCAAGTTCGGGCAACACAAGGCAAAACAATGGCAGAACTTGACAAAGGATAAATTTACTTTGAGGAAAAAGTGAACATTTGAGCAACAAAAAAAGTGAAAAACAAAAGCAAAAATGCGAGATTTGAGCATTTTTATTGGCTAATAGACTCGTGGCGAGGCGGTTATTGCGAGGGTTAAAACGTTAATATCGCGCATCACTAATCCTAACAGTTCATTTCAGCATAATTCAATGTATAATATTACTCAACAAACACAGATTTGGTGTCTTACAGCCTCGGTTGTAAATGGCCTCCACGTGGAGCTCTCGGCAGGGAGCGTATTGTGCCACTTCTCCGGTTTCCATGTCCATAAGTTGGCAGTTACCGACTGGCGTATTCATGGCTTCTTCTTCATCAATGACCACGTTCCAGTGAAACATGGGCGCACAGGCCTGAAAATGCAGCAGTTTGATGAATTCATAACAGTTAGACGGTAAAAAAAATAACCAAGCAAAAAAATAATTTTACTCACCAAAATGTAGTTTTTAAAGGTCCGAACTGAGGCGCCCAGCCATTGGTTGGACTTGTGAGCCATTAGGTGGATTTTACCGAATGTGATGTTCTCATCACCTTTGAGAGACACATTTAAATGTAAAATGCCATACACACTTCGAGTACAGTACAAACATCTGGTCCAGCTTTTTTCGTTTCTGGGTCACGGGGAGCTGGAGATCAGAAGCAGGACACGCCAATCACAGATCACAATATTGTTGAGCTTCAGTACAAACTTTTGAAAAACCTTGAAAGCCAACCTCGAACATGACGCAGAAACGGAGGAGAAGCGGATTCGATTGAGATTTCTGACATTTGCAGAGCGGCTTTGAGTTATTATCAACACTCCATTCAGCCGAACAAGTGTTTTATCTCAGGCTATTCACTGTTTCTCGTTCAACGAGCCCTTTCCTTGAAAATCTATTATTTGTTCATCATTATGGCTTGCAATGAAATTAACCACAACATTTCCTCATAAAAACGGTTTCTCACTAAAAGCTTTGCATCTATGGGAATAATATGACCATTCTTTTCAGTTTAGATAAGATTGTTGCCTTGCTGCAAAAAATGTAAAAAAAAAAAAAAAAAAATGCTTGTATTAAAAAAAAACAAAAGCAGTTGGGAAACACTTTAACCTGGATTAGACTAATCTCCATGAGATTGTTCGCCTCCTTCAACGCTAATACGTTTTGCAACCCATTTTCTCAAAACTTCAATAAAGTTTCTGTCTTTATCATTCATTATCTTCATTTTTTTTATAGCTCGCAATTTTTTAAAACTAAATCCAGATTGTAGCTTAGCATCTCAAAGACCACCAAACGTAAAATCCCAGATGCTTGGATCATCTCTGTGTGAACCGAGACATAGCAGCGTGAAGTGTTTGGAGAACCATGTTCCACCCGGCAGGACGCTACTGACCTTTCTGATCAAAGTTCAAGGCCCGACATGGCTCTTCACCGGATGCCCATGGACACTTGAAGACGGCGCCACCACGAGAAACCCCCGGCTGGCCGCTGTCTGCTCTGGGCGCTCCTACCACTATACTGACCCTGCCAGAGAAGATCACGGAACCACACTAATGAACGTCTATTACATTATAATGTATTTAAAACATCTATGAAATGGAAATGAAATGAAATGTCATTACAGCATTGGGGT
The DNA here is from genome assembly GCA_017309775.1 of Paedocypris sp. Pulau Singkep. Lineage (NCBI taxonomy): Eukaryota > Metazoa > Chordata > Actinopteri > Cypriniformes > Paedocypris > Paedocypris sp. Pulau Singkep. Next base: position 8,839,938 of record MU204432.1, read on the forward strand.
ACAACATTGTAACGAAATTTCGTAAAACATCTAATACCTAAATATAATTGTATAGAAAGGCTGCCTAGTCTAGTGCCCGGAACCCAAAAAACCCCAAAATCTTAATTTATGACACTTTATGTCTTGCTAATGCTTTGTTTTTTCTGTGTTTCACGCCCTCTCCTGAGCTGCACTTTTCTTCGGAGATGATGTCCAGACCGTTTGTCAAGAGCTTCTGGTTAAATTTCTATGTCGCTCCCCTGGATTTCCGGACAACCTGGTGCCGCTGTGTCTTTGTGGAGAGATGAAGCCGCCTCAATCGCCACTCAGAAGGTAGACATCTTTCTGAATCGTCATCACAATGATTTTGTAGTGTTAGAAGGAAAGGATCTCGCAGAATATTTCCTTGCATCCCGCCAGAGAGGTTCTTTTACTTAGCCACTGTCGCATATGTGCCTGCTCACTGGTCATAGCCATAATCTTAAACTCATAAATGCACTGAACCTGAACTTAATGATTTAAATATCAATGGCTCAGCTCAGCATCACTCACCTCTTGCTGGCGGACTCATAAAAGTCCACGGAGAATCCGAAGTAACTGTCTTCTGGGCCAGACAAAATGGTGAAATTCTTCAGGTCCAGGTTAAATCCATAGATGTGATTGGGATGAAAACTGACAGATATAACCACCATGTGAACCCAAAGACGGGCAGCTGACCTCTTCATGGTGCGTTTTGTTGAAGAGCAGATCTCCAGGTCAGTCGGGAAACATTCGTCTTGTGGAATGACTAGCTCGTTCCAGTTCATATGATACGCCAGAGTGTTGTTTTCGATGTGCTTCCTTCTGATAAGACATAGACGTTTCCTTTGTGGCGTTTATTAGTGGGGGTAAATATTATTTAGGTTGTTTCATATGGTCACAACGCCCCAGCTAGAGAGATCTCTCAGCCTAGAGAGATTCTAATATAAAACTATAAAATGTGTCTTGTACTGTAATTAGGCGTGTTATTGTTTGATGAATGTGTATATTGATGAATTTCCATCACGCTCAAGGAAGAAAGAAAAATTCTTGTAGAAATGGAGGAAAAAAGCCGACGTGAGAAAATGTTCAGGAAGTCTTGTATGGAGAGATTAAACACTCCATGTCTAAACTTCAGCATCAACTTCAGATCTTCTGCTGTTGATTTGTGAAACTTCACATCCTGAAGCCTTTTTATTCCGTATATTATTCAGAATATTTGAATATTGTTTTTTTAACCACATTTACCATGTTTGAAACAAACAAACTTTTTGTGGATTTAAATATACACGCATCTAAATATATCCATGCATCTAATGACACCCCCTCCACACACACACATATTATATATAATTCATGTATTTATTTTTTTTTGTTACTGTAATTACAGCGGTGAAAGTGACTGATATTTTACTTCTTCATTATACTAAATGTTCTATATTCAAGCTAAAAGCAGAAAAATCTCCCGAAATAGCTTTGTGTGCTATATAAATCCAAACTAATTAAGCACATTGTGGAAGGAAGGCAAGCAACAAAAATGCTCACGCTAACTCACTAAATCATATGTCTGCTTTACATTTAGTCAAAATCTGGAAATTTACATTGAAATGTATTAGATGCCTATTGAAGTTATGTCTCAAAAATACACAAAGAGGAACAATAAAATCACTAAGCAAGACTTTTACATGACTGTGTTCTACAGTTAAATACAGATATAGCTAATATTTCTTCTCAAATAAGAAAATTATAATACCTAATTTAAAAAAATATATTTCAGTGCTTTGAACAAGACACAGTTCAACTAAAAGTCAGCAGGTTTTGGCATGAATCCGATACTCTATTTATTTCTGATCTGCAGAAATGTGCTCAACTGATCCCGACAAAACAGAACACGAACAGAACAGAAAAATACTTCACAAAATCCCCAACCAGACTAAAATGAGATAAGACTGTGATCAGAAGATACCAAACTCTAAAGGATCCAGTACAAAAAGAAAATGAAAGAAGGAGCAGATGTGGCATTACGGTGATGAGAGAAACCCAAACCTGGCGGATGAATTATTCAAACAATCCTATGGGACTAAAAACATCTTACTTCATTCTGCCCTAGTTTAGACCTCAGATAAGTGATTGAGTTTGCACCTCTGTGATTGGCCAACCACCAATCCAAGGGGTGTGTCCTGTATCCAGCTCCAGAGACGATGGGATTGGCTCTATTTCCCAGTTACCCATAATTTAAAGAAATGGTTAGGAACATGAATTAATGAACTTTGTGCAAAAAAGTGCAACGGCTGATTGACCTTCACGTGATTTAGCTGATAAACAGCATCCAGTACCTTCAGCATCCTGCAGGTGGCGATATCACCTCATTCACCCAAAAAATTAACTTAATCTCAATGTAACGAGTAATGATAAATGTTCATTCCAATGTAGTGAAGGAAAGACACAGATACTCAATCACAAATGTAGCCAGTAGACAGTCAACGTTTCTTATATTTTTGATACTAAGTACAAAGTAGCCAAAAAAAAGCTCATGTAACAAAGTCCATTTACTCGTACTTTACAACACGGATTCAGTGTGAACGAACATGACCTAAGCACTGTCCATCCCTGATGAAACCCACCATCCACAAAGTCTGAGGAATCCGAACTTATACTGTGTGTATAATCTTAGCAGCAAGTTGATCTCAGCATATCTACACACAGAACCAAAGCTAATCTTCTGTCTCGCTCCTGTAAATCATTTTCCGAGCCCCTGCGGAGTCTGAGAACCAGGTGATAAATGGATTCAGACCAGCTCTAGGTATCTGAAGCTTTGGCCTGATCACAGTTCCAGCTCGATGCTTGTGGTTTGAGTCCAACTCGACTCTGTTTGAATTCTAAGGTGCATTCACAGCTTAAGGTCAAGTGATTGCTTCACTCACATTTGCTATAGAAATACAAAAAAACGCTAAAAGAACTTTGTGGGGTCCCGAGGAGCTTAATAAAGGCTGAAATTGGCAATAACGGGAAATGAAACCTGTTAAAATCGCCTGAAACTTCAGTCGTGCCGGTGTATTATTAATGCGGAGTGTAGTCCGTCTTCACAAAACTTTGGCCAAAATTCTTCCAAAGACTTTGAAGAATGTTTGGAATCCATTTTATGAACGGAGGCTTGTGAGGTTTAGCTACAGAGAACGATTATTATACGTATATATATATATATATATATATATATATATATATATATAATTATATATATAATTATTATAATATATTTAAATATATACATACACACATTCATATGTTAATCCTATATTTATATGGCCCGATATTTTACAGATTATTTCATAAAACTGCATTTACGTTTCAGTTTGTTTTTATAGGGGTGTTGTAATCTTTTAAGCTTCTGTAGAGTGATTTGAGACATTTAGAATATATAGTCTATGTTTTATTTAAGTGTTTAATATTGTCAATGTGGATATCGTGTTCTTAATACTGTAAAAGCTGAAGACTGCCATTTTTTTTTTAAGTTTGTTTGCGATGGGAAGGGTGGTGAAGGTGGTCTGTAATGGAAAATGTAATTTTCTTCTTTCTGTAAAAAAAAATAGCCGCGATTTACCGAGAACAGCTTGACCTTGCAGCGTTTCACATCATTCCGATGCATTCAGGCGATAGCAACGCAGCTAGTTTGAAGTTATGGTGTTAGCATCACGTTTGAATGGAGCCATGATGAATAACTGTTGAGTTTCAACTGTTTGGTTGATCACAGTGAACTAAGAAGACAATGCAAAACTCATGAAAACATTGCTGTTTTTATTCTTTATTATACTGTACATGCAATGGAAAAAAGAGATACTGACTTGTGTGTGTGTCTGTAAGAGTATTCATATATTGGCAATTGGTATTTATTAAGTTGCTTTGGATAACAGCCTCTTCCAAATGACAGTAATGTAAAATAAAGTACTTTTTATGGGGCCGAATAAATATGAACTAATGTTGAGAAATGTAGAAATGTATGTATATGTTAATTGAAAAAAGAAAACCCAGCATAAATAAGTATTATTGTTGTGCCTTAAACACTTTTTACGGTTTAACTTTTTTTATATAGTTTTGTAGTTTATTTTTGCTTTTTTTATTTTTACATATATATTTACATTTATGTTTTTTGCTAATATTTAAATCCATTTACGGTTATACGTTTATAATAGTGGGTGTCCGGAGATTGACTTCAGCTCGTGACCCAGAAATGGAACAGAAATGGAACAAGTGACCCAGAAATGGAACAAGTTGTGTAAAATGAATGGATATATAAATATATTCTTCAAAAAAATAAAAAGTAGCATTTTTTTTTTTGCTTTCTTCACTAGATGGCAACATCATCATGCGAGACCTGCCATTCACAGCAATGAGAACGAAACCGCAAAGACTTGTGTACAAAGGGAGAGCAGGAATTTTACCCTGATTTTAAACTTAATTTTGAAGATACATTGAAAATGTCTTAAGCCTCCAGCAATAGTTCAACAACAGAACAAAAATGACAATATGCACAAGATAAATGAGCACTTCTTATTTAAATGTGCTCCGTCTCATTTATCTCTTCTGCCTCAGAGAGAGAGAGAGAGAGAGAGAGAGAGAGAGAAATTAGGAATGAAAGGAGCGAGAATGATAAAAAGGACAGAGGAGAAACAGACATGTAGGGAGAGAGAGAGAGAGAGAGAGAGAGAGAGAGAGAGATTTAGAGTGAGAGAGAGTGAGAGTAAGTAAGAGAGGAAAAGAGATGGGGCTTGAGACAGAGATGGAAGCGTATAAAAATGATGTAGTAGAAGTTAAATGAAAAGAGGGAGAGACAGAGGGCAAGAGAGTGGGCAAAAGAGAGAGAGATAGAGAATGGGAGAGTGTGTTTTTATGTGTGTGTGTGTGTGTGTGTGTGTGTGTGTGAGAGAGAGGGAGAAAGAGAGAGAGAGAGAGAGAGAGAGAAAGAGAGGGATAGTGTGTATTTGTGTGTGAAGGACAGAGAGAGAGAGAGAGAGAAATTAAAAGAGAAAAAGGAGGAGAGATAGAAAGCAAGAAGATTTTAATGTGTCACTCCAGCTGATATTTCATATTTCATCATGTTTCACCACAGACACATTAGTGCCGTCCTGTCTAGAGCTAAATCATCTGCATCCAAATGCATCTTGACACTAATCTGATTAACCAGGAGATGAAAAACATATTGGACAAAAATAATCAGTGTTTATTACACTAGGAATAGTTCACTTTTTCCTCCACCAAAATGAAAGTCTGCTCGCGAACAATAACTCAAAGCCCAAAGAAGAACTCAACCGGAAATGACTTGACACAAGCACAACATTATTTCTGCCGATAAACGTTTTTTATTCAATTCTTCTACATTTTTTATTGTTTAAAGGTTTTATGCTCATGAACAAATGACAAAGGAATAAAAAACAAAGTGTTACCACAATCAAAGACACACGCAGAAGTGAATACACAAAGATGACGGAAAAGTGTGTGTGTGTGTGTGTGTGTGTGTGTGTAGGTGTGTGAGAGAGAGAGTTTGTGGGTATTTAGGTCAAAGTAGGGTCCTGAAAACATTTGTTCACTACAGTGAGGACTGATGTTACCTATGGTCACTTGTGGGGACATATGATAAAATGTTTTAACAATTTTACACTATATGTTTATATTTTCATTTCTTTATTAAATAGAGACACTATTGCCCTCTAAGGTTCAGTAAAATTACAAACATTTTAAACACATACCGTCATTTATATGTGGGAACGTTTGCTAAAAATGTTTACAATTATACAGCATATGATTTATATTTTCATAAAAGTGTTAATTAGGACCAGGTTTGGTCTCTAAAGACCAGTAAAATTCCCAAAACATTTTACAGATACAGTCATTTGTATGTGGGGATAGTTGCTAAAAATTACAATTTTTAACAATTATACAGCATATGATTATATTTTCATACAAGTGTGAAATAGGGCCACATTTGGCCTCTGAAGTCCATTAAAATTCCCACAAATTTCTACATATACCGTAATTTGAATGTGGGGACATTTGCTAAAAATTACAATTTTTAACAATTATACAGCATATGTTTATATTTTCATATATTCATTGAACAGGGCCACAGTTGGCCTCTAAAGTCCAGTAAAATTCCAGAATTGTTAAACAAATACTGTAATTTATATGAAATAAAAAATATTCCTTGACTTGTAATGACACAATTGTCCACAAGGGGCAATGGATATCACTAAAGTTAGAGACATAGAGTAAAACACACACCAGTATTTCTGGACGCTCTATCCAATAGCGTTTAGAGTTTGATAGTCATGTATAGGAAATCAAACCCACAACCTTTGACTTCGATGTGTTTTTACCAGCTGCGGCAAAGTGGTTAAAGGTTTAAATTGCTCTAAAAATTTACATTTTTTTTCTTCCTTTAAAGAAAATACACTGACACTTCTGCAGCTCACACATTCATTATCTCCCAGAATAGCACCAAAGTGACTGAAAACAACAGGCCCTTATGGAAGTCGATTCCCTCTCGTGCATCATCTTCATCACTCAAGAAAAACCCGCAACGCGTCGTCTTTCAAAAAGCATCTTCGGACCAGCATGTGTGTCCAAGTCATTTATTGCTGAAATGAACCTGACTCGCTGGAGGACGGAGGTCACTCAAGGTCGCACACCTCACTGCTTATGGGTAATATTTCTGTAATAATCTGTCCTAGTAACTCGATCTGTAGCTCTGGTGTTTGTAACATTATATCGTGGGTTCGATTCCAAGAAAAAGCAGGAAGTTGATGGATGGTAATGTATGTTTGATTGATTGTGATTCAAAATGTTGTAATATTAGTTTGATTGATTGTAACGTGAAAAACCTGTAGTGTGATATAAGTCGCTCGTGAAAGTGAATGCGTCCGCCAAATGAATAATTTCCTTGTCATGGTAAATCACAATTAATTCTGGTTTATTGAATGATTTTAGCAATATTATGTCGAATAGGAGAACGGTTATATTCCTCTATTCAAACTTTTTTTTTGCATAAATGATTTATTATTTGACATCGTTAATTAAAAATACATTTTATGATTTGTAGAATAGATTTTATGTTATATGATTTAACAGTGTTTTTATTTTTCTCCAATTTCAAAAATGGTAAACAGCGTGAAATTTACACCATTATCCATGCTGTTTTTTGTGTAAAATTTAATTGTAGATGATAAATATGTTTTTTTTATTACCATTATCTACAAAGATGTCTTTGATCTATGTAAATACACACACACACACACACACACACACACACACACACACACACACACACACACACACACACAACAAAGACAAGTTATCTTCTCTAATCTCATGGTCGTTCATTATTTGCAAACACATTTCTATTTTTAGCAACACATATATCAATTTAATCCAATTTACATTCAAGTTCTTTGTTGTTCAGTGACTTTTTGGGTTTTTTTTTTTTGCTCAGCTCAAACTAAAAACAAAGAATGGATCGTGACTCCAATTTTATTATATCATTTATATTACAGAAGATATTACTTACATGCTAAAAGTGTCTGTACTGTAGTTTAAATCAGTTGTGTAGACGACTTTATTTATTTTAATAATTGAATTAGTTGTCTCCTATTACTAAACATCCCATATGTATTTTTTTTTTCTGGAAGTGTACTAAATGATCGTAAAAAATGAAATAATGGAGTTAGTAAAGTTAATATATTTAGCTAAAACGAGATTTGGTTGTTAGCTCGCTAGAAGTTTGACCATGTTGTTGGGAAACTTGCGCGTCAGTGGTTTGGGAATAGGAATCCGAAAATACCAAAAAGACTTCCAATTACTCCTCGCTGAAACTCTGCCGACTTATTTTGGTTCCGACTCCGTCGTCTTTGCGCGCGATTCTCCTCCCCGCGCGTTTATTAATAAGGCTCTCGACGTGAGAGTTTGTCTTCTGAGTCGAGAAGCTGCTTTTCATTCCCGCCTGGTTTGGCACCAACCACAAAACGAAGCTTGGCTCGGGATGGAATGGCACTGGAGATGAGCCTGTATAAATCAAACAGCTCTCGCGTGGCCGACCAGTTAGTGGTTTTAATGTGGTGTGGCCGGGCAGAACGTCCTGACCAACACATGCTGGATTTTAGCCGCGGTTAGCATTAGCACGCTGTCAGTTAGCATGGCGTCCATCGACTCCCAGTGCTTTTCGTTTGATGGAGGTGAGGCCTAATGAAATGACAGAACACGAGGCGACACATGCAATTAACCCCCGTGTGGAAGAGCACACTGTCACCATTTGTGATTTAATAGGGAGTCAGCAGTTCCTAATATATATAATGTATTATGTAATATATATATAGTATATTTATTCTGCCACCACACCTCTCTGTATGTTCTCATATAGTTATTGTCATAGCCACCTTAAGCTCATACTTTTCATGCCTCATCATTATGCACTTTATAATTCATTATACTTGTGGTTAGTCCAAACTGCATTTCGTGCATAAACTGCAAAAAATTAATTCTTGACAAGCTAAAAAAAAAAAGTCTTGAATTTAGAATATAAATCTTGTTATTTTTTCTTACAGGATTTATTAACTCTGTTAGGATTAAGAGTGAGAGATGACTTTGTTTTTTTTTCAATAAAATGGAACTTGAATGTTCTTGCTTGGAAAAAAAAATGCACATTTTGATGATATTTTACACTAAATTGGGAGATTTTTCAAAATATATATTATGTTTTAACAGAGCTTCCTGAAACAAGAAATGTCAACTGATGTTTTTGTAATTTAAGAACACAATGCTTCCCAATTTAACAAACCAGCTGCTTTTTCATATTAATGCCAATGAGAACATGAACTGAAACGCAGAAACAAATCTCCCGTGTAACAAGATTTTTTTTGTCTTGTTTTAAGCTTTTTTTTTTTTTACCAAGTACAAGTTTTTCGCTTCATTGGCTGAAAATACTTTTTTTTTTTTTTACTCATTTTTAAAAATTTTCTTATTTGTCATGTGTATATTTTGCAGTGTGCCTGTACTTGCCAATGACAATAAGGTGGAATATAATGTAATCTAGTTTTCAAAGAACTTGAGTATTATACTCAAAAAATACATACAAGAAATTTCTTTTTCTTTTTTTTCCAATTTTTTGGAATTTTTTTTCCAAATATAGAACTGAAATATAGTCAAACTCCATTCAAACTCATGCGTGAAATCTTTTAAAACGAATCCAGGCCTCGGTAAAGTGTTTCCCGTGATTTAGCTGATAAACAGAATCCAGTACCTTCAGCATCCTGCAGATGGTGATATCGCCCAAGTCCACCCAAGAAATTAACCGCGGTAGAAAAGAAGTGGTGACTGCACAATCACAATGTAACTGGTAACGATAAGTGTCCATTCAAGTGTAAAAGCAGCCAATAAGTACTCAAGTAAAGTAGCAAAGTTCACTTACTCAAGTACTTTACACCACTGGCCCACTGACATGATTTTTCCCAGTTCTCTGATTGGTCGCGAAACACCATAGTTAATTTGTGAATGTGAAATTTACTGTAGAGCTAATCCAATGGTTCTTCGTCGTGAAGCAGCAAGAACCTCCAGAAGGTGTTTTTGCTGGACGTGTAAAGATCTGCTATTGGATTTTAGGCCAGTCTCGATGTTTCTGGCACTGTGGGATGAAAACATATTTCACAGAGCTCACATTTCACCATCACAGCTGTGGATGTGGTCGTGCGGACGCTTGTTTCTGAAGTGCTGGGATAACCACCGTGAAGAGAAGCAGGAACCTGGAACCAGAACCTTTTGCCCAAGGGCTCTTCACATGTGCTGTTACACAACCTGCACAAAGAGTAAATATTCCACTTGCGAGGTGGAAAAAGCACATCTCTGAAGCACTTCTCCACCGGTCCGTTCTCCCTGAAGTTCTGCCGTGATTTCCTGCAGATTCTCAGGCGTGAGATTAAATTATCGCCTCAAAAATTCTTTTCGTTTTGAACATTCTTACTGACTCTGGAATTGGGGCCACGCTCAAGGGGGCGGGAACGTCTCGTCTCTGTGCTTGCGTCTAATTGGTGGAGGAAGTAACACCCACACTGGGTTTATTGTATTTCCACAACAGGCAAAAACCGACGTCAATTTTGCCAAATTCTAATAGTCAATTTCTTATCGTTGTTCTGAACATTCACGTTTAAACGCATAGTTTCAAGTTTGTGTTTTTAAATTAGGCTTGTGTGATTTGTGAACGTTGATGGGTTTTTTTCTGCAAATGTAACTTGTTCTTACATATACACATACAAACAGTGAATCTTTACGCTATGAGCGGCATGTAAAGTTCAAAGCTTTTATTGTCATTTGTACAGTTCCCTGTACAATTTGCTTCCCACAATTAATGCCGCAAAATAGAACACAGTATGTAAGAAAATACTAAATAAATAAATACAAACTAAAAAAATACTCACTCAAAAAATATAAAAATGTACCTAAAAAGAAGTGTACAGATTATCTACAGTACAGTGCAAAATGATATGAAAATTGAACATATGAATATGAATATATAATCTGAAAAAAGCTCTGGACGTATTCAAAGCTTCCGCTGACCTGGAGCTGTACATCACAGACGTGCGCTTTTATTTGTTGACAGACCTTGGACTTGGAGTCTGGAGTCATTTATTACGGAAGACAAACAATCTTAAAGGAAGCTGCTTTATGAGCCTGATGTAATGTTTCCCTGTGACGCAACGCTGGAGCCTTTCTTTATGATGGAAAAGTCTTGCATACACACACTTGCATTTATATCATAGTGGGGACCCACCATTGATTTACACACAGAACATCACGGCCACTCCCCCATTGCTCAAGCCACGCCCCCTCACCATTACTCTTACCTCAAACAAAACTCTATTTTAACTTCAGCCCGAAAATCCCATCTTGACTTTGTAGTTTACATTGTTGTGGGGACCAGACAAGTGTCCCCACAAGGCCTCACTGTAGCACATTCAGGTCCCCACTTTGCCAGTACCATTAGGTGTAAATTACTTGGGTACACTGTAGGGATTTTTGTTCATTTTGTAAATATACAATATGTATACGTATGTACAATACAACGGATTATAAAAAACAAAGTACAACGAATGTGTAAGGAAACTGAAAAAAAAATCTTTAGACATTGAAACACTGAGCATAGTATTTGTACTTGTATTAGTACTTGTACTTTATTGATCGCGTGAATTTATTGGGACTGCGTGAATTTGAAAGTTGCTTATTTTTTGTACTTTCAATATTTTTTGCAACTTTGTACTGATATCCAAAATATATTTACAAAATTTCCTAAAGTGTACTCAAGTACTTTAAATCTCTGGCCAGTACACACACGCTGGCATACAATCTTCATACAGTTTATACTTCTAAAACAATGCTAAAATATTTCAGTATGTGAAAATAAACAAAGGCAAACCCTCCAAAAATGCACATAAACTTTAGATTTTTTTTAATCAAGACAAACGCTTTCCTTCTGTCCGCAGTTTGGCCCCGAGCCGACAATGTCATGTTCCAGGAAGCGTAACTTTTTAAGACTCGGACTTTGTTGCCAACATCCATCAGGAGCCTCGGTGAAGGTCGTTCAATCGGGAGCGGCGGTTTTGAGGACGCACAGCCATAATTGACTTGACGTTCCTGGCTTGTGCTCGGACGAGAGAGAAAGAAGCTTTTGTTGAGCCACCAGCCGCCGATTCTCTTCCTGCTTTGCTCTTATAAAAGCAGAAATAACGGCTCCATTGAGAGCGACGGCGTAGTGGGTCTCATTCACGCTTAACACCTACACAGTCGACGTTCACATGCGGCACGAGTTTGAGAGTGAAATCGTGTTCTTGTCCGTACACGAGTTCTCCTCCACCTCCACTCTTCTGTCTTCTGTCTGACAGACGATGCTTCTCGTGAAAACTGAACAAAGCTGCTCAGTCAGTCAGTCAGAGCTTTTCTACAGGAACTTCACACCATCATCACCACCGTTCATCTGCGATCGGCGAACCATTCGCTCTGCTCAAAATTCCAGCCTGTTTGGCAATGGCAGTTTTTATTATGGGAAACTCACAATACGAAAGATCCCTGTGACCCCAAAATGGAGTAGATGGATCATAGAATGTTAATTTTACATGTTTGCAATTTTCACATCTCAAAAATGGTTAATCTGAGATATTTATGCTTATTTACAATTTACAAAGTTCATTTTATGAGAAGTGTAGCTTGTTTCTTAACATTTCTAGTAAGGCGGGACACATTAATATTTAGTGAAACATAAAAATTGAGCTTATACTGCACATTAGCATTAGATAAAGCAATAAATATAGCAGCAAAAATATTTCTTTATTTGCAAGTGTTTTTGATAACTTGAACGTTGTTGTTGTCATCTTTAAAACGCACGATTCACAAAGTTACCCATGATGCTCCGACTTCATCAAATTCAACAGCTCCGTCTTCATGTAAACCATCATTCTACGTATTTTCATAACAAATCGACTTTTTTTTCAGTGATCAGTTTTTTAATTTGTCTTAATTAAAATGTAAATGTAGCTTGAGAAACGCCAAATAATTGTATTATTTGTATTATATTATAAATAATTACCGGTATTATAAATATTAAAAATATAATATTCATAAAATAATTTATAATAGTATTAATTAATAAATATTATAATTATTTTTCCCACAATTAGCCCCTAGCAGAAAAGAAAAAGAAATAGTATACTCAGTTCAAAATAAAGAAGAAACAACATTAGGTATAATGTAAAAAAAAATATGTAAAAAAGAATTTGACTTGTTTTCATTTATGTACCGTTTAATTTATTTAAATTGTTTATGACATCAAATCTTTAGTACAACTCGATAAGTATTCCAGCCTCACATGACTTACTCAATCAATAAATCAATCAATCAATCAATAAATATGAATTTTTTACCTGCCATAATACAGCGTATCATTACAGAAACCACCTGCGGAAGTGTCTGTGCGGCCTTTCTGGGCAGAAAAATATTGACTGATAATGTACAGACATAATTAGGATGGAGAATTACAGGCAATTAGGAAGTGTGGTGCATTCTGGGTCGTTTTGCCCTCTAGGATATTACTCTAATTATAGCTAATGGAGGAACATTACTTGCCTCAAAGTTGTAAAATATGCACCGTGTTCCTGAATCGAGTCCGTCATGTATGTAGCATGTTGTTTGTACAAGTCCAGTTGTGTTTACGGCGTGTTCAAAGAATATCACGTCATGTTTTACACTACGCAAACACAGCATGAGGGTTGTTTTACCAACTGGGAAACGTTTTTTTTTTTCAGGTTTCCTGTCTTTTATGAGTCTTTTTTAAAAGTATTTTTTTTTTACCAGACGCTGTCACGGAACAGGACAAAGGTCATCTGTTGTCTTTTCTGAAGCGCTAAACGACTTTTTCTGTCCTGGAACGCTGTTAAATGTTTCGTTGGCGTGTAAAAATGTGAAACATAAAAAAATATAAATAAATAAATAAATATGGAATTTTAAATAAAAAAGAAAACTATTTTGTATAAAGCAGTGGTTTTATTTTTCTAGTTTCATCTCATTTTAATTTGCATTAGACAGAGTACGTACATTTTGGTTATTATTGTTTAATTTTTCTACATTAAGTGTTATATAAAGAACACTTCTTGTTAAACTGTTTTCTTTTGTGAGTAAGAAAATACTGAAGGCTACAATATGTCCACCAGCTGAGTGACAGTTCTAGTCATTTGTTTCCATTACATTTTTTAAGAAGCGTATTTTATGTTTAGACTTGTTTGTTGGCCAGTTGTGGTCTGTGCATTACATTTTCACAGTTCTACAGTAAACCATCTATTGTGTTTTATTATTCACTATACTAATGACACTATTACAATAAGCGTCCTTGAGTGTCCAGAAAGGCGCTAGAAATCTAAAATATTATTATAATTATTATTATTAGGAACATCATTATAAGATAATTATAAGGAACATTTTTTAGTTTTAGTTCAATATGGAACAAAATCTGATATAGTAGTTGAAAAATTGGACAGAGGTCACATGTTCGAATCCCACTTCTGAAGAGTTCCTGACCAAGACCCCGAACCCAGTGTAATCTGTGAACCCAAGAGCTTCAAGCTGCACACATCTCGGTTTGTGTGTGTACATGCATTTATGCCAAAGTGGGGTCCCAGATGCCTGGTTCTAATGCTAAAGCTGGGCCCTATGGCCACTTGTGGTCCAGCAGTCGGGACTTGAACTTGCCACCCAAGTGTTTTAGGTTTGGATTTTAGTCTGGTGAGCTCTATAACTGAGAATCTTTCACGGCAAAAAATGCACATGAAAAAAATAAGAAAATAAAAAACAAAATGAGTAAAAAGTTAAATCAAGTTGTTGGTTGGTTAGACAGCTTGAACAAGACCCATGTTATTGAAACAATCTAATTAATATTTCACTCTTAATTGTAAAATAGTTAATTTATCTCATCTGAAAAAAAAACCTGATTCATTGTAAAATTTCAAGACCTTTTGGCTTTTCAAGAATTTTTCATTTTTTGCAACTTTGGCTTTTTATTTTGAGCATTTCATTTCCATGGAATATTCTGATAAAAGCTCAAGCCCTGAGTAGAGACTCACAATGCCTTATTTTTCTGAAGGCCTCCATCAATCCATCAATGCCAGTCTTGCCGCCCACTTAATCGTCTCACATTCACACGCGTCATCCTCCGCCATCGCTCGGCTCTCACCGTGTTCATCAAGCGTATTTAACCATCATACACTGGAGCAGACTCGACATATCAGCCGTTTGAATAATGAGTTTATTTTTACATGTGTAAGTGGTGTGGTTCACCAGAAGGCACGTTGGACATTTGGTTCTGTGAATGTCACCGTCTTCTTCCTGGCGGCGGCGCTCCTCCGTCTGGAGTGAATCACGATGCCACGGGGATTCGAGCGAGGCCTGGAAACCCACGAGGAGCGATACTGACTGAATCATGCGGGACCTGCTGCTGGATCTTCTGTGGTCAGCTGCGGCGTTGAGACTTGGTGAAACCCCCCATCAGCCCCTCTGGATGCAGGACTATTATTGTGCTGAGGGATTAAAGAGCTCTCCTCCGCTCCAGACTCCTTCTGCTTAGCTGTGCCTAATAAAGCTTCCTGTTGTCAGCACTGCTATGATTCATGAAGGCCGCTCGCTTCTGCCTTTAAAGCCTTTCGGAGGGTTACTTGCTGAATTGTGCGTTTTTTCCACTACCAGGCCAAACGACTAGGGAAGCGTAGTTTGTACTTTGAAAAAAAACAGATATTGGTGCGAACTAGCTGTCCAGTGTAATTACCCGGCTATGGAGGGAACAAATTGACTTGTTACGAGTAGGAGAGAGTTCCAGCCTAGAACCTTACAAATGACCACGACTGTCCTTATTTACCCAACCTTTTACCCGTCTAGTTCGTGTTCACAAAAATGCATTTGTAAATGAAGAACCATAATAAGGTACACATTCTACAATATACAAGCCTTCAAAAAGTCATAGTTTTGCAACGGATAAATATGGTTGACATTATCATTTTCCTGCAATGTCGGTTAAATGTCCCGTAAAGTAGAAGTAGAAGTAGAAGTAGAAGTAGAAGTAGAAGAAGTAGAAGAAGTAGAAGAAGTAGAAGAAGTAGAAGAAGTAGAGGAAGTAGAGGAAGTAGAGGTAAGGAAGATGGAAGAAAAAAAAGAAGAAGTAGAAGAAGAAAAACTTTATTTTGTCCCAACAATGAGAAATGTACATTTTGCAGCAGCCACGATGGTAAACAATAATGAAAGATAAAGATTATGAATGGGAAAAAATATTGCATTTTGTTGATATACAAATTGGATACAAACGAAATAATACAAAAGAAAAAAAACAACATCAAAAAATGAATGAAAATACACAGGAAAAGATGGATCTATTATGTTCACACCAATCATCCACATGAATTCCAGTCGTTCCTTGCCCACCAAACACACACACACACACACACACTCACGTTTATAGCTTAGTGGGCTGGCACGCCATTGGACTTAGGACAATTCTGGGGGTCCGCGGTCTTTGGGGGCCGACAGCGACCAGGTTTAGACCCCGAAACTGCTAGCTAGGTCCTTCAAATAGATCTTCAAAGTTGTGAGCCATAGCCAAAGGTCCCCACAAGTGACCATAGGTACCCACTTCACTATAAAAGCCTAGCATTTGGGACGGACACACACACACACACACAATACACCATTAAAAGTTTCATTGCTTTTCGAAACATTGAATGTTAAAAGGATTTTAAAACGATGACCGTATTTCATCTCCTAATAATTTAATTAAATGGACTTCGTCACTAATTAGCGTGAAGTGCATTTTAAGAAACATCTATCACGATGCCATTTATGAAACTGCATGTGTCTAAGTGTTCATGATTAACATTCTGTGAAAAAGCATTCGTTTTGTGCGTTGGGCATATCTTGGGTAATTTGTATCCATACGTGTCAAAAGAAGAGGTCCAATATTGCGACTAACATTGCTTGTTCTTGCCGTTATTACAAGAGCATTGCAGCGATTTGATTAACTTTGAAGCTCACACTGGGGGAGAAAAGCAGCCCCAATGGAGTAAATTCAGCATTTCTTCAGAGATAATGAAGCTCATTTGAGGTCAATGAGGACTAATCCACACGGTTAGAATTACACACTACTAATTTAGAAACCCTTTGACCTTAATGTAGTATCAAAACATTTGTATATATATATAAATGAACGTACATTATGCTCATATTACATGGAATAAGTTAATGTGAGTAACAAAATAAATGTATAGTTGCTCTTTCCCCTAGACCACTTGGGAAAATGGGATTGGACCAAGCACTGAGCCTTGTGGTGCTCCATACTTTTTTTCTCTACTGTACTGACTTTACTAATATTGCATTGCATGCATATATATATATATATATATATATATATATATATATATATATATATATATATATATATATAGAAGAGGACGACAGATATTAAAGCATACATAATCACTTTGAAAAAAGTACTTTGTTATAGTTCTGTCTGTGCAATAGAATGTATGTCGTGAAGCACCAATTACACCAAGACACATTCCAAGTTCCATAAATAGCTGGCAATAAAGTTCTTTCTGACTTCTGACATCTTTCTAAAAAGGATAAAATCTATTTCATGACCAAAGCTTGTCGTTTGGCCCTTTTGTTCAGACAACTACAATAGTCTGATGACTGAAATAATTTTACTGCTGCTTCTCTACCAGCATTACTACTACGATATTTGCTGTGGAAGCTGGAAACTCCATTTCTCTTCTCAGATTAGAATCAACAAGACATGCAGAGCGTGACCAACCTGCCAAATCCATGTAAGTGAATTGTGTTCTTTTTAACAAGACTACTTGGATTAAAAAGCCCCAGCAATAAGTTAACCTGGTCACATTGATTATCTCAGATTACACGCAGCTCTCAAGATTAAACATGGTACAAGTTCTGTTTCCCCATGTTCTTCTGTTGCCTGGTGACTGGTAGGGATGAGTTAGTTGTTTGTTCCGGATGGTTAGCCGATGGAGATTGGTTGATGTTTCTGGGAATTTACGTACAACTGGATGCGTCCGCAACAGGTTTTCAGGTAGTCGCCTATTCGTTCTGCTCAATTAACAGTGCTGCTAATCCCATGCATGAGCAATATTAACGGCTATGTTTGGCTGGGCAGAACCCATTAATGAAGCCGACTAATAAGGCAGCGCCCGGTAGCTGTTATGGAAAAGTCATGCTGCCTGCCAAGCCGGTTGAGATGATAGAGATTGATGTGATGCGCTTAATTCCCTACGACGTGAAGAATGAGCTAATTAATACTGGGTGTGTGAATTGCGTGTGCGTCCAGTTGTTATCATGACAGCGTGTAGAAATTGATAAATGCCAGGTCCCTTGCAAACTCTTCGGGGGCTTCACCTACACGCTCACGTTGGCGGAACACAGCGTCCTGGTTTTCCTCGAGTTCCCCCTGCGGTGGTGATGATGGGGTGGAGAGATGACAGGTTGGACCCTGATTGCCACTCACTGTAATCACAATAATTACAATGGCTCTTGGCCTTTTCCCATTGCCCAAAGGTGGGCTCATTAAACAGTAAGTCCACTGAAGATGAAGGGACGACAATAAAAACAAAAGCGCCAATGCAAAAAATTCCCAGATTAGGTCGCCGACAGACATGGCAATGCTTTATTTCTGAATTGCGTGGAGATGAGGGAGCTTGACTTTTGGGAATGGAGGGAATTATTTAATAAAAATGGGATTTAGATTATAATCCCAAGTTACGTCCCAAGTTGTGTGTTTTTTGTTATTGTTTTGCTTCTCTCTCACCCTATCCCTATCCCTCTCTCTCTCTCCCTCTCTCTCTCTCTCTCTCTCTCTCTCTCTCTCTCTCTCTCCCAGCAGAGCTGATGACATGCACCTGAGCCTAATTGCTGCTTTGTCGTGATTGGTGAATCAGCAAGAGTGGCTGCGCATTTAAACTCGGGTTGTTTAGTCCCGTGGACCGGCACCAGTGGTATCGGGCCGCCGAAGAATGGATTAGTGGCAAAAATATAAAACGGAATGAAATGTATTGAAAAAAAGACACTATTCACATGTTTGTTTGGTTTTTATTAGCAATTTTGTTCGCAATCTTCACATTTTCGTTAGTCAGCTCTTTTACCAGTAAGGCTGCATTTTCATTCTAAATCGGAAGCATTTCTTCTTCAGTTGCATGTCACGCGCTCTCGTAGCAACACACTATTGTAATGACAATACTAGGCGTGTCATCTGTCAGATTTGACCACTGTCACCATTCAGGATATTTTATGCACATTATTTTCTAATGCTTCTTGATAATGTTAGTGCTTCTGATGTTTTTTGTGATCGCACACACAACTGAATAAGAGATGCCAAGAATGATTTAAAAAACAAAAATGTTCATTTTTTGTTTCTAAGCTGTAGAACTTTCCAAGTGTAAGTCACAAAGTATAAATGAGGAAATAATAATCAACTGTAATTTTAAAAAGATGTCTGACATTTTAAAGCAATTACATTTTTTTTTTTTTTTTTTATAAAAAGAGAATATCAAATGAAATTGAAAAAATGAAGAAGTACCATGATAAATCACTTTATATTAATCTATTGGTATAACTGTTCTTTTTTTCATTTATTTGGAATACATGTTTAAATACTAAATGGAAAACTCAAAAATTGTTCAATACTGAAAAATTATCAAACTGTGATCGCTCCGCAACCCTGAACAAAAACCAAATTCGCTCATTGCAGCTTTATTTACATTTTTGAATTTAACTATAATCTGATTTTTGTTATCTATCAATCAAGTAAAAGGATATTAGAAAATAAAAGTTAGGTTACTTGAAAACAAGAAAAAAATTGTGTGTTCAGGAGAATATTAACGTAATTGAACCAGAAATAAAAAAAACAAAGTATTTTTATTTTGTGCCTGAAAAATCAGGGAGGGTGCTTCTATTCGCGAGGTGCTTATATTTGCTTAAATACGGTATATCTGTCTTCACTGTGGACGAATTTTTGTGTTAAAAACGCAGAACAGGTTTCTGAGAGGCTTTTTTGAAATGCCACCAAATCAATCAATTTCAGGCTTCTGCTTTTGCCGTGAAAGATTGATATTTGTGCTTTGTGAAAGACCACTACAAGTCTTTTGGAAAGGTGCATTCAGTTATGTAAGCACACGCCTGCATTGTCCATTTAGACTTTGATCAAAAGGCTTTTAAAATGCATCGAAATGGCTCTGATTCATCAACAGGTCTTGGAAATCAAATCAGCGACAACCAGTTTCATTCGGAATGAAGAATTACACGTCTTCATTGACTTTCAAGGGTTTATTTGAAATAGTTTTTGGCTGATAATTTGATCCATCGTTTGCTGATAGCCACACGACAAAGAACTGCGTGGAGTTTCAGACCCTCCATGTTCTCCACGTGGTTCGCCATCGGGCCTTTGGTTCTGTCCAAGTCCAAATAGAGCTCAAATTTTGAGATCCATCTTCTGCGTCCGCTATCCAGGTTCTGTCCAGACATAAGTAAGTGGTTTCATCCTCAGGGCGGCCAGACTGAGAAGCAGCAGACGACTAATGAAATCTCCTAAACCAGCCACGGCCTCAAGGTTCTTTCTATAAATACTATGAAAAAATGACACCAACTTTCTATTTTTTTTCTGTTCACCAACATTACTCAAACAGTTGCGATGGATGATTGGTAAATTAATTAATTAACTAGATATAGACCAGCAGTGGCAGTTCTTCATTGGCTGATGCCCTGGGCAAGACCCTCGACCCCCCCACCCCTACCAAACTTAAAAAAAAACGTACATTGTGTATTTAATATTGTAAATATTTAATGTCAACATTGACAGTATTGGACACTTAAATAAAACATAGAATATATGTTCTAAATGTCAAATCACACTCGATAACTTAAAATATTACAACACCACATAAAAACACAAACTGAAACTAAAATCTGATGCAGCGTAAAATGCGTTTATATGAAATAAAAATTTAAATATTTAAGTATGCTTTTAACATAAATGTGTATATTATCCTAACCTCAAATATGAATTTTTTATATTTTTAACATTAGGGATGTCAAAGTGAACGTGTTAACTCAGGCGGTTAATTAAATTTGCTTTGTCAAATTTTATTATCGCAGTTATTCACTGTTGCAGTTTGTTTCACTTCTGGTCGGGGTTTCGTTGATTGCGAAATTTTCAGTTTAAAGCTAGTTAAAATATTTAAATTATGTATTTTTCAGATATTAGATTAACTAATTATTCATTAAGTTTAGTTGGTTTACTTTTTCCTCTCATAACATCTTCAGAAATGATCTTCTAATTAGGTAGAAGGTTTTGGCCAGAAATTCCTCTTTGATTTTATTTTTTTTTTTTTTTAATGTGTGATAAATAAATGCTTTCCTGTACATCAGTGCATGGTGTTTGGACTCTACATGTCAATTTTCACAACGATTTTAAATCGATAATTTTTTTGCTGTCACATGATTGATAAATAAATCAATTGACTAGCTCTTTTTAATTTACTGTATTTTTCGTATTTACCTTACTTTTCCCTTTTTATTTATCCTAGTGGGAAACGCTCTGTGCCATTTTATATGCCGCCTTTTATTCTACAGTTTGTTTTCAAATTTAATGTTGTGAAAAATGACAAAAAATTAGTGATGGCTAAAACCGAGATGACGTCACACGCTTACACAATCTCATCCGTGCGTCAGACCGTACGCTTACACAGGCATCGCACTTAATTATCCGTGTCTTGTCCTGTCACAATTCTGTTTATTTAGGAACGTATGACATATATATAGCGTTGACCTATAAAGGTCATTGTTGTCACCGGTCAGAGTAATAATTACAAACTAATTGTTCACAGTGAGGAGGAACAAGTCCCTGTAAGTGTGCGTGTGTGTGTGTGTGTGTGTGTAGTCTAAATATAGTATTTAAAATGAAAAAAATCACAATATGAGGAACACTGGTTTTTATCTGCAAGTTTAGCTATAATAAAGTGCTATTATTAATAAAAACAAAAAGCTCATAAATATTATATAACACTTTCCGCTTCTGTACGTCACCCCTCCATCAATTATCTACCTCTTACTCCATTTTTGGATCACACTTTTTTTGCACCATTTATTTATTGCAACTTCCTTTTTTTCCACGTGATCAAATTTTTTATAGTAATATTTGTATTTTTACTCAGTCCTAACAGTTTTTCTTTGTTGCTGCTTAAATGCTGCATGAAAGTGTCTTCATAGTGGGATAAATAAATTCATTCATTCACTTCTGTAAATCTTAATTTCTATACTATGACTACTACTAATACTATGTTCTTCCAACTAATAGTAATCTCTGTAAAGTGTACAGGTTAAAGCAGACATTTTAAACCCAAAGACCTACAGTGGTTTAGTCTTTTATGTTCTAGTGTTCGGTTGAAGGCTGAACAAAGTGCATCGATCCACGACGTCTTGTTAGTGTAAAACACCAGTCGTGTCGGGGTTTTATTGGGACTCGTTTCCAGTGAACACAGATTTACTCGGATGCTCGGCGTGGGAGACAGTGGAGATCTGCCGAGTCAGAGCGTTTAATCTCTGTGTGCGAGTAAATGCTGTTTAACATCTCCGTCAGGGTGAGGACGCTCATTACTGTGGCTTCTCGGGACGTTTCCTGCCTTTAGTCGTTAGCAGGAAAGGATAGAAGTCTGTAGACCTCCAACTAAACTACAAATTTGCCTTAATAATTCGGTTTTGGTACAATAATTCTAAGTGCGCCTTTTAGTTTTACTCTCTACTTGACTACATTTGTTGATTGAGTTTCTGTATTCTTACTCTACTACATTTGAACGGACATTTACTGTTACTAGTTACGTTGTGATTGGGAGTGACGAGTCGGCATCTTTTTCTGCCGTGGTCAATTTCTTGTGTGGACGAGGTGATATCGCCATCTGCAGGATGCTGAAGGTACTGGATGCTGTTTATTAGCTAAATCACATGAATGAGCAATTCCACTTTTTTTTTCACATTTCACATTTGAGTTTGACTGAACTTGACTTTTTAATTTTATTTTTTTATTCATTTAGTTCTGACATTTTAAAGTTCTAACCCATTGAGGTGTTACATTTCATTGGTATATTAGGAAATAAAACCTCGTGAAAAAAGTGTCTAGTTTTTCACATTTCTTGATGTTTTTTCAGTCTAAATTCAGTACAAGTTGGATACTTCGAGTCTTTTTGGAATAGTCATTTTTACTGTAAAGTTTACATACTTTTACTCAAGGGAAGTTTTCAGATGTTCACATCTCTAATCTACTTAAAATATTAACAAGATTATTAAAATAATTTTGGTGTGTGTGTTGTAGAAAATCACAAGTCTTGAATATCGAATATGTTCTTTTTTTTGTCTCGAGTGAAGAATCGTTTTCATTAAGTCTTGCTCAGTGTGTCAGGCTATTTTTGGCAGTAATTTCAAGCACAGTTTGTGGTGGGAAACTGTCCGATTGCTGTGGATAGTGTGAGCTGTAGTTGGTCCTTTAACGTCACGATTGCTGGCTTAATGTCGTCCGTCATGGAGGCTTAAGTTGGAATCAGCCTTTGTTTATAGGAAAATTCCTTCTTAATGAAAAACATTCATAGAAATGTTGAACGTCGACACACACTTGATTCCTTTGTTGATTGTTTTGAGTTTATATTTGTATCAAAGATACATTTGATACAATTTTCTTATCACATTTAATACAACAATCTGTATTTTCTAATACAATCAGCCTGTCAATCATGTCTGGCAGATAAAATGGGTGGGGTTTGACCTTTATAGTC
The DNA here is from genome assembly GCA_017309775.1 of Paedocypris sp. Pulau Singkep. NCBI lineage: Eukaryota > Metazoa > Chordata > Actinopteri > Cypriniformes > Paedocypris > Paedocypris sp. Pulau Singkep. The sequence goes on from MU204432.1 coordinate 8,863,331, forward strand.
AGAGGTCAAACTCATGAAAGTTGCTTGTTTGCCTTCGTTAAAGATAACCTTCGAAAAGCATGCCGAAGAATGAGGAATTTAATCTTTTTTATTGATGTTGTTAGATCAGTGATTATTTTGGATATCGGTGTTTGTAGACACAAAACATGCGTATCATTTATTGTTTATGTATTTTCACACACTTATTAATCAGGGACAACACGCTGGTGCTATTTACACACACACACACACACACACACACACTGCATTTATGTCATGGTGAGGACATTTCAATGACTTACACCAGACAAGGGTCCCCACAAGTGACTATAGGGACCGACTAAAAAAAAAAAGCTATCATTAGGGCCCCGCTATGATCTAAATGCCTGAGTACATACAATTTCCACCGACTTTTGTATTTTGAACCACAAAGAACCAAAAGACCACCAGGCCAACAACATAGGCCTCTAGCAGTCAATGCTAATACACATTAATACTTCACCTCGATTAATCTCTGAATCTCCTTCCTTCAAAAACCAATAAAGTGTTAATTAGAAAAAGAGAGACGCTTTGACCGGACGGCCGAACGTCGTGATGAGAAAACCATCATCATGCTAATGGCTCGTCGTGTCACCTCGAGAGACGGCGAACAGAGACAGAAGGAAGTGTCGCTCTTCACATCCCGGGGATGAAAAGTGTTGAGAAGGAGTTTTGTTAACTTTATTTTTCATTGTTAAATTTGTTAACCGGATCATGCTACAGTACTCTACGCTAAGTTGAATGAATTGCTTTATCCCACTAAGGTGAATTTTCTATGGTTTCAGCAGCAACAGAAAAACGGTACAAAAAAGATGGTGATGACGGGGTTAAAAAACAAATAATGGTAAAAATTGTGCGAGGAAAAATAAAGAAGATATCACTTACCTGCAAACAAGGAAAAGAAATATTTGACTTGTTTTTTTCTTCAAGTAACTGTTTGGAATGTTATGCCAACATGTATGCCAAACTAGTACTAAACACTACACTATACTGTGCTGTGTGAGAACCAGAGTTAATAAAACGTATGCATATTTGTGTGTGTTTATCATTATTTTGCATTTTGGTAGGTAGGTAAGTAGTTGGGTGGGTATATAGATTGAGTAGTTAGGTAGGTAGATAAATAGAGTTTTAAGTAAATAGAAGGTAGGTCAATACATAGGTAGGTAGGCAGGTAGGTAGGTAGGTATGTATTTAAGCAGGTGAGCATGTACTTCATATGTATATATACGAAGTACATGTATATATGAGTGGCTAGGTAGGGATGGTGTGTAGGTAAGTAGGTGAGTGGGTGGGTGGGTGGGTTGATAGACTGGTATTGAGGTAGGTGAGTAAGTGACGTAGGTAGATGTGGTGGGCAGATACTTAGATAGGTGGGTCGGTAGATATGTCGGAAGGAATGGTGGGTAGGTAGGTAGGTGGGTTGGTATGTCGGTAAGAAGGGTGGATGGGTAGGTATCTTGGTAGAAATGGTGGGTGGGTAGGTAGGTAGGTAGGTAGGTATGTCAATAGGAAGGGTGGATAGGTAGGTGGATAGGTAGGTATGTTGGTAGAAATGGTGGGTGGGTAGGTAGGTGGGTAGGTATGTCAATAGGAAGGGTGGATAGGTAGGTATGTTGGTAGAAATGGTGGGTGGGTAGGTAGGTAGGTGGGTAGGTATGTCGGTAGGAAGGGTGGATAGGTCGGTGGATAGGTATCTTGGTAGAAATGGTGGGTGGGTAGGTAGGTAGGTAGGAAGGGTGGATTGGTAGGTGGATAGGTAGGTATCTTGGTAGAAATGGTGGGTAGGTAGAGAGTGGGTAGGTAGGTATGTCGATAGTAAGGGTGGGTAGGTAGGTAGGTGGGTAGGTATGTCGGTAGGAATGGTGGGTGGGTAGGTGGGTAGTTAGGTGAGTCGCTAGGAATGGTGGGTGGGTAGGTAGGTGGGTAGGTATGTCGCTAGGAATGGTGAGAATTGTGTGTGGGTAGGTAGGTATGTATGTGGGTGGGTCGGTATGTCAGTAAGAATTGTGGGTAGGTAGGTTGGTGGATGGGTAGGTGGGTGGGTGGCTTGGTATGCAGGTAGGAATAGTGTTGGTGGGTAGGTAGGCTGGTCAGTAGACAGACAGACAGATGTTTACATTCTATATACATGTACTCAATAACACACACACACACACACACAACATCGTCCAGTTACAAATATTTTTCTGTGCTCATGATTAAAATCTTTAAATATGTGGCAGTGTTATTTTTCAGGTCATTGTCTAGTATAATGTCTCTCCATGGCAACCAGCATTTCGTTTGGCCTTTTTCCCTCGGCTGTCGCGCGGATAAACCGCGGCCGCCGAACGCGCGCGCTCCTGACATTTGATCAACATAATGCAGCATGTAATCGGAGCTGTAAATCTCCGTGGAAACAAAGACGGATGATAGAGAGCATTAATTACAGAGGAGGGCACACGTCTCATCTGAAGCTTTATTACGCTACGGCATTAAAGTGTATCATAACTTCACATGCAGCGTTTGTGCGGATTATTTCTACTACTTTTTTTATGACTCACTTCCAGCTATTTTTACAACAATGGGAACAACGCGCTCATTCGAATTGTCAAGATCGTTTCACGGTTCGAAAAATTAGGCTAGTGGCTCCTAATCTTGTGTGAGATACTCAACACGCAAAGTTCTGTACTTGTCGTTACTGAACACTATAAATACAAACGTCTGTTTTCTACCGCTTGTTCCATTTCTGGGTCACTAGGAGCAGGAAATTGATGTTATTGTGACCTTTTTTAGGGTTTCAACTCAATCCGTGCACAGATTACGTCTCGTTTCTCGCTATAATCCAAACTGGCCCAATTTCATAATTTCTATAAGGACCAACAAGAGCACAAAAGCTGCTTGTTGTTTTACGAGGTTATTTTATCCCAAATCTTTGTCAAGACCCTCCGGGATTTTACAACATAACCGTTATAATTTACCTTTTTAAACAGTAAATATCATATAAATGTAATGGAAAGATTTATGAATAAAACATGCACATAAATTCCGTGTATAGGCATGGGATGTCATTTTAAACCTTCTTGCTTTCTTCGCACTGGATGTTTATTCGGAATAATACACACTGTGCCAGGCTCAGGTTAAGAAGAAGAAGAAGATGGCCGCTGTGCAAACCTGTCCGTTCACAGGCCTTGGATCTGATTTATTCTAGCTGAGAGAAAAGGCCTCAGGCTCCTGCCTCTGGAAAAGCCAGAAACCCTCCTGCTTCCGGAACTGCTAAAGCAAAGTATTAAAAACGGAATCTGCTCGAGTCCAGCGGGATTGTTAAGTTCAGTTATTTAATGTATAATTAAATAATTTGGACGTCAAACTGAAACAGGGTCGCTTTACTGTGTTGAGAGGGAAAGAGAGGGAGAGAGAATGAGAGAGGAGAGAGAGAGTGGGAGACAGAGAAATAGAGAGAGAGAGAGAGACAGAGACAGAGAGGCAGAGAGAGACAGAGAAAGAAACAGGAAAAGAGAGAGACAGGAAGAGGGACAGAGAGAGAGAGGTAGAGAGAGACAGAGAGAGAGTGGGAGACGGAGAAATAGAGAGAGAGGGAGAGGAAGAATGAGAAAGAGAGAGACAGAGGGACAGAGAGAGTGAGAGAGAGGAAGAGAAAGAAACAGAAGAAGAGAGAGAGAGGAAGAGGGACAAAGAGAGGAAGAGAGAGACGGCGAGCGGAAAGTAAAAAAAAGTACATTCATCATGGTCCTTTTAAAAAAAGATTACAAATTAAATTAGATTTGAAAGCTTGTCGAGAACAATCATGGCTCACACGCGTGAAAATGCAGCAACGGTGTCACGGTTTTGTTGCATCTAAACCTCTGAAGACTTTCGAACAGAACGCTGTTTGTCGTTGTATCGCTGAGTCACAATGAAAATGAGAACGATGCAAAAAAAGAATCCAATTAAAATAAAATATAATTATTACAATATATCTAAATTTATTACAAAGGCAAATGGTACAGTTTACGTACAGCAAACTGTATCAATTAATATACAAAAAATCCAAGAGACAAGAATACAAAATTGTCATTGTATCGCTGGTGTACAGAAACTGGGAATGCTACTTTGTTTGGTGTAAAATAAGAGAATGAACAATTAAAATGTGTGTTCTTAATAAAAAGAAATGTAATCCAGTAAAATTGACTGTCAATGGGGTGAGAACATTTTACTTGGTAAAACAGATTAAAACACGACAGAATATCTTGTTACACGGTAGATTTGTTTCTGCATTTCGGTTCTTGTTCTCATTGGCTTTCATATGAAAAAGCAGCTGGTTTGTTAAATTGAGAAACATTGTGTTCCTAAAATTAGCTGTAACATTTTTCACTTGACATTTCTTGTTTCAGGAAGCTCTGTGTTAAAACATAATGTCTACCTTGAAAACAGTCTCAATTTAGTGTAAAATATCTACAAAATTTGCACATTTTCAAAAAAATTAAGAGTCGAAATAAGCAAAGTAATCTCTCACTCTTAATCCTAACAGAGTTAATTCATCTTGTAAGAAAAAAAACAACAAGTATCATTGTCTAATTTCAAGATAGCTCGAGTTCAAGATTAATTTCAAGATGTTTTGCAGTGTAATACAAAGATAATAATATCTAAATATAATACAAAGGCAAATGTACCACAGACTGTATCAATAAATATACTAAAAATGCAAGAGACAAGAACACAAAATAGGATCAAATATACAGCAAAATTGCTCAGTGATGGCGCAAAGAATGAAACAGGATATTAAAAGCGCTAGACGGGCTTCAGATTCGCCCTTTGGGGATTGATTGGTTTGTCAAAGGATCCATACGAAGGCTGAACGAGAGTCTGCTTTGCTAAAGAATGTCACTTTTGTGTTTTCTGGGATAGATTTTTAGGGTTGATTTGACAGGAACATGTTTCTAAATTTGTCAGACATATGCTTGTGCTGACGGGGAGAAATCAACAGCACCGGGTAATTGCAGCTTTGTGCAGTTTTTGGTTGCTGAGTTGATGGTGCGTGACAGGTACACTGTAAAAAATGTGACGAGCTATTTACGCAAAAAAAAAAAAAAAAAAAAAAAAACTGGTAACATGTTACACAAATTATAAATAGTTTTTCATAGCTTACTTTTTAAGTAGAATGTACTTGCTAAAATAATGTAAAAAATCTTGAAATATTCAGCCTGATATTATTAATTTAATAATTCTTGGTTGATTGTGCTTTTTAATTGGAGACTGTAATAAATGAATCACGAGGCTTGGAATTTTCATTGACAATATTATGTGATTGCTAAAAAGAATGGGAATGTGTCCTTGAAGAAAATATTGTTCTGTGTTTCTCTTAAAATATTGAGAACATTTTAGTAAAATGTGTATTCTAAAATGTAAATTTCACACATCTTTTTCAAGCAAACCAGTGAGATTTTAAGAAACCATATCGGCTAAAAGATTGAGAAAACAAGAATTCACGTTTAATTTAAGAGAATTGGTTCAATTGGTTTGTGTTTTTTATTGAGTCTCGTTCGTTTGAATCTCAACACGCGAAGTGATAAAATGCCATTTTGATCAACAGCAGAAGAAGAGTGAATGTTAAGAAGAAAGAGAATCAGCAGCTCCAAATCATCAGATGAGCTTATTCGTTGGGAGAGCCAATGAGAAGCTTGCATGTGTTGATTGCAGTTCTTTAACTCTTTTAAAACTTTAAAACAAATCATAAACATTTTTACATTAACTGTTATGTTATGACAAGGATAAATTGAAGCAATTTATCTTAAGAGATGACAATATGTGTTTAAATATTGTAATTAACCATCTTACCGAAATAACCGAAAATTATCTTATGAGTGGAATTTCTTTGTGGGGAAATACTCTATATGAAATTGTTGCTTTTCTGCCAGCTAGTATTCAAACTATCAATAATCAAAAACAAATGAGACATTTGGGTTTTATTTTGCCATTTTGAAAAGCACAATCCATTAATAATTGTTTAATCAATAATGCCAGGCAAGTATGTTCTACTTAAAATCCAAGCTCTAAGAAACAACTTAAATATAATTTGTGTAATATGTTGCTAAACATTTTTTACAGTGTAAGACGCGTGTGATGCTAGTCAAAGTAGAGAAACGAACAAGGTCCACAACGGAAAACACCCGGAACTACTTGTAATTGAGTGGCTGCTGACACAGATTTGCATAAAGCAATTAACATAATTTTAAACAAACATGACTGTTGTCTCCGCTGACTTACAGGAAATGACAGAACGGGAACATGCGGCTCACATTTTCTCATCCGTATCTTTGTGCAGTGCGAGTGAATCACGTCACGTTTCTTTCCAAGTTGTAGAAAAGAGTCTGACGGATAATTTCTTATTAATGCACGACATTCCAATGTTGCTCGTTCGAAATTCCTTCAGGCGCGATGAAGACTGGTTTATGTGAGGGAATCTCTTCAAGGTTCTCCGCCCATGAAAGAGCTGAAAACAGCCTTAATCAATAAACTATCAGACCCTCGGACACTAATAGCAGATGGAATGGAAGAACGATCACATTTCACCAGATGAACCAGATTTGGTTCCAAACACTTTTCAGCAATTTCATCCGCAACTACCAAAACGGGGCAAACTACACAAATGTCATCGGTAAGTCTGTAAGAAGTAAAGACCTAAAAAGGCTTAAAAAAAACACTATACCAAAGCAACACTGCACAAAATAAGTTCTCGACAAGCCAGAGAATCTTGAAATTACCCAATAACTCTCGTATTTTTTCATGCAAGACAAATCAACCATCTAGGAATTAAGAGTGAAAGATTAATTTGCTTGTAAAATAGGACTTGTTTTGAGCTGTTTTCTCAAGTGAAAAATTTTCACCTCAATGGCAGATACTTTAACTGAATTTAACTCTTTTTGTTCTTTATTTTCTTGTTTTTTTCCTGTGCATTTTTTGCATAGCCACATATTGTTAGTTACAAAGTTACATTTTTAAGCAACTTTGACTTTATTTGTCATTTGAATTGGCGACAACCAGATTCAACAAAATGCTGAAAATTTAAATCTTAGGTTATAATAATTATTTAATAAGGTTATATAATAATACTGATAATACTAGTCTTACTGGAGAAGCACATTAGTTGTAACCGGAAAAACAGGTAGGAAAGATTGAATCGTACTCTGTGTGAATGTCACATGTCTGTGAATCTGTGTCCATCAACCAAAAGAAATTATCATTTTTTTTTCTATTGGACTTATATTCTTTTTTTAATCAGTAAAAAAAAAAAAATAATAACAAGAGAGCAGTGGGGAAAAAAAAGACTTCAAAAGTTGTTGAAGTTGTTGAAAGAGTTAATTCAAAAAACTTGGGCACTGTCAGAATTCCAGTCCCCATCAGCCCAGAAACAAACATGGTGACTGGATGATAACGGAGACTGAAGCTGAACGAAAGCTGCTCTGATATAACTTCTGTCCTCCCGAGGAGCTTCTGGAACCTTCCAATTGTGTCATAAGCTTCGTCGAAATTAGAGCTGGAGGTGAGGAAATGTGGGCAAATATTACATCCTAAAGCACAGGCCAAGGTGACTTAAGGTAACCCGAAGCCTAAAAGTTCCGGCATTCGTGGATTATCAAACCCCTGCGGCTTTTTCGTTCTTTCATGTACGTGGCCGATGGGTTTCCAGGAGATGAATTGGAGTTGATCCAAAGACGTAATTTCATTAAGGCTCCGAGAATAAATACATCGCCCAGCCTGGTTTTACTATTGAGCATCACTGACAACATCAAAGCAAAAGTTAAAAATCTGAAAGTATTGTGAATACTAAAAAGAGCTTTTCCACTGACGCGCTTGCTCCATCCAGAAATTCATAGAAGACTTAAAAAAAAAAAAAAAAAACATCTAAAAAAATTTGGAGATGAGGGAAAATGTATATACGTTATGTCGGTTTCAGTTCATGTCGACGTCATGCAATTTGAAGGCTGTTGCTTCCTGTTGAGAGGAATTGCGAATGAAGCTGTCCGGTTTGAATTGATTTAATTGATCGGAATTTATTACAGTTTTAAAGTTTGTTCTAGGTCCTTGCCGTCTCTAGAATGCTTTTCTCGATTTGCAAAAATTTGTAAAATAGGTCTCGTTTCAAGCTAACCAAGAAAAATTTCTCACCCCATTGGCTGATACTTTAACTTGATTAAACTCTTTTTGCTCTTTATTGTCTTATTTTTTCATGTGCAATTTTTGAAAATATGAAAAACAGGAGTGAATATGAAAAAAAAAGCCAAATGTCGGCTGTATAGTTAAGTTAGCGGTAAAGTGGGAAGGACAAAATGTTTCATTCCGCAACTTGGAAATGTTCCATGTCTAAACAAGTGGCCTAAAGATTTTCTGCCTCGCTAACACTCTTGTATTTTCCGGCGTTGATACTGGATACAGTAAATTTATCTCCGTGTCGATAACCTGTCTGTGTTTTGAGCTGCTCTCATATTTACCTCGACTTTTGTGGTCGGTCCCTGTCATACAATATTCAGCAGGAACTCAGAAGCCAATATTCTGAGTGTCATGATGGTGTGTGAAGGAGAAATGAAGATTCCCTGCTAGAATCTAATACAAATAAAACATTTTATAATTCAATGTTAACTCTAAATACATTAACATGTTAATGCATTTAAGAATATAATATATGGAATTTAAATGCAGTGTTGTACTAGTAGGTGAGCTAACTGGCAGATGAAATAAATCCTCTGAAATATAGAGATAAATAATTGTACCGCACGGTTAAACGTGCTATGCTAATGCCTTTTGAGAAAATTAACATATAAATTCACCGATATCATTTTCATGAATGTGCAAATCATGTTTTGCAAATGGCATATTTGGGGCGCAATTACTTTGGGACACTGCGAGTAAAACAGTAAAACCGCAAGCATTTGCTCCATTCGCTTCCAGAACAAGTGGTGGGATTGTGTGATTGATGCGAGTCATTAAAAATGACAATTAAGTCTTAATTATGTGTCAAACAACAGCAACTTTGGAATATTTTCTCTATATAATTTTTCTCTATATTTTACTCTATATATTTTCACTATACGAAAAGAGCGCATCGTTTTCTTACCGCTATCATGCAGGGAGATCAGAGTCCAGACGTTTATAAAATGTTGTTTAATCTTCTTTGCACGTCAAAAATCTTGATTCCAAAGTATTAAATAAGCTTGTATTCTCTCTCTCTTTTTTTCCTCTCTGGAAAAAAATTTCCTCTCATGTCATCTTGAAATGACATGAGCGACAAATCCTTGAGATTTCCGTAATCTCGCAAGAACCGTTCATTGTGATACTATCTGTATATAATTATATACTGCACCTTAATACATATTTGCAAAGCTGTGATTGGAAATGTGATTCTTTTAACTGACTCAGATCTTTAAATTTTGAACAGTATATAAGTTAACTAATCATTTAAAGTCTTTGATTCGTTTTGTTCAATTCCGCAAGGCTAAATAATACTTAAATCAAACAATTCAAATCATGTGAAAACCTAACAAAACGTCCTGCCATCTCATGTTTGTGTTTCGTGGTCACCTGACACGTGAGCAAAAAAAAAAAAAAACTAATGATCCGTTTGAGCGAAGCACAAATTTTATTTTTGTTATTACAAACTTAACACGTTAATGCTGCACGAATCGTTCACTGAGAGAACTCGCTCATTCCGAGTCTTTTGAAAGATTCGTTCATTTTGAATTTTATTACGAATATTTTATCATTTATGAAAAATGGCTGGTCCGAATTTAAGAAGTCACGTCACGGATCAGATGGGTTACATGAAAAATGCGGCTCAGCTAACGAAATTTTCTCTGTAAGTTGGGGTACCACTGTATAAAAGAATGTAGAAAAGTGCCCTGAAAATGATTTATTTATTATCAAACGCTGAGACTAATCCTCCCTCCATGTGGTGGTCAGCGCTGGAGACACGTCACTCTTCCTCGTGGGCTTCTGTTGGACTCAATCCGTTTGAGAGTAAACTGATAAGCGTGGCGCACTGAGAGAATGAAATGACAGTGATACGGGGAAAGAGGGGAGTGAATGATGGCTTCTCTGTCCGTCTTTTAAAGCAGTGATGGAGTAAATCTGGTGGCTTGGTGGTCCGAGCTCATGCATGAGGGAGTCACAGTGATGAATGATGATGACAGAGCTGCTACGTGTCTGTCCGTGGATTAAAGGGGGAGGAAAATAAACGAACCGTATTTACGCGACCACCACACGGGTCCAAAGTGTCATTGCAGAAAGAGAACAGTCGAAAATGAAGAACACGGGTGGTGAGTAAAAATATCCAAGGAACGGACACAATCAAAACGCTCGGTCTGCTAAACGGGATAATAATCCTTCGCTACAATCATCAGCCTGAGAATTCTGGGAAATTAAGTTCTGATCACTAGAATCTACTTTTTTAAATGTATTATTCAAGTAAAACGAGATACGAGTCACAAGTTATGACAAAATTGTATTTTTCAGAGAAAATGAACGTAATTGAACCAGAAACATAAAAATCATACATTTTGTGGGATTTTTTTGGGGAATTTTTGTCTTGTGCCTGAAAAATCAGCTGCTCCAGATTTGGAAAAATTGTTTTTTTTTTCTGGCAAAAAAAGTTCTGGCAGTCAAGGGGGGAGAACAATAAAAGTTATACTCAAATTTCTGTGAGAAGTGTTGTCTGTGTGGTAGATTTCTGTGTATAAAATTTGAACCCCTTCCTCTTAAGCACCTTGTGTCTCTCAAGCTACGTCTAAAATAATATACTTTTTTTTGGTTTGTTTTGCTTTCTTGCTTCTTTTTAAGAGAACTATCATGTCTATAATTGTCTTTTTAGTTTGTTGCCAGACGTGAGGTTCAAATTAGGGTTGCCAGATTGCCAGGACCAATTTTGGACCCACGCTAAGGTGGCTTTCACCATAAATTAGCCTGACGTAGTCCAAAGCTTCGACCGCATGCTAGTGAACCGTTTGAGACGAACAAGACACATAACGTCTGTGTCCAGACCCGTAGCCACTGAAGGCCGGCTGATCCATCAGGTGAAGCGTCCCGGCAGCTCGCACCGTAAAGCTGTCGAAAGATCCTCTCTCAATAAATCCATTAGAGCCAAATGCTAACCAGCGCCCGGCGCCGTGATGGAGTGAGTGGAGGGAAAGACACGGCAGACGAGTCTGTCCGCACTCGCCGTACATCACCGTGACCGGGCCGCTCGCGCGTGTCACGTCCTGTTTGGCTCCCAGAGTTTAATTCCACCGTCCCGAAGACGCGTTTGAGACGAATGACCACGTCTGTGTGTCTGTATGAATGAGCCGCTCGCCCTCGTCTGTCCATCATCTCCCGACATGATGGATTCTCCCGCACTCTGACTATCACCCGCTGGCGGGGATGAGGGGATGAGGGGATGAGGGGTCGGCGTTGTGCTCGGCTGGGGTTTATTGGGAGATTACGTCGCATATATTTCTGTCGGGTGTGGGAATGCTGCGGTTTTTTTTGTTGCGAGAAAGCCCCGTTTTTTGCATCACACTTTACCTGATTATTCTCGGCACAACTACGTTTTTAGTTGATTTTTTTAAAGTGTGGATCTTGATACTATCAGCAAGATTGTAATTTTTCTTTTAAGAGAAAGTTGTGATCCAGCGGAAGATAGTTGGACCTGCCACTCAGTTGTTGCAGGTTTGAATCTCGTCATGTGTGGAATGTTATGACAAGAAAAATAACCTTCTCTTAATTTTACAAATATGACACAATAACACTGTTTCATTTAATGTGAGGCATGGGAACAGATTGAGAACCCAACATAATAATAGAATAATAGAATAGAATAGAGAGACACACTTTTTGGTGCAAAAACTTGTCGATAATAGTTTGATAAGACATTATCAAAAAGCTAATGTAAAAATATACATGCTGGATAAAATTTAATATAATAAAATACTCAAGTCCTGAAGATGAATGAATCGAAATGATAAAGCGGCAGAAGATGACTGAATGAGTGAAAGACAATTGATCTAAAAATGATACAAAATGCACAAATACAAAATACTGTCTGTCTAAATATAATGCACAGTACAAAAGACAAACACACAAAATTGTTCAAAATACCATATAACCTATGTATGGTGCAATAACTTCTGAAATTGTTTAATAACTTCTGAAAATAAATGAAGAATCATAATAAGGATAATGGAATTGATTCCTCGCTGCTTTTGGGAGCCCGGGGGAGATAAAGACCAGAGGTCAAGGGTCGCATTACAATCACTAAAAGTCAAATACTCACGGGATGCTTTTCCATAAAGGCTAATTACTTTCTCCCCCCTTCCCTACAGGCCTTGAAATGACAATAGACTCGTGCACAAAAATCATCAACGCACTTTTTAAGATCTCCCAGAATCGTCCCGGACGATTCTGGGAGATCTTAAAAAGTGCGTTGATGATTTTTACGCAAAGTTCCATTAACATTTCGCATTTGTCTCCGACGTTTAATTGCTCTGGTGCCAGATTCCAGTCAGGCGAAGAGAGAGAAGAACAAACTGGGAATATTAACTGAGGTAATAATGGTTGGGTGTTGACAGGTGTCAGAAGTCGCCCCTGGGGCCCGTCAGACTCCAAACTCAAGTGGAACGGCATCACTCGCCTGATTAAACAGCACGTGAAGAGCACAACGTGATTTATTCAAATAACTGCGTGTGCGTCGCCATCCGGGGGGAAAGTCTCGTGGGCCGGGCTGCGAGAATGTTTACGTGCCTGTCACCCAGCAAGATCTCATTTGTGTAAGTGTCCCGGGCGAGACCTCCGCGGTGGAGGAATGTTCTAGTCCGTGTGCAATCCTAATCCAGCGTCTGCGTTACTATGACGATGATGTCGTTTGAAGCACGGTGTCGTGTCTTTAGATTCCGTGTGACTCAGGTTGAGAGTTTCATTCGCCGAGGAAGCAAGTTGGTTTTCATAAATGCAAAAGTTAACGAGAACGTGAAAGTTAACTTGCGTTTCTTTCGTGACCTGGTGCAACGTTTTAGTTTTGACTCGATGACTGTAATTTAGCTCATAAATAACGTCCAGTACCTTCAGCATCCTGCAGATGGCGATATGGCCTCGTTCGTCCTAAACATTTACCGCGGTTAAACTATTAAGATTGGGTAAGAATGTCTACACAAAGACAATTCCATAAAGGTTTGGTCTTAGTTTAGTTCGAAAAAAATGGCGAGTCATTTATGAATCTCATAAAATTTTGATTTGTTCACATTAGAGTATAGATAACAAACTATCTCTTTTAACAAACAGACTTTTTGAAATGTCATGCATTGAGAATTTCAATTTGGATTTGGAGAACTACACATTACAAAAAAGTTGGGAGGTAGCAAGACCAGGCCTGAAAAGTTTAATGCGTTAAAATAAGTTTCCGTAATTACGCGAATATAAACACCCCGCATATAAAAGCAACCACCTGATTATTGAGCCACAAAATAAAAATTCTAATAATATGTGAACATAAACACCACTTTCTTGTTGTTCTGACTTTCCAGAAACCTAATATTCTGGCTACGGATGAACTGATGCCACTTTTTTTGGAAAACGAGTACGAGTATGAGTTCAGCAGTACTCACTGAGACCAAGTACTTCATAAAAACATGATTTCAATTTACAGGTAGCAGTTTTAGTCATATAATTGAAAAGAAAAAAAGCAAGTTTGCAATTAAAAACATTTTTTTTAAATGAAAAGAATGTTGTTTGCAACATAATATAGAATAAAAACAACTGATCAAATATATTAGAAATATAAACTACATATAAATATTAAAAAATAATTTAAACATTGAGGTCTGTTGTAAAGTTTGTTGTAAACTCTTCCTCCTTCAACAGCACAAGGGGCATTAATAATTAATCTTTGCTATTTAGTGCACAATATTTGAAAAAACGAATATTTGAAATATTTGAAATTTCAAATATTGACTTCAGAAAACGTGATATCGAGGCTGATATCGGTATCAGAGCATCACTAATTCTGGCTTAATACTTATACCTGTTAAAGAATTGGATTCAAAAGCTTCTCGTTCTGTTGGTTTTTTCTGGATTGTACTGATAAGAAACAGGCATCTGACTTTGTCTCACTGACCTCAGTGTAATCACACATCTGTAGATGTTCTTCTAAGCCAATTGATCTTCTCGCATTCAATCCGTGGAGAGGTGGAAATCTTCAGATCCGAAAGGCTTTTATTCAGATTTGCTGGCCATTATGTTTTTCCGATTCTACACAGAAAACCAGTGTCCGTCCCGATCCTTCGCTCAACAGCAGCACTTCACTTCCTCTCCACCACAATGTGCTGGAGAAAAGTCTTAATGTTTAGGATCTAAGTGGCTGCAAAAGACTTTGATGAAACGGACTTCAATTATAAACACAGATAGTGTTTTTTCCATCTCTTGAATAAATTAACGCCATTAATTGGTTGTGTAATTGCTCGTGCCCTGTGCAGCTTAACTGGAGCTAATGTTCTACCTGGATAAAGCCTTTCCTTCTCTGGAGAAGCCTGAAGAATCTCGTCATTACCCGTTATCTGCTTTCTGCGTGATGAATGCCAGCGTCTATTGACTTTACACGGATTTAATCAAAAACGTTTGAGTCAAAAAGTAACGGAATTGTAGAATTTTCACTTTGTTCCGATATTCCCGGGTCTTGAAAAGCAGCGTCAGAGAGTCTGAGAAGATGCACAGATTTCTGGGGCTAGTTGTCATCAAAATAATTGTATAAAAATAAATAAATTAAATAGAAAAATTAAATAAAAATAAAATATATATATATATTATTCTCTCTCGCTCTCTCTCTCACTTGTCCCCCCAGTGTTTCATCCCCCACTATCTATTTCTCTCTTTCTTTCTCTTTCCATCTTTCCATTCTCTCCATCTCTCTCCCTTTCTCCCTCATTCATCATTTTTGTGTTTCTCCGTTTTTTACTTTCATTCTTTTTATCTCTCTCTTTCTGTTTACCAGGTTAAAACAAATACATGAAGATTCCAAACTAAAAATGTACAAACATTGAAAAATTGAAAGATTTACGATTTTGAAAAATGTACGTTTAACATTTTTGCCACATCTGATTCCATATTCAAATCCATTAATAAGGATACATACCGTAAGTTACAATGTTAAAAGTTACTGTTAATCGGAAATACTGTTAAAAGTTAAAAATGCACTAAAAACAAATTGAAACAGCGACACAAGTCCTGACAGGAAACCATCAAACGGAAACAAAAGAGTAAAGTTTGTGTCTGTGTATTAGAAATGGAGTTACATACACAGCAATGTGAAATATTTACCGAGGAATTGACATTTAAGATCAAATCATTTCTAGCGCATCTCGCTCACACTCGCAGATAAAGGGAAAACAGCAGGAGCTAAAAATAAACCAGCCACCGTATAGAATAAACTGCGGCTCGCATGCGATAGTTTGGTTTCCAACAAGGTCAAAGTGGAAACGCCGTGTAGCTCATTATTATTGATGGACAGGAAATAGAAAAGATGGCGTCTGAAATACAAACGAATATTTCTTGCGGTCTAGTTTCATCTCGCTCGGGTTTTTTCAGGTGACGTTTTAAGTGTTTAGCAAATAAAAGTCTTGTATTTGTGGAGTCAGCCGGCAGATGCCTCCACATCTGTTGTGCTCCACATCAAACGCAATAAAGCAGGTTTCCTTTCCCCTCAATTGCCCGCCATATGTGGCCTAGACTCATTTTGTGCTATAGTCTTCTGCAAATTTTGATGCCAAAAACCATTTTGGTAGTGGTTTGTTCCTATATCAGACTATCTCAGATCATATTGGTTTGCTCGATATCGTTTCATTACAGTCGAATGGAAAAAGTTCGATGAAAAAAAAAATTGAAGTGACACAATAGATCTTGTTTTTTTATACAAGATAAATTAACTAGCTTAGAACAGAATAGATTAATTAGCTTTTTTCAAGAAAACAGGACTTGTTTCGAGTTGTCTTACCAAGTCAAATGTTCTCACTGCATTGGCAGTTCATTTTACCTGATTTAGGTCTTTTTTTTTTTACTCATTTTGTTTTTTATTTTTCCATTTTTTCATGTTCATTTTGGCAGGGCAATTCTGGCTACTCTGGGCTTGAAGTCAAGACACACCCTGCAGCCAACCAATCACAGAGCAGGACACAGACATGTCCATTCACACATTTTTGTCAATTGTTTCAAACTTCTCCTGCAAATTTTGAAAACTGGAGACCCAGAAGAAAGCCACGCCAACACATAGCATAAACGTTCTACAGAAAGACGTTTTTTGGGCCTCCAATAGGAGCACACATTAATGTATACTTATTTACGTATAATTCATATGCCGTAAAACCTCTACAAGAACGCCATTGCAGTTTAATTTTCAACTCTTCTATTTAGCACTCTATTAGAGGTGGCGTTCTATTAGAGGTATTCAAATAATACAGACCAGTTGATTATAGCAGTTCCATCGTTTAAAAATAACTATTCCACGAGTGAGTTTTGCCATCAGGAGCCACTGAAGAACATGGTGGATTTCCAAAGGGACAAAACCAAGCAGTGGTCCAAGGCAAACCAAGACGTCCATGAAGAGTGTTAAGAGATTTATCGGTTGTGGCATCATAAAGTAACTATTTTGGCATTAGACGTAATGCAAAAACAGAAGGAACCCTGGGAAAAGATTGTGAACGTACCAACTGATGAAAGAGATTCAGTGTGTGTGTGTGTGTGTGTGTGTACAGGCATTTAGATCAAAGGCAAATTTAAGACACCAAATTTTTTTTTTTTCATTGTGAGGACCCATGATCACTTGTGGGGACCCACAATTTTGAAAGTCTGTTTGAGGATCAAGATTGAATTTTAGGGTTGAAGTTACAATTGAGTTTAGTTAAGGTCGGAGTAAGAAAAAACTGGGCGTGTTATTGTTTTTTATGTAAGTTAACGATGTGTCCTCACTATAATGCAAGTGTGTATCTCGCCTACGCATGATAATGATGTCATCGCATTTGCTGTAATGGTTGTGTCTCTCGTTTCTGGTTTGAGTGTTAGAGGAATGTGCATTTGTGTTTGTACTGTTATAGCATTCCATTCTCTCTGTTCCATGACTATCTGTGTATAAATATATACTAGCAACTGCCTCCCATATACGCACACACACACACACATACAGTACACTATACACATTTAAAGACTATTTTTCCCTAATTCCGCCTATCGACTTCGTGTTGGTCTGGAACTAAGAAAAGCCATATATAAATAAATTTGAACATAAACTTGAAATAATAATTAAAGTATCTGCAGAACACACATGCTTCAACGCTATAATTCTGTGTTTTATCTGTACGTAGAGTATTTTGCCGCTTTCTGTCATCGGAGATGTCTTTGTTTGCCCAAAAACACAAACTCGGTCAGAAATACACAACACTACAATTCCAAACAGGTTTATTTTAATTTTGCCAGTATTGACGGCAACAAGGTGTGTGGTTGTACATTGCTATGCCAGGTGTAACACCAACTGCTATGTTAAATAAATATGGTCAACTATGGTCACTTGTGGGGACCATTGGCTTGTAGAGTTAGAGGAAAAGGTGAAGATAGTTTAATTACTGGGGTTAGAATGAGTGGGTGTATTGTTTTGTATGTAAGTCAATTGTGTGTCCCCATTATGTTATAAATACGAGTGTGTGTGTGTGTGTGTGTGTGTGTGTGTGAGAGAGAGAGAGAGAGAGAGAGAGAGAGAGTGTTCCTGTATTTATTTACAACATGGAGCCCATAATACTAGCTTTTAGGACAAAGTGGGGCCCTGTTGTGTACTTGTGGAGTCTTTGTCTAGGGCCCCTCAACTTTACTAATCTTTTTGCAGGTCAGGATGTAATTTTAAGGCAGAGGTTATAACTGTGTTTTTGTTAATTTTATAGTAAAGGGGGTGATGAAGGGGATTATTTTACTCTGATTACAGTAAGTGGTGAGGTAACATATTGTTTTGCATGTAAGTCAAAGGTGGGGCCCCACCATGATATAAATGCAGGTGTGTATGTGTGAACATTAAATCATGGATCAATCCCATGTGTTTAATGTGTGTTTGTGTAGTTGCTTTCCCAGGATCACGAAGGGCTCCGTCCTCCAGATGCCACGAGTTCCACCCTGCTCTTCCTAATCCGTGTTACACACTCAAACGCAAAAGAGATTTAGAATCTCATGCAATCTCTTCTCACACAGATTAATGATTTCATCACACTGTAGGTGAGCCTACACACACAAATCACGGCCAGAGGAAGGAGACAGATGGGCCTTTGTGAAGAGCTTAGTGAAGTGACTTCAGGCCAACCAGCGGCGGAGAAGAACGTGATGTATGAAGTGATGTACTCAATTGGTCACTGCAATATTTGCTGATCATTAATTGGTCATTCACAAGCTCACAACCAATTAGAATGGATGAGGAATAGGCAGCCAATTGGGTGGCACGATGGCGTAGTGGGTGGGTCATAATGTTGTGACCAGTGTTGGGCAAGTTGCTTCAAAAAAGTAACTAATTATTCATTACTTTACAGTCTTGTACTTAAATTACTGTAATTAAAGTACTGTGTCTGAAATGTAACAGTAACTGGTAAGTAACTTACAGTAACTAAATTCTTCTTCAAATTTCCATGTCAATGATTCAGTAGGAACTCGAGCTATCGACTGTTTTCTCCGCAGGACGTCACGTACACTAGCACTACAACAATTTTGAAGCGAAAAACTAAACTTTTTCCTTATGAAGTTCTCAGAACTTGAATAAAACTAAATCATGATATTCAGCGAGTTCAATTATTTTACAGTGTAATGCAAGTACCTGTAATTCAATGAGCTGAAAATGAAATGAAAAGTAATCCGTTACATTACTTTTTTTCCATGAAAAGGTATTTTAATTACAGTAATACGTTACTTTGTAAAGCGGTAAAACTTTGTAATCCGGTTGTGACCAAAACAGAAAGTCGTTTTGGCGTTTGCACACACACATATATATATATTAGAGGTGGCACATAGATACATTTATTTAATCTAGATTAATCTCATTGTAATTTTAGAATGAATTTAGATGAATCAGAATTCAACTCTAAACAATTAATAGACATTTTCCGCTTAAGATAACGGTTCCATTGCTTCTAAGTGACTAGAGATTTAATCTTAAACAGCAGTAAATACAGATACAGTAAACAATCTTAGACATTGCTTAAGGGGCAAATAACTTCGATCTTCAAAAAATTCCATTTACTTGGTCAAAGTAACATTTTATGGCTTATTTTGGCAATTTTGGCTCTTTTGGTTTCTGTCTATTGTCTTTTCTTTTAATAAAAGCAACATCTCACAAATAGATAATGCTTAATTAGTTTAATAATAACTAATAATTTGTTTATAAATGAATAATTAACACATGTTCTCGCAGTGTTAACAGCAAACCATAAACTTATACAATACAAATATAATAAACTGAAACAAAAAAGAACATGAATGCCATTTTTTTTTTTTAAATCAATTTTTATCTATGCTTTGTTAATTTGTTTCATTGATTTTGGATACGTGTGAGCTGTGTGATTTACTGGATATTGAGCGAGAGGAGATCTGATGTCCGCCTCATCCCTCATTCAGAGTCACTTGAGGAGAATCTCTCGCTGGCTAATATCGCTTTTCAACGTCTGTATTGCACAAGCATTTCAATGAAGTTCCATATCCAGAAGATTCAGTTTCTTAACCCAAGGCTAAATGTATAAAAGCATTTCAAATGAAAATTCTTTACCATTCACTTGGCTTTATTTGAAACTTGTCTGTGACACAGGGATATTTTTAAGCAAGTTTGGATAAAAAAAAACACCGGCAGGTTTCTTCTTTTCGGTTGAGCCTGATCTGCATATAATATCATTTAAATATCATGTCACACAAACACCCACACACACACACACACACACACACACACACACACTTTAATTCCAGTTTCAGGAGCTAATTGAACGAGTCTTGACCGAAATTAATGAAAGTTTGTTGTCTTGTGTTCACCTTCACCAGATCACCTTAAAACAAATAAAAAAAAAAAAAATTAAATAAAACAAAAAAAAAATCTATATTTTGTCTACCAACCAAACAACCAACCAAACTACTAACCAGCTTGCCAGCCGACCAACCAATCAACTAAACAACCAACCAACCTACCAACCAACAGTGTTGGGAGTAACGCGTTACAAAAGTAACATATTACACTAATATATTACTTTTTGCTGTAACGCGGTAGTGTAACTTATTACTTTTAGTATTTTCAGTAATATATTACTCGTTACATGCAAGTAACGCTTGCGTTACATCAAATCTTTCACTTTCAAGACAGTAAATCAAACATTTAACATTTCATGTTCGCA
>MU204432.1:8883841-8903258 GCA_017309775.1 Paedocypris sp. Pulau Singkep
TTATAGATTATGTATATTGATATTTGTAGCTTGGAGAGGCCACAGTCATTACGCTACATAACTCTATGTCTTCCACTGGTTGTAACATAAATTACTGTACAAGTAAAAAGTACATTTTGTTATTTTAGGACGTTAATTTCTACTTCTGTAGTTATTTTGGTGAAAGTAACTTAAAAGTAATACAAAAGTAATGTAATATATTACATTTCTGAGAAAGTAATATTGTAATGTAACTTATTACTTTTTACAAACAGTAATAAGTAATATGTAACATATTACAATTTCAAAGTAACTTGCACAACACTGCCAACCAACCAATCAATCAACCAACTGAACAACCAGCCAACCTACCAATCAACTTAACAACCAACCAAACAACAAGCCAGTCAACCACCCAGCCAACCAACCAGCCAACCAACCAACCAACCAACCAACCACCCAGCCAAACAACCAACTAACCAACCACTAACCAACCAACCAACCAACCACCAACCAACCAACCAACCAACCAACCAACCAACCAACCAACCACCCAGCCAGCCAACCAACCACCAACCACCCAGCCAACCAACCAACCAGCCAACCAACCACCCAGCCAACCAACCAACCAACCAACCAACCAACCAACCAGCCAACCAACCAATCAATTAACCAACTGAACAACCTACCAACCAACCAACCAACCAATCAACTAAACAACCAACCAAACAACAAGCCAGTGATCCACCCAACCAACCAACCAACCAACCAACCAATTTATTGGTTTAAAACGGGCTGATGAAATACACACTTCAACACTGCAATTGCAATTATTTGAAATCATAGATCGTCTTGTAACAGTGACGTTGAGGAAATATTTCTGAAATCAGTGCAGTCATTACACACACGCACGCACGCGCACACGCGCGCTTTAAGCTTTTTAAAGTGTTTCCCGGAGGAAAGTCTCCCGTCTGGAGCGTCGCTGAACTACTTCCGTCTTCGTTCTTCGCTGTCAGCATGCAATAAAACCAGCGTTTCAGAATCCATCGCTGGCTTCCCAGTCTTCAGACTGCTGAAGAGGGAGAACGAGCCGGATATATTTAGCCCAGCGTGCCACAGCCGAGAGAGAGCGAGAGGATGAAGTGGATGATGGGAAAGCTGACTTTAGTCACAGCAGCCATTCCACGGATGGATTGTCTCCTGTTTGTAATTCACTTGCTGCTTAAGAAGTTGTGAGGAGGTGTTTAAGAGCGGCAAATTGCTCCGCCGCCGAGTTCTCCTGCGAGCGCCATAAATCCCACCGATTGCAGATTAACCAGGCCCGCACCTCCACGAACGCAGGATCAATTTACCTCTACAAGCCACCAGAGGTTTCTAGAAGAGCTCAGGGCTAAAGAGTCCACAGCTTTAGACTAGATTCTGCTCCCTTGAACTGTTGGAAAAGGGTCTAGAAAAATCCGTGTGTGTTGAAGTTTGAAGAACGTTGAGGCTGGTCAGAAGATCTCGCTGAAGGATCGCTGTCGATGGAAGATGCAGGACAAGACTATATATAGACTTCTATAGTCCATTTGCGAAAAGCGACAAATTAACCTCCAGACGTTGGTGTTTTGCTCTTTATTCTTGCTTTTCTCCCTTTTATCTGTGGAACAAATACTTTAAGGAATTAGCTAATCTGCTGAAGCACATCAGTTTATTATATCTGTCTGCCTAACGATCCGTTTATTATATCTATCTGTCTGTTTGTCTGTCCGTCTCCCTAACTATCCGTTTATTATGTCTGTCTGTCTGTCTCAATAACTATCCGTTTAATACATCTGTCTGTCTGTCTGTCTCTCTCTCTAACTATCTGTTTATCATGTCTGTCTATCTGTCTGTCTCTATAACTATCAGTTTATTATGTCTGTCTATCTGTCTGTCTCTATAACTATGCGTTTATTATATCTATCTGTCTGTCTGTCTAATTATCTGTCTGTCTGTCTCTCTCTCTAACTATCCATTAATTATGTCTGTCTTTCTGTCTGTCTCTCTAACTAACTGTTTATTATGTCTGTCTTCCTGTCTGTCTCTCCAACTATTCGTTTATTATGTCTGTCTGTCTCTCCACTGCCTTTTTATGTCTGTCTGTCTCTCTATCAATTTATTATGTCTGTCTGTCTCTCTATAAGTTTATGATTGCTTTTATCTGTCTCTCTAACTATCATTTTATTATGTCTGTTTGTCTGTCCATCAGTTTACTATGCCAGGCTGTCTCTATCAGTTTATTCTGTCTGTCTGTCTGTCTGTTTGCCTGTCTCTACACTGCTTTATTATGTGTGTCTGTCTTTCTAACTGACTACTGTAAATGTTTAGTTTGTCTGTCTCTCCATGAATTTATTTCTCTCCTATCAAATTTGCTTTTGTCTCTCTATCGTCTTCTTATGCCTCTCTGTCTCTCTATTCTTTAACAGTTTATGGCGTCTGCCTGCATTTTCACAATTTTATTATGTCAGTCTGTCTCTCTGTCTGTCTATTTAGAACTATTATATTTGTCTGTCTCTTACTAAATCAAGCCGACTGACAAATACAAGTCGGTTTTCTTCAAAGTGTCCACTGTCTGTTTACACCATCAATAATTCTCCACCATCACAGAAATATTTAATACGATTTTAAATAATTGCTTGAACCGTGCAGCTCACGTCCAAATTGCTTTCGAAGATCCACAAACACGAAAGTCAGAGTCACACACACACACACACACACACACACACACTCCTCTGAAGAAGCCGGCGATGAGGCCAGATGTTTAGCGGGGTGCTAATGGCCTCAGCGGTGACGTGGCCCGGGGCCACAGTCTGAATTTTTCGACGCAGAACTCTGTTAACGATGCGAAGAAATGAGGGATAGTGCTAATACAGCCGGAGGAGAGAGATGCTGGAGGCCGTGAAGCTTTGAGGGGAGAGAGAGAGAGAGAGAGAGAGAGAGAGAGAGCTGAGCACTTGTGGTGTGTGATTAGTCACTCGCTAAGCAGTGTCACCCTCAGGACACAAGCGTCTCATCACTAGAACCATGAGCCAGATTCAGGAGAGCTAAGAGATGGAGAAGTGCTTTCAGTTCCACTATCCATCCATCCATCCATCCATCCATCCATTGATCATACATCCATCTTCTGTGTGTATATCCATCTATCCGTCTGTCTGTCTGTCTATCTATCTAACAACACACCCTCCCATCCATCCATCCATCCATCCATCCATCCATCCATCTAACAACTCACCCTCCCATCCATCCATCCAGCTCTCATCATCCATCCATCCAGATCTCATTCAATTGAGCAGACGTGTTAATGGAAGAAACTCTTGTGACTTGGGGAGGCTTTTATTATGTAATGCTCATTAGGTCTGAAGCAAGTGAAGAGCTGTGATAAAGGTTTAATGTCCAGGAATGAACTGTAAAAACTCTTGTTCATGAAACACAATGTAGGTGTCGTTCTGATGCGTCAGGTGTTTCTAGGTTGGAAGCGTGAGATTTGAGCGGTAGATGTGGATTTTCAGGGATGTTGTGTATTAGTTTGCAATTTTCCCCGTGAAGAATGAAACGCAGAGACGGGTTTAGTGTGAGACAGAGCGAGTGGAACTTTACATTACGGTGAGATTGAGCAATATTGCATCTGGTATTGATTTTTTCAGCACATCACTGAATAATGCATCACTCCGTTTAAAATCAGTGTTCGACACTCAGCGACTCTGTGGGAGTCCAATTTAGCCGTGATGTAGAAATCAGGTGTCCGTGGAGCTTGATTTGTCGTTTCTTTTACTTTAAATGACAGCTCTTGTGTTTATTTTTTTTTCTTATTTACTGTGCAGATCCATATAAAAGTAGTTTACAGCCAATTTGTCATCATGGCTTCATCTTCTAACGGACATGAAGTTCCTTACGTGGATTTCAATTGTAGAAAATAAATATTTGTGAATTTTTATGGATAATTTTCAGCAAAATATTGTTTTTTACAATTTGTTACATTGACGACAAGTTGCTGTTTTATATACAATGCAACACGGGAAGACTTAAACAGTATTACACAGTAAAAAAAAAAATTAGAAATTAAAATTTTTACATTTGATACTTTTAGCAGCCAGTAAATGACCTTTTTTTTTTATATATAGGGAAATATTTAGAGCATAGCTAGTGAAAATTGGATAAGAATTTTTGAATTTAGAATTTTTGCTATTGTACTCTATATAGTTTTTAGATGATTTTCCGGTAGATGTTTTAGTGTATTAAAAAGGTAATTACTTACAATAACTTAATTTTTTTTTACCAAAAGAAAAGCCCAAATAGGTTACTAACCTTCAGGTCAAAATTCTGAATATTACACTCTAACGATATTAGATATTGATATTGACCAAATTCTACATACAATATTAACCAAAAAGTAAAGGTTACTTGCAGCAAATTCTTTTATTCTTAAATATTTACTTGTATTTCTAAAAAAGAAAAAAAGAAAAATTGGACTTTTGTCTTCACTACAAAGTTAAAATATTCTGGAATTAGTAACCAATAAAAAAATGTGTGTAACCCCAAACTGAAGACTCCATGTGTATCTGCAAAGGACTTTCTTGCAGAGAAATGTAAAATGCCGCGGAACAAAATCTCTTTATTCTCATTTATGCCCTCAATGTTTTTGTCAATTGTGTAAGTCTGGATTACATTCTGGATTACTGAATTACTTGTAATATTATAGACCATTTTTTAAGGTTCTTTTTAGGTTCCCTAGGAACTTTTTTTTTTATTTCTAAATGCTGCAAACTGGAGATAAGTAGCCGCACGGTCCTTCAGATAAAAGTTATGTCTCTCTGGAAATCAATTGAGTTACAAAAAAAAATGCATTATTTCTAAGTGGCACAATAAATCACTTTACTTAAATTAGAGTTTGAACAGTTGGAAGATTCATGCTTGTATTTTTTTAAAATGTACATTCCTTCAGCCAGATTTAAAATTACACGGCGTTCTGACAGAGAAGGATGACAGCAGGATTTGCTCTTTAGAGTTCTTCAGGAATGCTTTGGAAATTGGCGAAATCCCCCCATAATCCTTCACAAGTCATCTTGTGAATTCTACCGTTCATGAGCTGAGGGATGCTCGGGTGGAGGAACGTCTGATTATTCATCCTTTTCTTTTCTGGCTTGAAGGCCAAGAGCCAGTTCTTTCTTTGGAAACCCGGAGGAAACCCACGCATAGTAATAGTCACAGACCTATATCAAATATTGTAGAATATGTCTCAGAACTCTATATTTGACCAGATCCGCAACAACCTTTCTTGACATGAACTTCAGAGGCGTGTGTGTAAGAACACACTGCTGCTCCGTTACGTAACTACTCGTCTCCGGATGCTGAGCAGGTTGATCCCAGACGCTTCCAGTAACCAGGGGAACTGAGTCCAAATCCATGAAGACCACGTTAAGGAAGATACCCAATCAGGTTTAGCTTGTTAGCATGGCTCGCTATGCTTCAAAATATTTGATTATGTCATTGTTTTGTTAAAATGAAATGTTTCATTCATTCTTTTTATTTTTTGAGACTATATTTCCCTAGTTACACATAGCAACTTTGCGCTGGTCTGGAACTAAAAAAAAAGCACTATATAAATAAACTTGAAATTGATTAAGAAAAGATATTAAATTGATAAAATAAACTGTACTACCTAAACACCAAATATTTAATCTACTATTTTTAAGACACGTTTTTATACAGTTTGAAGCAATGCTTCTTATTTTGTGTTTAATTATGTATTCAAATTAATGTTGGGATGTTTTTTTTTTTTTTACCTTGTTTTAAAGGTTTTTTTTTGTTCTGTGGATTCCATCCTTTCCACGTTAATTAAGTCCGTGACATTTACACTCGAGTATTTCTTTTGAATTGGAGATTGGAGTGTTCAACACGGCAGACTCTGTTTTTGCTCGTTCAACTGAACAATCTTGTGATTAAATCTATTAAATCTAAGTATAAAGCGGCGCATTGCGCTATAATGAGAGTAATCCAGAACACTGTGAAAAGATCTGAGGGCTGAACAACACAATCTGAATGACATTAACACCTATGAACGACTTTGCCACCATGCTCAGAAAATATGCTTTAAATACAATTATTTAAATTGCAATAACAGTAAATTGCAAATTATTAAATTAAATACATTTATTTTTTTCCGCAATACAAAGGCATAATTAATTGTTATTAAATTATGCATAGAATTGATATTTACGGTCGCAAATAACAACTAATAAAAAACTATACATATTTAAAAAAAAATTGTTAAATCTTTAAAAATACTAAAAACAAAAACTTATTAAACAGCTTAAATGTAAAAAGTTGTGTTAACCTAAATAGTAATTTTGTCAGAAGAACTGTTGAAAATGACAAAATGACAAAAAATTTTTTTTTATTATTTTAAAACGTGTCTAAGCACAATTAGACATGTGGCCTCTTCAACTGTTCTCTAAAAATGTCCCCACAGACTAGTCGTGCACAATACCAAAACTTTGCAAATTTAGATTTTTCCGTTGAATATTGACGCACTTGACACGCTCACTACAATGTAAACACTTTGTAAATGCAATTTGCCAACTTTTTTCACTTTTGTCTGGAATATCGTCGGAAAAAAAGTCTCTAAGTCGAGAAATGTGTGAATAACACGTGTCACCCCAATAACAAACATCCAGTTAATCCGACACATGATGTGAAATGTGACCAATGGAACGAATGTTTGAAATGCAGCAGTGAGTCAATAATCTGACAAGTACAAGGAATTGTGTCTTGTGAATTTAATTACATTTACATTTCGGTCAAATTCTGGGCATGAATGAAGGGTTTCAGTATTTTTTTAAGGCTTTTCTTCAATTTTCCAAAGAGAATTAATAGAAAAGCAAGCGCTACCTTAATTGAATCCTGTTTTATCCAGTACACAGCAGCAAAAAGATTTACAATAGCCCGTTTGTTCTCAATATCTATTGTACCATTTTAATGACCTGGAATGCAATTTAAATGCAAATATGACATTGACCAGGTTTTAATGCCAAGGTAAAACACACCTAGCTCCCGTCAGCAACCTTTCCTTGGATTCCATTTCCTATCCTGATAATTATACGCTATTATTATAATTTTTTTTTTATCAGAGTCAGAGTTTTGATTTAAAACCATATTTTTTTTAAGGACTCAGACCTCGTATTGCGGACTTATCTGTGTTTGACACTCTGGTTTTTCAGTGAGAATTACAGTGCTGGAATCCCATACATCAAACGCTCTATTCCCTAGATTTGTGCTGGCAGCTTGGTCGGGCAGACCGGGTGTTCGGAGAAGGAGCTTATCAAGTTTTGTATTTGATTGCGTTCCCCCACATCGAGACTCTACAGAGCAGGACGAGCAGAGCAGTGTTTGATGTTGAGAAAAGTCTCACTGTAATGCAAAAGACACTGTTCATTAGCACATTCTTCTCTAAACCAGATGTTTTTACATTCACCGAACAGGGAATTGTGTGGGAGAAAATCTCTTCTCTCTGGCGGCTGGGCATCAAAGATTTCCTACTTTTCGAAATACGTATAAAAACCTGTTAATTTGGCTCATTTGCTTTGAATTTTGGTTTTAAATGATCTTCAGTCTGGGATCACCATGCAGTTTCTGCCATGTGAAATAAAATACATTAAATCTCTAATTGTGATGAAACAAAGTTATTACTTGCTCTCTAGAAACTTCATACCTGCACCACATTGCAAACGGCAACTTTTTTGACACTTTTTTCAGCTCTGTTGCTGGAGTTGCTTTATAGTGTGTATATACACACATTTGTGGATTATGGGGACCTGGAGCCAATTCCAGCCTGTTTGGGCCTGGACATAATACTTAAACAAAAAAAAATACACAATTATAAATATTATTAACAATAATAGGGTGGCACGTGGTGAAGAGGATAGCTAGAGAGTGCACAGCCTGAATATATGGCCGACCGATCACAGTGGGAGTGGGAGACTAAGCCCTTAAATTAACACTCTCACTCACATTAACTAAGATCAAATTTCCAATTATGTCCAATGCACATGGTTTGTGTGGAAGAAACGGAGACCCAGAGGAAATGCAGGTAATTGTATATGTATGTGTAAAATTTCATGGTGCACGATCCTTTATTTCTGGAGCCAGAGTGTTTGTTTTTTAATCTTTTTAACTAAAATGTTCAGGGTCTGTGATAGGTATAACAAAAAAAAAAAAAACACTTTCACGACACATACAGACGATTACACGAGTCTCTGAGCATCGATTCCTAATGCAAAGTGTAAAGTGTGTGTAATGTCAGTGACTGTACCAGGCGTGTCCTCACAACACACAAAAAGCGATTTCTTCGAATGTAAACACAGTATTGACCCGTAATTAACTCCGTAGAATTCAAACGCTGTCATGGCGTTAACCTTACTCGCTGTGAAAAGTCAAGTGTAGTGATGGAGGAGAAGAGAACTGGAGAAATTTGTCTTGCTTTCATGGCTAAAAGAGGAGTTTTCACACATCTGATAAAGACGGTGACTTTGGGAGAAAGATGGCTGAACTGGATGGAAGGTGACTCCACACTGGAGTGCAGGTTCATTATTATTGAGCTATTCGCCCTATAACCTGTTATAGAGATTCAATCTACAGTGTCTGGGTTGTGAGATTCGGTTCACTGGATTTGAATTTCATTCTTATGGAGCTCGTGTTCTGTTTATTTCTTGCTGTGGTTGTGAGGGACCGTCTAGAATCAACTGAGGGACATTTCTACTCAGATTTCTAACTGAAGAGTTGTCTGGTGGGTTTCTTGAATGTAGAGTGGTAGAAAAAAAAATACATTTTAAGCTTTCCATCAGTAATGAACTAGTGATTAAAAATCTGGAACGTGTCCGATAGGTTGCAGGTTCCAGTCCATGATTCCAACTAAAGTGTTCTTGAGCAAGACCCTGAAACAAATCTACTGACCAATGTTGGGTGGGATCCTTGATGAGGAAAGACCTTGGTAAGCGTAATCCTTGATGATGGAAATGCTTTACCAATGGTTTATGTTCTGGTAGTTGCTGGTGGTCTTCACCACTCTGGGCAGTTCACTGATCTAAAATGCTAAAAACGCTGAAACGATCTTAAAACTCCACTTTTCCTTGAAAGGAATGTTGGGTAGTAGAGCCAACCAGTGTTTTCCATTATGACTTCCCAGTCTCTCAGCATCAAAACAGAAGCAGGCCTTTGGGTTCGGATTACCCTCTGAGAACAATCTTCTCGATAGGACATGGACATGAAATCCCATACATAGCTGGAACTCTGGAATCACTTCCTGTCTCTCAGCTGTTCGGAAATGTGCAGCTTAGCTCCAGCTTTTATTTTCCTTTCTGACCGAAACGGAGTGTAGTGTTCTGTCTAGACGAGGCTGGCATGGATCATTGTTCTGCTCGATTCTGAGCGGTTTAAAATTGGGCAAAACTGCTTTTCAAAAGTTGTGCGTCTCTTGTCCTCATAATGATTAAGGATTGTATGTCATGAGAGCTGACGATGAAGTGTAATTATAGATGGCAAAGGGCCAACAAGAACGAGTATATGGCGTGTATTCATTTGAAGTTGTTGTGTTTTTTTTAAGCGGATTATGAGGCTGAAATAATGACGTTTAAATGTGAGGCTCTGACAGGCCTCTGCGAAATCTTTTCCCCTGTTCTCGGAGCTCTCAGGCGTGTAGAACAAGCGTCGGATTGGTACCGAATGACATTTACGCTGTAGATTAGTGTGTTTGCCATTATTCTCTTAATAATTGCGGGCAGCGCTGATTCATTTTCCCACACGTCTCACTGTCTGTATATCTCTCTATTTATCTATCTGGTTGTCTTATCATATATTTATATTTTTGTGGTATAGTCATTATGAATATTCATTTTAATATGTATATGATTTATCTTAAATGATAATTAGTCTACAACATAAATATCTAGTTACCCTCGATGTATATATCAAAAACATGTCTGTCTGTTCGTTTTTCTGTTCTGTTTTATCTGTCTGCATATCTATATACTGGCTTTTATGTCTGTCTGCCTGTCTGTCCATCTGCCTTTTTATCTGTCTGCATTTCTATATATTTTATGTGTGTCTATTTATCCATATATTACTTATTTTCACACAGGCCCTTGAAATTGTGAAAAGCGCCTTACACAAGCACTGAACTTGAACTCGAACTTGTTCAACTTTGAGCTACAGTCATAATGACTATGATTTATCACTATGTAATGATTCACTAATAATGATTTAAATGAATTAATAGTTCATATAATATAATATATTTTAGAATATAATATAAAATATTTATTGAAGTAATATAAATTACATTTTAATGTATAATTTAATATATACATAAACATACAAATATATAGTGTTTTGTGTGTATGTAGTCTATATACTTTATATATTTCTGCTTGTCTACATATCTTTATTACTGTCTGTCTGTAAATCTATGTTTTTGTCTGTCTAATGATCACACGTGTGTTATTGTGTGTAAGTATTAATCACACAGACACAATTTTTTTGAAACAAATCAGGGGGTGCTATTATTTGCGTAATTACGGTATAGTGTACCGACAAATTAAGTGCTGACTCTAACATATTATTAAAGGTAACACACACACACACACGCACACACACACACACACTTTTTGGGAATTTTTATTTTGTGCCTGTAAAACCAGGGGGTGCCTATATTGGCGTAATTACGGTTTAGTGAACTGACAAATTACATGCTGACTGTAAGATATTTAATACAGGTGACACACACACACACACACACACACACACACAATTTTTTTGGGAATGTTTATTTTGTCCCTGTAAAATCAGGGGGTGCTTCTATTTGCATAATTATGGTATAGTGAAATGACAAATTAAGTGCTGACTGTAACATATTTAACAAATTGGACACACACACACACACACACACACACGTGCACGGCTAATAAGTACAAACGCTTTCCAATCCATCTCCCCCAGTTGCGATCATCATGGAAACAGTTGGCATGGTTTTTGTCCTCGCCGTCTCCTCCTCCATCTCTATTTAGACAAGACGAGAATTTGGCAGCAACAATGGCCAGTAAATAAGCAGCGTTTACTGCACCTCAGCCGTCTCTGCTTTATGACCACAGCTGTCATTCCAGGAAAGAGAATGACATTCGCCCGGTGTCTGTCTGCCAGAAAAAGATCAAACGTGAAAAGTGCCCAGCTTTGCCTGGAGTTTGCCACCGGCACGGCGACCTTCTGAATCCCTGCTGTGCCACGGCTCGTGGGCATCGCTGACCCATCAGTCCTGCTGACTTGACTGGCGTGCCACGCTGAAGAAGCTCTTTCTGATGATGATGATGATGAGGATGACGTGGGATGGAAACGTAGGTGGATCGAGAGACAGACAGACGGGTAGATCATTAGAGATGGACAGAGAGAGATAGACAGATCAGTTGATAACTAAGTGATAGATAAAGAGATGGATCCGATCCATCAGTGAGTGCTTGTTTATTAGATGGAGAGGTGGAAAGAGATGGATGGAAGGATGGACGGATAGAGGAGTCTAATAAGATACCGTCAGATCACAGACAGACCAGTCAAAACCTGTTTTTTATAGTCACAGAAAGAAAGACAGATCAATTCATGCCTAATTTGAGAGAAGGATGGATAGACGGATGAAAGAATACACAGATGCACGATAGATGGATGGACGTTAGACAGACAGATATATAGATAAACGTAGATGGATGGATAAAGACTGAAAGATAGAGTAACATACAGTTAGATAGAAAGATAGATAGATGTCACGTTAACACCTACTTTGATCAAGAAAGAGAGGAACAATGGATGGATGAATGGATGTATAGATGATGGAGCGAGGGGGAGTGGAGGGGTGGAGGGATGGATGGATGGATGTATGGATGAGGGCAGGAGGGAGGGATGGATGCATGGACAGACAGACAGACAGAAAGATAGACACATATTGATGAATGGATGGGCAGACCGATCTGTTAACACCTAATTAGATAGATAAAGAGAAAAAGTGAGAGATGCACAGACAGACAAAAAAAAAGTTTGGACAATATCCAATTAGAAAACAAAAAGTCAGCAGACGGATCAGTAGATCTTCCCTGTTTTTTTTTCCCCATTAAGATCTTTTCTGAAACATGGACACAAACTTCATGACTCTGGAATCCCATTGGCCGCGGAGCAACAGGTGTGCGCACGGCGGCGAATCAAATCGGTCAAACCTTATTATGCTCAGAGCTGAACAGGGAATAGATAGCGCCGCTATTTTTGGGAGGCAAAGCCTTGAAGGATTTCCACCAGGCACGATTAGTATTCATCTGGCTAATAAATTAACCTTATGTGACACGTTATGTGCTGCTGCTTCTCTTCAGACATTCAAATATTTATGTCCAGATCTCGCTCAGCTCTTCGGACAGTGTTTGTGACCTATATAAACTCCTCTTTGCCTCCATCCGCCTTTCTCACTTTGATTGTTTTGCTACAACAAAGTTTCATTTCAGAACGGAAAACGGGGAAATTTTGGTTATTGATGTTGATCGGTCTGTCTATTCATCCTTACATCATCCACTCTTCGGTTTATCCAGTAGTTTGTCTATTCGTCCATCCATCATCCATCTATTCAATCGTTTGTCAGTCTTCCATCCATCATTCTGTCCATCTGTTGGTTTGCCTGTTTATCTGTTAGTTTATTTATCCATCAATCCATGCCACCATCCATCCATTCATTCATCTATCCATCCATCTATTGGTTTACCTGTCTGTCTATCTGTCTGTATATCCATCCATCCATCCAATAGTTTGTCAGTTCTTCCATCCATCATTCTGTCCATCTGTTGGGTTGCCTGTCTATCTGTTAGTTTATTTATCCATCAATCCATGTCACCATCCATCCATTCATTCATCTGTCCATCCATCCATCCATCCGTCCATCCATATTTTGGTTTGCCTGTATGTCTATCTGTCTATATATCCATCCATCCAATGTTTTGTCAGTCTTCTGTCCGTCCCTCCATCCATCCATTGGTTTGCCTGCCTATCTGTCAGTTTATTTACCCATCCATCCACTCATCCATCCAAAGTTTTGTCGATCAATCAATCAATCAACCAATCAATAAATCAATTGATTGATCAATCAACCAACCAATCAATTGACCATTGGTCTGTCTGTTCATCTACACATTCATCCATCTATTTAGTGGTTTGCTCCTCCATCCATCCATCTATCCATCCATCCACAGGTTTGTCTGAACATCCATCCATCTTTTCACATATTAGTCCATTTCATCTGTTCTAAACAGCGGAATCTTCCCAATCGAGACGTTTTCCTGTTAACAGCACCAAAGCTTGTCTGCATGATTCCTGGGGAAATCATCAGGTCGTTTCAAACGGAAAATCACTACGGATAAATATTTCTGGCATCACCAGGCACATTAATGCAAACCTTATCTATTTCACTCTTGACATCGTCTTTTTGATTCCGTCTTCATGAGTCAGTGGATCCTGATCCCATCTCTCCCAAACGCTCGATTTGTCTGGCTGATCGGGGAATGTCTAACTTGTGTCTTGTATCATTTTGATATATTTTTACTTGAATGTTAGATAACAAAAAGTCGATTCTAGTGATCAGAACTTCAATTCCCAAGAGTCTTTGCACCAGTCCGCGCAAAGCAAAGCAACTGCGAGAGACTCGTTGAGCTTTGTTTATCTGACGTTGTGTGAAGCGAATCGAAGCAAATAATTATTATTCCCTGTTTAGAAGACCGAGCATTTTGATCGTGTCTGTTCCTTTTTTTTACTTCTTGCCCGTGTTCTTAATTTTCGACTGTTTTGACTCCTTCTGCAATTGGACCCGTTTGTTAGCGCTAAGCTAAGCTAACCGGTCGTGGCTTGTACCGTAGTTTCTGTTTGTTGTAATATTAATGATTGTATTTAGTTTAATCTTACTTCCTCCAAGTCGCCAGTGTCTCTAAAGTTTCTTTATTTCTGTTATTAAGCCAATAAAATATATACTGTAGCACGTCTGCCTACCGACCATTGTTTAACATTATTTTGAATTACAGAAAAATAAACGCGGATATTTGAAATCGGCGATTATAAGCACTCCGCAAATTTTTGAGCGTCGAAAATTCGAAATAAAAGTGTGCTTATATTCGCATAAATACGGTAAATAATAGAGACGTCACTGTGGGCTGCATAACCATTAGGTTGGCGTTCACTACAGGATGGACTCATTACTAAACACACGGAGGGATCTAGTGACAAGGGCCTAATAATAGCGGGCTCCTCGCTGGCCTGTCTGGGAAGGTGGCATTGTACTTTGGCATTCGGAATTTCTACGACGGCATCACCGACTTGAACGTGCTGCGGCGGCTTCGGCTGCCAGTGAATAATTCATTGACAGGGTTTTCTAATGTTGCTAACCTATTATACTAGTATACAGAGATACAGACTTTCTCTTGGCTGACCGGACCAAAAAAAAAAAAAGTGGGAAAAAAAAGCGTGTTTAACATTTACAGTATTAAGTACATAATACAAGTACATAAGTACATAATGTCAACTTTGACAGTATTACACACTTGAATACAACATAGAATAAATATTTTAAATATCAAATCACACTAGACAACTTAAAATATTACAACACCACATAAATACACAAACTGCACGCACGCAAACATAAAATGCGCTTATATAATTGGAAACATACTTAAAATACCTTTTACATATATTTTTTGCATATGTATATATATATGCCAAAAAAATAATAATAAATATATATTACCCTAACACCTTTTTAATATATTTACATATGAAGTATATTTTATTTCTACTGTTAGGTTGAATATATTTAAATATAGTTTTTGTTCATATATTAATTTATGAAATTAATGAAACAATATATGCATGTACATGTTAAAAACATATTTAAAAATGTCCCATATATTGGATACATGTATTTTGAAAAACAAAAAAACAGCAAAGCAGGATGGGAGGTGTAGTTTCGACCACTAGAATAGTTTATTGGTTTAACAACCTTGAAGCGTCACAAGTTAGGTTTGTTCAAGAAACAAAATATAGTATTTTAAAGAGAAAATGAGAGTATATTAGCCAGAAACAAAACAAAAAATGTAAAATTATTTATTTTTTGTTTTGTTTCTGGCTAAATTACATTATTAATTTTTTCTTTATTTTCTTTATAATTATTTTCTTTTATTTTTTTTTATTTTGCGCCTGAAAAATCATCAGGGTGCTTATATTTGCGTAAATAAGGTAATCAATAATGTTTTACTTTCTATTTCACGGACAGGCCTGTAAAAAAAAAAACGATCTAAAACTTCCATTCTTGCTCGGTGGCGCTAAAAAACGAACCACGTGCTCAGCTGATGTACATGACAAAGAATGTCGAATGTTTTATCTGGCGGAACACGAACATCGTCGCGTGAGCCGCCGCGTCAGCAGCACTAGCCTCCGCTAACGCTTTGCCGCGCTCAGCACTTCCTGTCAGGTGCATTGTATCAGCGCTTGATTTGTCGCCGTCCGCTGCTATTAAAAGATCTTGTCGTCTTTCCAGCGACGCTTCTAAATGAGCCGCGGCAGGAAAACTGGTTTTGCTTATTATAGAGGACGTGTCGCTCCATTGTTGACGGGTGAAAAACGACTCCCGTGTTTATGTCTTTCTCCAGGCTCCGGTTCCGCCTGCCGCTCATTTTCTCGTGGGTTTTTTTTAAGACAGGACGGGTCAGTGGGATTGTCACATCTCTTCTGGATGGGATGTGGGTCAGGTTTGCATTGTGTGCGCTCACGCCGCTCTCGGGTTACGGATGGAAACACGATCATCGCCCCATATTGAATAAATTAGCGGAAAAATAAGACGCCGGTGTGTGTGAGGCGTTTGTAAAGTCGTTTATTAGCTTTCTCTTTTTCTGGAAAACACGAGCACAATTTTGACGAGGCCCCTAGTGGTCATATTAACAAACTCACTCGCTTTGTATTATGACACGTAATTGAACACATTTATACTTCTATTAAAATGTAATTGAACACATTTATACCATATTTCTATTTTTTAAGATGCCAGTGTGTGTGAGGCGTTTGGGAAGTCGTTTATTAGCTTTCTCTTTTTCTGCAAAGTACGAGCACAATTTTGACGAGGCCCCTAGTGGCCATATTAACAAACTCACTCGCTTTGTATTAAAAGACGTAATTGAGCACATTTATACAATGTGTAAATATAATGTATACATTGTTGTTACTTTTTTACATATTGTATTTACGCAAATATAAGCGCCCCTTTTTTTTCAAATTTTAGACCTCAAAAATTTAGAGGGGGTGTGCTAAAAATCACCATAAAAGCGCCCATTTCAATATGATAATTCATTATCGTATATATAATCATTATCATTTCATTACCAGATACATAAGCAACCATTTCAAGGTCAAGTTCTAAGCTTTTATTATCATTTATACAAGTTTTACTTTACAATGAAATTCTTAAACTGCTTTCCACAATTAATGCTATAAAAAAAACCACAAAATGTACAATAAATACACACTAAAAATATAAAAATGTACAAAAAATATAAAGAAATGCAGAATATACAGAAATACACAATACACTTGTGTACACAAAAGCTTTGGCTATGTAACGAATCGACAGTTTGGATGAAATTACAGTACAGTACATCCTTACATATTGTACGTCAGCAGGAATCACAAATAAATAAGAAACACACCGTCTTTAAGAAGTACGACTGAAAACAATCATTAGTATTTGAACAGACAGACAATATTTAATCCGGTAGATCCGCACTAACCGCTAACCGCTAACAGCTAACAGACGAGGTCACAGAGCAAAAAAAAAACGATTAAAAAATAAAACGCAATCAAATTGATCGGTCTGCTGAGCAAAATGATACTATTCTGATATTCGTGTCTAACAAAAGGATTATGAGAAGTGGAGTTTTTATGACTAGAATCGATATTTTTAAACTATTGTTCAAGTGAAACGACAGTGAAGTGATCCGAGTCACAAGGTTTATTAAATAAAGAGAAAATTTCCGTAAATTAGGTGGTGTTTATGTACGCATAAATACAGTATTTCCCATTTTTGCCAGTAAAGTGCATTTGTGTGTGCAAGCAAAAATAATGAAATGTCCAGGTAATATACGTGTGTTTGTTGTGTGCAAGTTACATCGAAATTGTAATACAATACACATTACTTGTTTGTAAAGTACATTACAATGTTACTGTCTTATTTTTGAATTGAATTGTAATATTTTACATTACTTCTGTGTTATTTTTAAGTTACTTTCACCGAAATATAACACTCCTCCAGACATACATGTTTATTCACAAAGAGGAAATGTCAAGTGTTTGATTTATTGTCTTGAGTGTGAAAAGGTCGAGTAATATATTCCTGAAACAACAATGAGTAATACGTTACACTACTGCGTTATAGTAAAAAGTAATAAATTATTGTAATCCATTACTTTTGTTACGCGTTACTCCCAACACTGGCTATCAAAAAACAAATGTATCACAGTAGATCAGAAGCTACTCATCTAAACTGCTTCATTGTAATTCCTCTGAAATCCCTGTCTTCATTGAAGAACCCAAGCTGAAGTTTGGCCTGATTCTTCTCTGAGATCTTCCCACGACACGTGAGTCACAGCCGGCGCTTTATTTCTGTTTCCTGAACCTGAAACCCGCGACTGCGAGATTACAGCGGCATTAACACGGAATCTCGCCGTCTTTACTCGCTTCTCCGGTTATGTTCCTCACGCTGAAATCCCCTGATGGCTTGTCTGAACGGAGGAGAGAAGCCCAAGCTCCAACAGATGAAGGACTTGTGGTTCTCCACCCAGTTATTATCCTTTAAAATCATTTCTACTTTTACTAACGCGCAAAATCCATAATGGCCGCCACACTTTGAAATACGTTTAAAATCAAAATCTACTGTAAGATCTCTTCATAAAGTATAAGGTTTTTCATTATACTTCATAAAGTATTTCAACACTTTAAACAACCATGTATGAAGCTTTTTGCCTTTTTATTTTTATTTATTTATTTATTTACTTCATTTGATTTGATTGTATTAGATATTTAGATTAGATATTATTTTAGATAATAGATATATTAGTATTTTCCGAGCACCCAAATTGTCAAACAAAATTCACGCACGGTATACGTTTTTTAATTCAAGCGAAATTTAGATACAGCTTGAATAAACCGTAAAAATATATCAGGTAATAAAAGCTTAAAAAAAAAAACGTTTTATATTGTTTTCCTTTGCCGTATCCTCCATATTACATGTTTCACCTTGAGATCAATAGTGATAAAAATAGCCATAAATTATACTTACGTTATTGATCTTATGCAATTATTGATCGATTGTGCCATTTTTTTAAAGTTCTACATGAAATTGGAAAAAAATCAACCTTGATATCGAGTGTTTGTTTTTAAAAACAAAAATTAATGATTATTATTTTATTATTTATTTATGTATTTATTACTTTATTTATTTATGTTCTCCTTTTTGGCATGCTCCATATTATATGTTTCACCATGAAATCAATAGTGATAAAAATAGCCATATATGTAGTTACGTTATTGACCTTATGCAATTATTGATCGAAGCGTGTCAGTTATGGATTTTCACAATTTAAT
This sequence comes from Paedocypris sp. Pulau Singkep, assembly GCA_017309775.1. NCBI lineage: Eukaryota > Metazoa > Chordata > Actinopteri > Cypriniformes > Paedocypris > Paedocypris sp. Pulau Singkep. The sequence goes on from MU204432.1 coordinate 8,902,535, forward strand.
TGAATTTTGCACACACACACACACACACACACACACACACACACACACACACACACACACTTGCTTATTAACTTATATTCATGGACCATTGATCTTGTGCTTTGTTTAATTCTCATAATCACTTCACAAAACAGGCCTTGTCTTTACATACTGATTTAATTTTGCACTTGTATCAGAAATCCACAAGCTTCTCTGAACATCTCAATTAACAATAAGGACAATGAAAAAAGAAAGGTTATTTGTCTGTCTTTCCATTCATCCATCAATCCTTCTATCTATCTGTCTGTCTGTCAATCCAACTCTCTTCTGTCTGTAAATCTGTCTTTTTACAGTTTCTTTTTTTTTACACTGTACGTATTTGATCATATTTCACAATTAAACAAACTTTTAGCTTTTTTGCTCATTTCTGTGGTTGAGTAAAGTCTTTCCCGGGTTTCCAGAGTGTGTGTCCCGCTGCTCTACAGAGATATGAGAGTGATTGAATGTGGACGCCTGTTCTTCTCGACATCTGACCTTCAACACATTTAGACCAGCGGAGAGTCACTTCAGATTCATGAGGAGGATTTCAGTGACATCAGGAGAAATCTGCCATTGTCAGTGCGTCCACATTCCCAAGGGTTTAAAATAGATGTGTGTGTGTGTGTGTGTGTGTGTGAGAGAGAGAGAGAGAGAGAGAGAGAGAGAGAGAGAGAGAGAGAGAGAGAGAGAGAGAGAGAGAGAGAGA
>MU204432.1:8920879-8938379 GCA_017309775.1 Paedocypris sp. Pulau Singkep
GCAGCTGCTTGACCAGGAAGTGAGAGGGGAGTTTACCAAGCCAATTCAGAATCTTAACATCATCAGGTCGGAGTGTTTATCCGTTTGTAGTGATGAGTTATTTTTTATTCTGAAGTACCAGCCACCTCAATAATTTAGCAATATTGTGCCAAAATAACACTATAAACACAGTTTATTGTAAAAAAAAAAAAAAAAAAAAAGCGGTGATTGACACGGTGCTAGCAGTTGCCAATCACATTCTCACCAGTCAATCAGAGTAAGGGCCGCCCCCACGTGAAGCTAGTGTTAGGTTTCAAACAAAAACGTGAAGATTGCCAGCGTAAAAATAAAAACAAACGACCGTGAAGCACTTCCATTCGTTTCTTAGAAATTTACGGTTGATTTTTTTGGCACTAATCTGATTCCATATATTAGTAGCTGTCCCAGTTCCACTAATAATTAATTCCCCGTCTTCTAATATACAGTAGCACTTAAGGATTTTCTTGACAGTTTTTAGTGACACGTCTAATGCAGCGCGTCTGAAATTCAAATGTGTCTCGCGCATCAGCTAGAAGCATTTCTGTTTTGCTGTACGTTCAGTATTTCTGTTATGGTGGTGTCATTCAAGGCAGAAGAAGATGGAATCCTGGAATCTCTTCCAAACAGACCGGGTCCATTCTGCCTTGAAAAAACGTTGAGTGTTGAAAAAGTATGAGCTTGGATAAAAATAGTAAAAATATTCCGGCTCCATATTACAAGATTTTTGGCAAGTGCATGAAGGGCTTTTAGTTTAATTGAGACTTTTATTTTGGCTTATTCGTGTTCCCTGATCAGATATTTCACGATATTTCTGGCATGTGCACCGAGGGCTCTTAGTTAAACTGAGACTTTTATTTTGGTACATTCCTGTTCCCTGATTAGACTTGTCGAGGTATTTCGGGGCATCAAGGGCTTTTAGTTTGTTTAGGACTTTTATTTGCGTATATTCCTGTTCCCAGGTTTCTCTTGATCTTGCTGCAGTTGACTTTTCTCCGCGTGAACTTTAGTTCTCATTAGGTCTTGTACTTACTGTCTTTTCTTTTCAAGTCTGTTTGTCTATCATTATGTGTGCGACTCGGAGCGCGTCACTTATTTTTGTTTGCCGGTTTTATTTCAAATCCCCCGGCCGCGGTCAGTTGGATGGAATGCTTTCATTAAAGATTGTTGCCCTTGGATTCCCCGCACCTCTTGCTCTCCGGGTGTTTGTGCTTATAAAATACCAAATCACAGCCATGAAATCACTCGTCAGATGAGGCGTTATATAGACGACTTCTCAAAAGGGCAATTTAAACGGTATTTTTACCATTGCTTTGTGAGCTTTTGTATGAATATTGAGAGTGAGAAAAAAAATGATTATATACAGTCGACTCTAATCGGGCCAATCGTGGCTGCCGCTTTATTGAGCCGCTTTAAAAGTCCCAAAACAAATCGTATCTCATTACACAAATTTGCACTGCTTTAATGGGCCAAAATGTAGCAAAAATGTGTCCTAAGCCGCCAGCGTTTAACAAAGTTAAAACGGAAATTATACCGTTTATCTTTTGCTCTTTTACACTAAACATGAAGCATTTATCATTTATCTGGACAGCAGGTCAAGACTCAATTTCTGGATGTAGAAATGCAAACGTTTAACGTTAAATCAGGGTGTGCAGAGATCAATACAGACGAAAACCAGGAACAAAAATTTAATCTCGTCTAATGATTGAATTCATCACTCTAGATTGACGTTTCGAAGTTTGTAATGTTTGTAATGACGTTTGTTGTTTCCTGTAAATAAGCGCCGAGAGCATCGGAGTAGGTTATTCAGACGCAGAACTTCAGTCGGTGAAGAGAACACCTCAGAACAGATCGGACAGATCTTTCAATGATAAAATGCTAGGGTTTTATACTAATGGTGTATTAAAAGCCTTTGTGGGGACCTTTTGTGGGGACTTGTGGTTGCCTCACCACTTACAATCATATTTGAGGATCATGATGTGATTTTAAGACTGAATTAACAATTGAGATTCTGTTAAGGTTGGAGTAAAATATGTGGTGTGAGGGTGTGTTGTTTTGTATATGAGTCAATGGTGGGATCCCATTATGTAAATGCAAGTATGTGTGTGTGTGTGTGTGTCAAATTTGTATAATTTGTAAACGTTTCAATCAACCTGCAATATGACAGTGTTAAACGGCATTACACGATATAAAAAAATATTATGATTGTAAAATCACAGGTACGTGTGTGTGTGTAAAAAACAATTTGTGTTTTTACGAATAGTCAGTTAGTAACAACTGTATGTGTGTGTGTTTACTATGAGCACATCTGCATTTAGGAATTCCGCGCGCACACAGATGCCATCGCTGTTCCACACTCAGTTGCCCGAAGAAATATTGATGCCAGTTTGTGGACACTGGGGGTGGGGTGGCTATTTTTGTCCCGCTCTCATTAGCGTCAATTTATTCCGATTCCATTCATAACCAGTGTTGGGAACGATCCTTTAAAAAAGTAATTAGTTACAGTTACTAGCTACTTCTAACAAAACATAACTGAGTTAGGAATTGAGTTACAGTACATTGTTTTTTAATTTTAATATTAATGTCAATATTAAATGTTAAATTAATGAAATTGACACTAAACAAAAGAATTATTAAAATAAATAATAATAATTATTATTATTATTATTAAGCACTGTACATTAGTCTACACTATTTTAATAACAATAATCGACAGTCTTTCTAGTGCAAATTAAAATGAGATTACATTTTTAAAAAATCGACTCTGTGGCTCTTACAAATTAAACTCTTCGCTCATCACTGACTCCTGCTGGGTGAGCGCTTGTATGTGACCAAACGCAATACGTCTGGGTGGTAATAGATGGACATTTAATCTAAACGTTTTCATTCGCACCACGTGTACAGACACACCCATCAGCAGTTATGTCCCGCCCCACAAACACACAATAATAGTAACGCAGCATTTTTGTCAGTAACGATAACGGCGTTGTAAAGGAAAAAGTAATTGTTCGTTACGTTCACTCGTTACTGAAAAAAGTTCTTCTTCTTCTTCTTCTTCTTCTTCTTCAGTGATCTGGATGACCAATAGCTGATTGGGACTCGTGAAATGAAGGTTTTTTTATTCTGCAGTGGAACGGGTTTGATCCTTTAATCAGCTTAATGTTCCAGCTGCTTGGTTTCTTACTCAGCGCTCATTCATTAAGCAGGAGGAGTTGGTGTGATGAGGAGAATCTGCGCACCATGACTCAAATCCAGCCGAGAACTCACAAGTCGAGCTGGGAAATCTTTTGCAGCGTTGGCTCGCAGTCACTTTTCTGTCCGAATATATCTGGCGCGAAGCTGCTGTTGAGGAGTGGCGGCGTGCCACCGACAAATGTCTAGTTAGTTGTGTAGTGTTGCGTGTGCGGGCTTCCGTTTAGTCTGTTGAAGTAGAGCTACACAATTTTATTTTCCACGATTCAAGATCACGATTGTGGATAATTTTCCTTTTATTATAAATATTTAGCCCTGAAAATCAGCTTATTAAACAGCAATATAATAACACATATTACCGTACTACTTTACACTTTAAACATTTTTTTATATTTTGCTCTTATTTTTTTAATCTTCATAGTTTTTCCTTGTATTTTATTCATATTTTTTTTTAATCTCTATCTATTTTTTTTTGTATTTCATGGTATTTGTACCCATTGGAAAAAATACATTTCATTGCATGTTGTGCCATGTAGAATGTGTATGTGACAATTTAAATTTAAATTCAATTACTCTTTGCTTTAAATTTAAATAAACTGGAGAGCAAAGGATCTTGGGAAATGAAGTCCTGACCACTAGAATCGACTTTTTGTTATTCATTATTCAAGTAAAACGAGTCACAAGTTAGGTTTGTTAAATAAAGAAAAAAAATATTTTTAAGAGAATATTAACATAATTGAACCAGAAACATTAATTGGTAAAAACAAAAAAAAAAACTTCAAGGGGTTTCTTCTATTCGCAGGGTGCTTCTATTCGCTTAAATACGGTAATCTTTAATCCAACTACAAAAGCCTTCCAATAGAAACCTCGGCAAAACAAAGTTGTTTTTTGTTTACCGTAGGAGTTTGTTCAGTCTCAAGTCCCGTAATTAGAGATGAATTTGGTAAATCGAGATTAATTGCAAGATTATGATGAGATTATTCTAAATTAAACAAAAGCATCTATGACCACAAACATAAATATAAACATACAATAATAAATCCAGCCACTTGCCAAGCCAAGCAATCACGTTGTGTGTCCTCTTTTCCACAGCCAAATCGTTCCATTCCAGCGAGAACGTGAAGCTTGTGTGGAGTTAGAATGGATTAATGAAGCTCTTTCATCCACCGTCAGATCAGTCTCATGATGTCAGATATTTTCCATTATCACTCGGCTCGGAATCGAGTGTGAATCGTTTGCCGTGCCAAACTTCAAGCGCTTGTTTACAGATTGAGGAAGACTTTCATGTGAGGATGGTAATGCCTCGTACCATCGGCTTTTCCTTTCATTACCAGCTTCAGTGATCGCTGCCTGTTAGCGGCGCCGCTGGCACTGGGTCCCTGAAGCTGTTGGGTCCTTAGAATCATCCAAACTTTTCCACCCAGGATGAGTGTGGTCCTGGAGAACATTACTCTGGGCTTTTTTTGAGCGACGATTGGGGTGACCAACGTTTTTACCATCGGAATTCTGTTGCAGCGTCAGCAACAACAAAAATGTCCAGTATTTAATTAGGGTGACCAACCGTCCTCTTTTTTCGTTGTGTCCGGGGCATTCGGACTGGTTTTATACATTTCCGAAAATGTCCGCACACATTCGACAACCGTGCTTTAAATTATTTGAGAATTTAATTGCGTGTCCCGTTTTGAAACAACACCGGACGGCTATTGTCCGGTATTTTTTTTAATTGATAATTTTTTAAAGCTGCATCTCATGCGAATCATCTCACACGCTTTTTATGAAGACGTCACATTTTCAACTTTTCATTGGGTAATACACAATCATCGTTAGTTTGATTGGTCTTTGTAACTGTCTGTGAGGAGGGCGGGGCTTAGAGAGAGAGAGAGAGAGAGAGAGAGAGAGAATTCAAATGGCTGATGCTTCTCCAGGTTAAACCTGCGCGTCTTAATGTTTCAGAGCTTGTTAGGTTCAAACACAAACATTTTAATTTATTACCTGAAACGTTATAGTTAATATATTAATAAACAACATAATGCCCATATAACGGTTAGCTAATACATTCTAAACTTTCTATATTTTTTTAAATATCCGTCGTATAAAAACTTCCCACTTATATTGCTCGCTAATATATAGATATTACGGTTGTTATTATGTGTAAATATATTTTTGAAGCTGGATTTTATAACATAAGAGCTGATATGTGGAACACTATTTCATATTAATATTTTATTATTCAAATTATTAGAGTCTAGAACTATTATTTTGTTTTTACAGATTAATTTTTTTTTTTATTACAGAAGTTAGTTTTGCACCATTAAAGTACATAACTTCCGAGAAGCCAGTCTGAAATTATCTCGAGGCCACACCGGTTGTCCTCTTTTTTTTAGAAATCAAAATATGGTCACCCTAATTTAACATAAAACAATATATCGCAAGTACCATACTACAAGCTATCTGTGAAAATTGTTTTGCACTAATGATAACAGAATATTGTCAAAAAATGTGATTTTTTTTGCGTGGCTAAACCAACATTGAAAAACAAATTGTTGGAACAATTGAACAATGCTGGAACACTAAAGAATAGATACCACAGAAAAAATGGCAGGTAATTGTTTAGCATTTTAGCAGTTTAGCATCTATTAGCAAAGATTAGCAAATTATATGCTAAATCCAACTGCAAAATATCTGTTGATCAAAAAAATTATCCTGATATTATTATATCCCAAAAATTGTGATATTATTCTGTGCGTCACTATTTTTGACGTTTTACTATAATTTAATTTATAATAATAGGCCAACTGCAAAAGCATTTTTTGCAAGAATGGAATAATAGCAGAAAATTGGCGAATTATGTAACATTGAATGCAAAAAAAAACGTTTTTTTGTGTCACTAGAGAGAGATTGTTGCAGTTATTTGCGGTATCAACATTCAAGACATGGTACAAACGTTTAAAAAAAATACAGATTTCTTTTGCAAAAACCGAACACTATACAAAAAGACCCTCTTTGTGGACATGTTTTTCACAAAACTATAAAAAAAAATCCAAACTGTTGAACATGAATCTATTGTGTATTCCCGAGCGCACTAATGATCACTTGTGGTGAATTTTACATGATGAAAAAGATGGCGACGGTAATAATCGCAATAGTCACTTTATTCCTGGAGTGCTGAGCGATCTTGGCTCGCTTCAGCAAAGCATTTTAATGAATGTCAATTTAATTAAAGCGAGTCGCTCTCTCCCCCGTCATCAATACTATTGAAGGGGACAATAATGATTGTAACTTTCCAATCAATCCACCCTTTCACCAGATCAGTTCCAAAACTAAATTGCGAGCTGGCTCGTGCATATTCATGTTGTTGACTGTCACGAGTCTCCGCATGCTAATTAGGCGCGCGGCTAATCACGCACATGCTAGCACACGCTCAGCTCATCGCTCACACACACACACACACACACACACAGCGGCGTCATTAAAGCAGACGAGGAGGCCGGAGCTTCTCACGGGCCGATGATGATGCGTCATTTTCACGCCGGGAGAAAAGAAACTGACACCCTCCTCCGTCCGTCCGTCCGTCTTCTGTGCCGTTAAAGTGGCTGTGGAAAGATGGGGAGAGTTGTTTTCCTTCGGCCTGTCAAAGTCCAAGTCACATGACTCACGAGCGACTGTGAGAAGGAGAATTTGAAATGTAGAGTTGGCCATGTGTATATCGGTCATATTTTGGGAAATATTGAAGGTTGGGTTTTGAGTTCATTCATTCATTCATTCATTCATTCATTCATTCATTCATTCATTCATTCATTCATTCATTCACAGAAACACAGCATGGTTCACAGGTAAAGTTTATTATACTTGTGATTCGACTCAAACACGCAAAGTTAAAAAAAAAAAAAAAAAAATTGCTTTGGAAAAAATGCAGGATTTGCTTGAGTTAGTCACCAACAATTTTAATTATGATGATTCACTGTAGTTTGCGTTTTGTTTGCCTGATCGGTACATGATCGGAAAATCTTCTCCCTGTGTCTTCGGAAACTGTTTTCGAATTCGTGCTTGCATTAGTCGAGCTTGCAACGAGCATTATTCCTCATTAGTAATCTGTCAGCCATTAGCGTTAGCATTAGCGGACGTGAGTTTGTTATTATATACTTAAAATGCGGTTGCAGGTGAGGTACCGTAGCCTTGATATTTACAGTCATATTTAAAGTATAATACGTTTGTAAATAAGAACTCTCCGTGTTTTTGAGCTTCTAAAATTAGAAAAAGGGGTCTTTTATTTTGTGTGACAAAATTTGTGTTGTTTCTTACCTTTTGTTTTCTAACTATGTTGATCTCTTGCAAAGTGTCCTAGGGTGACGATAAAATAAATGTACTATTATTTTTATATTCCCGCGAATACAATACCGTATTTGCATGAATATAAGCACTCTTTTTTTTCCTCAATTAAGGCTTAAAAACTTGCGGGGTGCTTATTATTGCCGATTTCAAATATGCACTTAATAAAAAGCGCTCCTTTTTCCACATTTCAAGTGAGGAGCGATCACAAACAAACAGAAAAACTTTCATCAGCTCAATAACAGAAGTAAAGAAACGTTAGTCACGCAGCGACTCTTAACAAGGGCTAAATAATGTGCTGGAACCAAAAAACTAATGAATTACTGGACCAGACAAAGCAGCCGGCTACAGTCAAAACGCTTGGTTTGCTGTGCAGGGGGAAATAATCATTTGCTACGATCCTCTTCACACGACTCAAAACGTGCCTACTTACTCTTGGAGAATTCTGGGAGTTGGAGTTTGTGTCACTAGAATCGACATTTTTTTTAATCGATTTTTAAAATAAAGCGATATCGAATTGACAATTCACAAGTTAGGTTTGGTAAATAAAGAAAAAATTTTTTAATTGTAATTAAACCAGAAATGTAAAAATATAAAGACAAACATTTTTTTTTTTTTGGAATTTATATTTTGTTCGTGAAAAATCAGGGGTGTGCTTATATTCACATAAATACGGTATTTCACTATTCATTAAATCTAAATCTCACAGAGTTGTGAAGCAACCGGACGATTCCCACTTTGCGCTGACAGTAGCCGTCCGGCATCAATCACTTGTGTTTCCTCTCTCTGAATCCCGGGATCCATCTTCCTTTCCTGGATTCTGAGCTCTATCTGGCTCACCGGATTCCAGCAGGCTTAGGATGATCTCCAGAAAGAACAACCCTCTGGCTTCAGTCCGCCTGGCCGAGGGGAAGCGGCGTGTCCGACACTTTCCTTGCGTGTTGCGGACTATTGTTAGAGCCAGACCGGGTTGACCTCAAGGACCGGAGCGCAGACCAGTTCTAATTTCAGACTGGCCCGTCGTGCAGGCTCTGCTGTAGGTCGACCGAGATAAAGACTGGAGCGAATAATCAGATTGTTTTAGGGAGCGTGTGGGTTTCACTCAAGCCTCATAACTCAAAAATCTTTCTCCAAACTGGTCTCTAAAATACAGGCTCCTTCAAAATAAAAGTTCCGCTGCTGGGAAATAAAAGAAGTAAATCATCTCATGCTTCAGTTTCTACAGAACGTGAACCCTGAAGCTAAATTGTAATATAAAGTTAACTGTAATGAAATTGTAATATCAAATATAAAATTGTAAGGTAAATTGTAATATAAAAATAAATTGTAATTCAGTCATTTAAACAGATAAAGACTTCTTTATTGTAGTCTATTTCGGCAAACCACACAAGGCAAATTTCCGCTTAAAATGGAAGTGACTTGCAAATGTTTCGACACTTTGTTGCATCAAAACCTAACATTTAAATGCTTTTTCTTTGATTTTTTTCCGACAAAATTGCACAAAATATTCCAAGATAATTATGAATTATTTTAGTTTGGAATGATGTCATCACAAGCGATGCCATTGTGAATGATGATGTCATCAATTATGCTTTTGTGGAGGAATGTCATTCTTTTGAATGTTGTTGTTGTTGTCGTTGTGAACGATACATTCAGAAATATTACTTTTACTTTACCTTTACATTTTTTTGGCAGACATTTTTATGAGCAGATCTGCTTCAGTATTTTTATTTTTAAACATCCTGAGTGTCACAGTGTTTAGGTCCATTGTGATTTTTTTTTCCTATTTATGTAGCTGAATTTGAAAGAAACATCAGCTTCATATATCAAATGACAAAACATTCTTTTATATAAACAGCCATTTTTAACAGCCATACAATTCATAAGCGTTCGTCCATCAACAAAACCTGTCTGCTTCTTTTTGAGCAAAATAAAAGACGTTTAGTGATTTTTTTTTTTTCAAGGCCTAAGAACCTTCTGGAGCCTGTATATTGTTTATCCGTTTGTTGAAACCGTCATTCTTTTTCATTTATTCATCACACTGCCATTTAGCACCGTGACTGTGTGGCATCTGGAAACATGTACTTTAGCTTGTAGCTGCCACCATCTTGAACTCTGTCTGGCAGTGATAAGAGACTTGTGACCAGGTCTGGTGATTGTTTCCCAGAAAGGCTTTGCTGGTTCAGACAACATCAGCACCGACTCTCGCCTCTCCATCCGGGGGTTCGCTCTGTCAGATCCGCTTCCAATCAAGTTCGTTTCAAGAGCAACTGAAAGGGAAGATGGACAAAAATAGAAATGGATAATAGAAAATAGCTCGCCGAAAAACAAAAGGGAACGCGAGTGATATTGTTCAGTGCAATTTGCCGGCGTCTAGGTAAAAAATGTGCCGTCTTTATCCCCTCTGGGAAGCGGAGGAGGATTAGATGTTTGATTTCCTGCCCGAAATAGACCCGCGTCTGAGGAACATGCAGGCCAGGCAGGGAGGAATTTGATATGCTCTCAGCTTCCCATAAATGCCTTTTAAAGGTCCGGCTTTCTGAATTTTGGGTGTAATCGAAGCTAAGTGTGGGAGATGAATTTGCCTTTCTTTGGAAAGTTTTCGGCAGATGAAACGGCCAAGGACAGGGATGAAACGGGATTAATGAGGAAGAATAAATATTGAACTTCTACTATAGTGCAAGTTGGAAAATAAGTGAATTGGCCAAAAAGCTTTTATTGTCATTTTGTCTGCACAATGAAATTCTTACTTAATTTAATGCAGGCAATACTAATTTCACTGTAACTCTGTGATAGTAGTAGTAGAAAATAGTAAAAAACCTATATGTCTCAACAGAGAAATTTACATTTTGACATTTCTTTTATTACATTTCTTTTATTACATACAATGACAATAATAGCATTTTATTCTATTCTATTCTATTCTATTCTTACATTGAGTGCCAATGGTAAGAAAAGTACAGTATGTACATAAAATAGTACAATATATAACCAGAAGAGTACCGCATAAAAATCGAGACCCTCATTTTATCCAGAATCGTGCAGCTCTAATTCACAGTCATTTTTAGTGTCAAATGTTTTGACCAATCAAAGTAGCTCATACGCTCTGGTCATTTTGTTTTTAAAAGGTATTCGACGCGTGCCTTGTCCAACCTGAGAACTGGCCAAAGTTCCGACTTTGGCTTTATTTTGTGTTAATGAGTATGATCTTAATGTATACTAAGATCATGATGATGTATAACTAACTTGTTTGTGGTGAAGCAAGTTGATAGATTGATGGATTGTGCACTTAAAAGCAGACGATAAAACGTGCACAATGCAATGATAACGCTTATAATTCAATTGGCTGCCAGTAGTTCTCAAGCTGTTCTCCCAAATATTTGATTGGAGACATTTTCCGAGACCTTCTCTCCCACAACACCTAGTTCCCCATTGGATGGAGTGTTTAAAGAGCTGGATTTGGGTTCCAGACTCCTTCACAGCAGTTAGCAGTCTTTTCTTGACAGCTTTGCAGCTCGTCGTTCCACCGAGGCCAATCCGAAGCAAAGCAAAGGCTGGAAGGTTAGAGAACGGCCTTTGTTTGAAATGTGAGACTGAGATTTAATTGTCACACACCTACAGCGCGTTGGGAGAGTGTGAGGAAACCACAATAGATCACGTCTTGGCCTTCTGGCTCTTCACTAGATCATCGCTGGAGAGGCTTGAGAGCTTCCCCGAGGTGTCTGAGATGCAGATCGTGAAAGGAAAACGTACGGTGAAGGGAGCGCCGTGTTATTTTTGTAGGAGGAGGAGGAATTACAATGTCTTCCCGAGCTTTCCCCATCCTTTTCAAATGGGATTTTCTCTTCCAGCTGAAAACACACGTTTAAATCGCCTGGAATTTCTCAGAGCGTCAATTCACAAACACTTTTTGGTAGAATACAGCTTGTGTTTAATTAGTAGAGTGTTGTTTTCCAGGAATTAGTCGAGTGTTATTTCCCACATGCAAGCTTCTCAAATTCTCATTGGCCGATTCACTAAGAAACAAAGTCTTCTCTTCTCATCACCATCTCCAAACCACATATTTACTTGTATCTACTTATCTTGTGCATTGCTTGAAGGGCGAGACGATGTTGGCATGTTGTGCTAAATTTTCATTGAGTAAAAGCGAGAGCACGTGCGATTTAGTCAATTTTACTAAAGGCGGTGGAGAAAAGCTCCAAACTGTGTTCAATACTTGTCTATTCATCAGACAGACAGACAGACAAATAGAATTCTTACTTCAAGTTCCTTCTTCTGTCTAGATAGATAGATAGATAGATAGATAGATAGATAGATAGATAGATAGATAGATAGATAGATAGATAGATAGATAGATAGATAGATAGATAGATAGATAGATAGATAGATAATCAGACAGATAGACAGACAGTTAAGAAGGATGGACTAATTTAAAGAATGATAGAGGATTCATCTTAATCCTTCAAGTTCTTCCTTCGTCTCAATCGCTGCGTGTTTAAAGAGTGTGAGAGGACAATTATTCGTAAATGATTTAAACAATTTCACATTTCATGGCTTCGTTGCATTGCAAAAATGATCTTTTAAAGGAGGATTTGGAACGTGATTTGTTGGAGACTGCCACAATAATGAAAGGAATTCATCGTATTAATGTGAATATAAGCACCAATTTTTCTAATATTAGACGCTCAAAAACGTATAAGCGCGTATTCTACATTTAAGAACCCATTTTTCTATATTTGAAATCACGAGCAACCACATATATACGTAAATCCTTCCTCTTTATGCAGATAGTGTCCTCTGTTCTTTCTTTAAATAATGGTCTTGGAGGCAGACAAGCATATAAGCTTTTATACAGTACGTAGGCTAAATAACAGAAATAAAGAAACCTTAGCCATGCGGTGACTCTTAGCAATGGCTAAACACAATTTTAGAAATAAAAATAAACACAATACAACAATTAATATAGGAATAAACGTCAAAAACGATAAACACAGGCAAGGAGTCAAAACCAGGGTAAAAACACAATCAAAACGCTCGTCCCGCAAAACGATACTTTGCAACGATGATCATTGTGAAGCGTCTGATAAAGACAATGTGCTGACTGGAGTGCAAAAGGCTCATGGGATCAGCTGAGGTTTCTGTGTAGTTCCCATCACTAGAATAGATTTTTTTCATCTATTATTAAAGTAAAACGACATTGAAGTGAAACAAGTCACAAGCAGGAGAAGTTTCAAAGTGAAAAAATACTTTTAAGTTTTTTTTTTCCTTATTTTTAAGCTTTTAACACGAGTCAATTTGATCCAAACAGTGTATTTGTAACATCAACATGTAGCGTGGTGTTACAAAAACGTGAACTCAATCGTTATATTTTTTTTACATGATAATTACACCAAATTAAGCCAAGCAGGAGATGTTTCAAAGTTAACTTTTAAGTATTTTTACATAAAATATTTGAAAACGAGTACATTTGACTCAGACAGGATAGGAGAGATAAAAGAAGAAAACAGCATTGATAAAATAGAATAGAATAGAATAGCCTTTATTGTCAATTTACAATTTATTGCACAAATACAATGTAAGTCATATACATGTACAATGAAATTATAGCAACTTTCTATCCAGTGCAACACGCATTAATAAAATCATGAGATATTGTACATTGGGAGTAATTTTACATTTGAGTGCCGTACATTTTTACATATACATGATGGTTGTAAATATATAGTTATATACATTTTGGTAGGGAAGTTAAAGAGTTAAGTAAGAAAATACAAGGTTGTGTTTTTTGTTTTTTTGGGAATTTATTTTTTTATTCCTGAAAAGGGGGGTGCTTATATTTGAGTATTTGTGTTGAAGACCTTCTGGGTGATGCTGTGGAGCACAAGGGTTGTCCAGTGATCTCGCACGGGTGGTGGCAGAGGAGCGATGAAGCGGAACGGCTCCACGTGACAGGAAGAGCTGAGGGCAGGAGCGTTCTCCAGGAGGCAAGACGAGGCTGTGAGGGACACAGGGATGCGGGATGCTCCTGGAAGAGCTCAAGGCTTCCAGAAGATTACAGTGTTCGTGTTAGTCAGCCAGCTCGTAAAACACACCAGGGGCTGTATGTCTTCCATTCTTCTCTTCTCTCAATCCGTACCACCAGCTCGGGTTCCTGCAGCACATGGTCTTTAGAGCTGTCAGCGCAGAACTCTGTAAAGCCGTCCTGGTGTGACGGAGGTCAGGGACCGTCCTGGAGGTCCTCGCTTCGCCTCATGACTCTCAGACTTTTTAGTCATCGTTGCCTAGCTAGTAAAAAAAATCTGGTGGCTCGGCCAGCGAGACCTTGCCCGGGGTAGAACAAATCGAGGAGTGTATTTCGCCGCTCTTCTCTTATGGATGGTCCGCCAGCCCCTGAGAGCGCTGTAGAGGTCACGTGACCATGCAATGTCATGCCTTGGCAAACTTTACGAGCTGCGGTGATGCACTCCAGCCCGACAATGACAGGGTGTTGGATTTGTGTCGGCTTCTATTTAGGGAAGGTCACTGTGAAGGGTTAGGCATGTGATTTAGATGCTCCCTGTGGGATCTAATCTCTTCATCTCTATGATGGTTTATGTACATGTGTTGTTGTTCTTTATTTATCTTGATTGTGCTGTTTGTTTATTACTAATGTTATTTTTCTTACTATAGGCCTGTACATTTTTTCACCGTTTATCTGTGGCTGGTCCAGGAATTGACTTTCCCCACTGTGGGATCAATAAAGTTCTTTCATTCATTTATTTATTTATTCATTTTTTCAGACTTTCGAAAATAGTTTGAAATAGTGATTTTTTCAAGGTCATGGAATGTACGTCCCGCACTGTCGAATTTCTAAAAAGAGCATGATATCTAATACCTTGGACGTTTTTAAGAACGTTTTTTAGATGTTCAGAATTGTCAGTTTTTAACTTATGTAACTTTCACCTATATAACTTTATGAAACAGAAATTCTTTAACTGATTAAGATTAAGTCTTAATTAATGATTAAGACACCCAAAATCTAGGCAGTGGTGTTTTATTTTATTTGTTTTATTATTTTAATTTGTTTCTACTGTTTATTTATTTAAATTTGTTTCATGTCACTGTTATTTCATGTCACTGTCTAGATAGATAGATAGATAGATATATAGATAGATAGATAGATAGATAGATAGATAGATAGATAGATAGATAGATAGATCTGGACAGACAGAATGAAAATGCCTTTATATGTCCCTCATAAAAATGTAATACAGACAGACTGTTAAGAATAAAGGACTGACTAAAAGAATGATAGGGGAATAATGCATAATTAGTTTATAATGGTTTTGAGGCTTCACAAGACGAGTCCGCGATCATATATAAAAAGAACAAGAGCAACTGATGTTCCGAGCGCGACAGGACTTCTATATCCTGCTTGTGCCTGAAATGCTGCAGAGCGTCTAAAACAAATCAAAAGAATAAAAATGAAGTCACCGTGTTAGTCTTCAGTGTTTAATATTCATGAGCCCGACACTGAGCCGTGACACAATTACTTCCGCTTTTAACTGAAATGCCACATTTTTCCATGTCAGTTGCTCGTTTTTATAACACTCTTGACGTCGTCATAGACCTAAAACATTATTTCAGTGTAAACAGTTGTCATGCTGTTGTCGTTGTTAGTGCTGTCGACTACAATCGGAACCGGGAAGTTATTTTTGTTGTGAAGGTCTTTCAGTTAATTTGCACGTTCCCCACATTCTCACTCAATTTTTTATTCTGGGTTTTCCATTCACTCCCACAATCTAAATGCATTCTGGATAAAATATGCCTGGATTAATTGTCCTTAGTTGTGAGTGTAAATGAGTGCCGCTCTGTGATTGGTTGTGTCCAGTCATTTGCCCTCAAACCAATGTGTGTGTGTACTGTATGTTAGCAACATACCAACGTTAGCGATGTGCTCGTGTCGAGGGGCTTGTACAGGCTTTGTGAGCGTAATTTGGCTTGGGACTGTCAGGAGGATCAAGTAACTGGTTTAGTGGTTTTCCATTGGACATAATAGGTTTAAGGATCCCAATACTGACCAGATGATTACTCTTTGAATAGAAGAAACTGAGAAATATCAGAGCTGTGTGTGTGTGTGTGTGTTCTGGCATCAAGGGAAAGTGGGTCCCCGGATGCTATGTTTTTATATTAAAGTGGAGACCTTTTACCCTTGTGGGAACCTTTTATGCTTATGGGAATTTTACACATCTGTAGGAACTTTTTTTTAGCCTTGTGGGGACTTTTACTCTTATGGAAACATTTACAAGGGACCTTTCAGGTTTGTGGGGACCTTTTACACTTGGGGGGACCTTTTACACATCTAGGAACGTTTTGGTCTTGTGGGGACTTTTACACTTTTGGGGACCTTTAAAACATATGGTGACCTTTTAGTTTTGTGGGGACCTTTTACACTTGTGGTAGACTATTTACAACTTATTTCTATTAAAACCATGTTCAGAAAGAACGATGCTCTGAGTCCACAACAGTGAAACCCTGTAGGCCGAATGCACCTGTGTTCGACAGATGTTGACCTTCTTTCCTTTTCCGCACGGATGTTACCTCACACTGAAAGTCCAGATGGAGGCTTTGCCCTTGTGTTTATTTCCCATCTCAACATTTCCTTTCTCCACACCTCTGTCGCAGGTGTTGACCATCTGGATTACGCTAATCTCCAGAGCCACATCCGACCTGACTTGCGACGCTCTGCTCCTCCTCTCCACAAATCTTACAGGTAGGCTTTGATAACAGCTTTGTAATCTGCTGTGTTGTGGCTTGTGAGCGCTCCCAGTCTTCCCGGATCTGTTTCCCGACTAAATCGAATGGCCTGTGATTTTAATGACCCGCCGCTTCCAGAATTGAACGACGTGTCAGCTCGACTGATGGGATCCAAACGTATCCGTCGCTGACCTTGCAGCCACTTTGAAATCATTACCAGGCCATTCGCTCGTCACTCATTTTGTCTGCTTGCATCTTTGAAGTAATGCCATATGTATTCATTCTTAATGCTGAAGGGGAACAACGCTGTGCTGATTAAACCTTCACTAGTCTTGTGAGTAATCCTTGTAAATCGTGATCTCTGAACTTATTTTTCCATAAATCAAAAAGCGACACGGCGCCTCATGGCAAGTAATCTCGTGGTCTTTGGTTCAAGAGATGACGTGGTAGAGGACGATGCTGTGAGTGGTTTGTTTGGCCAGGACTTTCTAGGGTTTATTTTGGTTCTAGAGGGGTTAGGTTATTAACTAACCTTCAAACTTCAGTGACCAACCTCAATGAGTTTCGAGTAGTCAGCAGATACAAGTCACTTTAAATAAGTCCTACTGTAGATAATGAAAATGAAATGCGTCGTTCCGAAATATTTTCGCTTGTTTCCAATGTTTTTTTTTTCTCTCTCGTAGAGCCGCCATCTTGAAATGACGTGCACATTTCAGAGATTTACGTAATCCTGCGAGACGTTCTTTGATTAACTTTGCTTGGTCATTGTTCTCTCGGGATTTTGGAAGTCTCAGGGATTTGATTTCAAGATGTCATTTCAATGATTGCAAGCTCAAAGATGGCAAATTCAAGATGGCGGCTGTACGGGAGAAAAAAAAAATCGCCAATCTGGGAGAATACAAGCTTATTTTTTTAAGATAACTAGTAACCGTTTATGCGATATTGTCAGTATATCATTATACACTGCACCATTATAAGCATTTACCAAAGGGCAAACTAAACAACTGCTATATAACGTGTTTTTATTACTTATATTACCAATATTTTAGCATTTAAAAAAAAAAAATTGTCTGAATTTATAAAGTCATGGCATGGATTAGAGAAATCACATGTAAAATGCAGCTCAGCTAACTGAATTTTCACCAAACGAAAAAGCTCTCAGCACGGATTAATTTTGTAAGTCGAGGCACCACTGTATTTCGTATATATCAGATATCAATATTCAAAT
>MU204432.1:8939940-8983046 GCA_017309775.1 Paedocypris sp. Pulau Singkep
TCTCTCTCTCTCTCTCTCTCTCTCTCTCTCTCTCTCTCTCTCTCTCTCTCTCTCTCTCTCTCTCTCTCTCTCTCTCTCTCTCTCTCTCTCTCTCTCTCTCTCTCTCTCTCTCTCTCTCTCTCTCTCTCTCTCTCTCTCTCTCTCTCTCTCTCTCTCTCTCTCTCTCTCTCTCTCTCTCTCTCTCTCTCTATTTTCAATCATATCGCCCACCCCTACTATCTAACTTTGACTAGCTTTTTTCCCACCATCCTCTAGACTTGGGCTATATTACAACGACAAAGTGGGACATCGATGAGGATTTTACTGTGGAAACGCTCATGAAATTCAAACTAGTACCTTTAACCCGTCCGTCACTCTCCATATCGACAGCAGCCGGCGTTGTCAAGTTCTCCTTTTATTGGGACGGTGGATTTGCTGCCCAGAAATGACGTTTCTAGCTGAGGGCTCAAAAAGTGTAGATGAAAAAGTCAAGGAATATTGGAATATCGGTTTTTGGGAATATTAGATGCGTGAGACTGATTCGATTCTTCCAAACCCTTCAGACGCCGTGTCCCTCTGTGACACTGTGTGTAAAGGTGAAAGAGAGGAATGATTTTCCGGGTTTATCCGCTCTCTATCTGCGGATGACTCGGAGAAACGACCCGGGAGTCGTGTCAGAGAGAAAGAGCCATTTGTCGGATTGACCTTTTGATCGTAAACCGTGTTTTTACAAGGATCTGCCACTGCGGGTTAGGAAAGGTCAAGAGCGACGCTATTTGTTCCCGAACAGCAAAGATAATAACAGTTTTACGGTGCAAAGCTTAAAAAAAACATACTCATTAATATTGGTAGAGAATTATACTTATCAAATATGGTGCCATCAATATTTTTAATAGATAAATAACAATGTTGGTACATTTTGTGTTAATCTTGCAAATGTATATAAAAAAGACACAGACAGACGGGTGGATGGATGGACAGGCAGATACGGAAAGACAAATGGATGGATTGATGGACGGACTAACAGACAGAGTAACGAAGAAATAGAGAGACATACTGTCAGACAGAAAAGATCCAGAGCCTGAGAGAGCAGAAAAGACATCAGAATACTGAACTGATAAGCAGACTGACAGAATTATGTAGAACGACAAACAAAACTGATAGCAAAAGAGAAAAAGAGACAGCATTGATTAGACAGACTGTGCTGATAGAGCTGAGTGGACAACAGATAGACAGACAGAAGAGATAGTCAGAACCGGTTAGAAAGACTGACAGACAGACACATACGAGTAGATAAGAAGAACAGA
The DNA here is from genome assembly GCA_017309775.1 of Paedocypris sp. Pulau Singkep. NCBI lineage: Eukaryota > Metazoa > Chordata > Actinopteri > Cypriniformes > Paedocypris > Paedocypris sp. Pulau Singkep. The sequence goes on from MU204432.1 coordinate 8,941,227, forward strand.
CATGAGAAATAGAAGAGGTTAGATAGACAGGCAAACAGACAGAACTGAGTAGACATACAGACAGACAGACAGAAGAGATAGGCACACCAGGTTAGACAGACAGACAGACAGATAAGTGTAGACAGATAGAAGATCACAGAAAAGTTTAGATAGACAGGCAAACAAACAAACAAACAAACAAACAAACAAACAAACAGAGCTGAGTAGACATACAGAACATTTAGACAGACAGACAGATAAGAGTAGACAGATAGAACAGACAGAAGTAAGAGAAAAGGTTAGATAGGCAGGCAAACAAACAAACAAACAAACAGAACTGAGTAGACATACAGAACATTTAGACAGACAGACAGAAAGAAGAGATAGACAGACAGACAGACAGACAGATAAGAGTAGACAGATAGAACAGACAGAAGTAAGAGAAAAGGTTAGATAGACAGGCAAACAAACAAACAAACAAACAGAACTGAGTAGACATACAGAACATTTAGACAGACAGATAGAAGAGATAGACAGACAGATAAGAGTAGAGAGATAGGACAAACAGAAGTAATAGAAAAGATTAGATAGACAGGAAAACAGACTGAACTGAGTAGACGTATAGAACATTAAGACAGACAGACAGAAGAGATAGACAGAACAGGTCAGACAGACAGACAGACAGAAGAAATAGACAGAACAGGTTAGACAGACAGACAGAAGAGATACATAATGAATAAAATACTACTAAAAGTCATTCCATTCTATAATTTTTCCAAAATATTTTCTCAATTACATTATTTAGATTAATGTTGTTGATTATTGTCTGTTCTTTTCGCAATAGAAACTGTCGAACCACGTCCACGTGTCCCGTATCAGATGATTTCTGTTTCGCCGCGTCCACCAGGCCTGATCATTACGAAATGAACGTTTTCACACCTCAAAGCCTGTGTAAAGTTCAGAACGAGTGTAATTAACACCGATACAGTAACACGGGATGGGATGGGATGGGATGGATTCATTGTTTTCCTGGATAATGCAGCTGTAAATCGAGAGTCGCTGCTTGACGGCTACTTACCGTTTCTAATTGAAGTGGTTTTTGTTCAGGAATATTGCATTTAATTGATGAATTTTCAATCCAATCAGCAAATAATGATTGTCTACTGGCATTAATGTGTCTTCACCAAACACACAAGCGAGTCGTCATGATAGAATTTTCATATTAAATACAATAATATTGTATATATAACCTACAATATAATATAACATACAATAATCATATGCAAAAAAGTAAAACATACTAAATGCTATTTTCTTTCATTTGGATTTAATCTGATAGGCTGGTGAGAATGTGATTGTGAGAATGTCTATTATTATTCTGAAGTATCTGCCACTACAACGCTTTAGCAAAATTGTGCAAAAATAACAAAATGTATTTTGTAAAAATAACAATTTATTGTATGTCAATATTAAAACAGCAGCTCGCTGAGCTCCTCCCACACTTCCTGGTCCTGCCAATCACATTCTCAACAACCAATCAACAAAGAGTAAGGGCCATCCCAACGTAAAGCTTGTGCCAGAAGTCCAAGCGAAAAAGAAAGAAACAAACTAAGAAAATCTGAAGCGGAAAAAAAAAAGTTTTAAATGAAAACGTGAAGATTGCAAGCGAAAAATACAAAAACTAACGTAATTGCAAGCGAAAAAAAAAAAAAAAAACAGACGTAAACGTAAAGCATTTTCGTTCGTTTTTTAGAAGTTTACGTTTGATGTTTTTGCCACTAATCTGATTCCATTTATCTCCTCTCTCCAGTCAAAAGTAGGTTTTACAGAAAGAAAATAGAACTGATAAAATGAGCCATTTTTATACAAGGCAAAACAAGACAAGTATTAAAAGTTTGCAGAAATTAAAAACTACATTAACATCACTACATAGAGAAAGAAAGGCTTCTTCCGGCCCCCCGCTAGGAGCCGCGGGGTCTTCGTCTCCACCGGCCGTCGCCGCGGTTTCAGGGTAAACAGCCAGTTTCACCACAGGCCCGAACCTTTTGTTTTCCATAATATCTGGAACTTTCCGAGGCCTGGGATCTTGTTCCAGCCTGTGGATCCACGTTCGGAGTCGCAGTCGAGCTGAGAGATTTTAATCGAGGGATTTTAATCGACGGACAGACGAATGTCGGGTTTCATCATCGATGATGTCTTATGTACCGTATTTACGCGAATATAAGCATCCCGCTAAATTTTTCAGGCACAAAATAAAAACTAAAAAAAAAATTGTTTCTGGCTAAATTTGATACATTTTCTCTTTAAAATACAATTTTTTCTTTATTTAACAAACCTAACTTGTGACTGGTATCACTTTTATGTTGTTTTACTTAAAAATAATAAAACAACAATCTAGTCTAGCGGTCGAAACTACACCTCCCATCATGCTTTGCTGCTCACTGGTCCCCATGAGCCTTTGCACTAAAAGAGCCTAGCGTAAAGCTATAGTATAAGCACCTCGCAAGTTTTTGAGCCGCTTGAAAGTTTTCTGACGCTTTGGACTTTGTTTCCAGACGTTAGCAGATAGAGCTAATTTATCTAATGCTCCATCAGTTTCAATAATAATAATAATTTTTTAGTTCTAACACGTTAATTATCCCCTGCGAAGTGTCGCTGCGTGACTAATGTTTCTTCATTTCTGGTATTGAGCTGATAAAAAACTTTTAAATAAAATAAAAGTAAATAAAATTATTTCCATTTATTTGTGATTGCTCTTCACTTGAAATGTGGGAAAATTAGTGCTTATATCTACGTGCTTGTTGGAAATTTAAAGGGTGCTTATACTCGCGTAAATACGGTAAAAAAAAAACAATACAAATATTTACTATAAGAGTGATATCTAATGTTATATCTAACTTTTTCTTGGCAGTTTTTAGCATCTGTGTCTATATACTGTAAATACCGTACCTCTAATAGAACACCCCCCTCTAATAGAGCGTCGTTCTGACCGAAGAGTTGAAAATTAGACTGCCACGACGTTCTATTAGAGGATTTTTATTAGAGGTGTGTGTGTGTGTGTGTGTGTGTATGTGTGTGTGTGCCCCGCTATATTGTTTGGCACAAACGTTTCAGTGATCCGGAGGAACATGAGAGAAGAGCGACTCATCTCCATGATGAATTATTCAGCGGTGGCGTGGTGTCCGTTCACCTGTTATTTCCGGGCTCGTCCTCCGACCCGGTTCCTCTCCGGCTCAGCGCTGTGTTTGTTCTGGCCGTGGCAGTGGAGCTGAAAGATTAATAGATGTGTGATTGCTTTATCTCTCAACAGCAGACCGACCCAGAACAGAGAAGCCGCCGCCACTTGGTTTCAGCTCTTTCTTCTGCGGAAGATGCAAATGCTGAATTCTCACACACTGACAAATGTGTTTATGGGGACATATGTTGATTTGTTTTGATCCTCCTTTTTTTCTCTCTCGCGCGTCTTCTCTTTCTGTCTTTTTTGCTGTATTCCTCTCTAACTCTCTTTCTCTCTCACTCTGTATTTTCGCTCACTCAACATTTGTTTTTCGCTCTGTTTGTTTCACACTGTCTTCTCTCTTTCTTTCTCTGACGTACTTCCTCCCAATCTCCGTCATTCTCTTTTTTTCTCTCTCTCTTCTTCTTAGTCCTGTTTTTGTAGCCTTTTCTCTGTGACTGTCTTTTTCTCTCACTCTCATTCTCTCATGCTCACATTCTTTCTTTTTTGTTCTCTTCCTCCCGCACTCGCTTTTTCTGTCCATCATTCTCTTTTTTCTCTTGCCGCCTCTCTTAGGTCTTTCTCTTTCTCAGCCATTCACACTCTAACCCTTTTTGCCCCTCTCTCTCTCACCCTCTCTCTCTCTTCCTCTGTCACCCTCTTTCTCTTCCCCACTCTCTCACTCTTTCTCTCACTCATTTCCTTCTCTTTTTTGTCCTTCCTTTCTCTCTCTCTCTCTCTCTCTCTCTCTCTATCTCTCTCTCTCTCTCTCTCTCTCTCTCTCTGTCTCTCTCGCTCTTTCTCTCTCGCTCCCTCGGACAAAAAATATATTTGTGTTCATTTTCTACAGAATCTGTCAACAGAATCCTTTCTATGAATTTTTGAAAAAGGTGTTTTGACTAAGTGTATAATAATTTATTTATAACCATATTACTAATTCAAATCTTTCTCTTTCCCCAGCTCGTACTTTGATTTTGTGGAATCTGACATCTAGTCCTACAAACTCTACAGGTGAGATAGATAACATGTATTTATCCCACAACTTGGAAAATATACTGTTACAGATATACACAATTATAAACATACAAAACTAACAAGGCTTTACACATTAAAAGAAACAGAGTTGAAAGAATTTTATTTTTTTTAATGAATGTCATTTGAATGTCGTTTCTTTTGCGTGAATTCAGCGTGACATCAGTGTGTTTCAGTGACGTTTCTCTTTAAAAAATTAAATAAACGTATGGAATGCAATTTCATAGCAAAATCGCCAAAGCGGTGTCTCACTATAGCAACAATCATGTCTAAATCGTATCTATAATTTATAATGGAAGAACAGCAACAACTACTAAATATCCAGAAGATTCAGTGAGTATGTGAAGGTCCTTGGGGAGGATTAAAACTGTAAAAAGCACTTTTTAATCCTCACAGGGCTTCCAAGATCCTTTATGATTAACAAAGTACAATGCGGCAAGAAACCGTTGTGGAAAGATGCCAAATCTGATGCCGCGAGCGTTTCCCTCCCGCTAGAAATGCGTGAAGACGGATGCTCTGGAAGCCTTCCGGAAGATTCCTAAAGGCGTTTTAGTCAGTGTTGTTAGTGATGTTAACTTTACAGTAGTGCTGTCAAACGATTAAAATATTTTAACTAGTTAATCGCACTTCCCTGACCAAATTAAACGCGATTAATGGCGATTAAATGACTAAAGCTTGAAATAATGGATAATAAGGTGTAATATGTAAATTAATGTAAACTTAACACTAAATATACACTAGTTTAAATACTGCAATATCATTTAGTATCATTTTTGTTCCATTTGCTATATATTTTCTTAGTTTTTTTAACCCTCCGAGGTCGAGTCACTCTTTATTCACAATAAAACACACAAAAAAAGTCAATTTTTATGGTGCCATCAATATTTTTAATTGATAATTAACAATGTTGGTACGTAAAAAAGTCACTTACATATAAGTGTTATACATCAATTGAATGTTTGAAGTGCCCATTTTTTAGGTTACACTCTTAATAAAAACAGGACATTGTGCTTTTTGTAAAAATAAATAATAACAATAAAACTAAAACTTGAAGCACGTTTTGCCTTCTTTTTGTCAGCTGAAATCAAAATCTAAGACAAGCGTCTGTCATTAAACACTTTCACCTGCTGCTATTTAGGCGCAAAGTAATCACTCTGAGCTTCTGATCATAATGAGCCACATCTGGGTGACACTAGCGCGGCTCTCTGGGTCTATTCATTGCATTTTCACCAAACCGAAAGTGAATAAAACTGCAAATGTGATTAATGCCGTTAAAAAAAATTAACCTGATTAAGCACTTAAAATTAATAGCGTGCGTTAACTAGTTAACTTTGACAGCCCTACTTTGCAGTAAAATGGCGGTCGATTGGTGCGATCAACACGAGCGTAAACAGACTCTTGAGATTTTAATGGGAAGCGTTTAGAGTCGATCCGTTCGGTTTAAACCACAGGTATTGATTCCCAGCACTAAGAACCCAGCAGACAGCTTCTGTCTTTCTCCGCTTTAATAAATATTTCAGCCGGTCTGATTACACCCGCACGTTTACCGGCGCAGGTCGGTTGACACGTCTCGCCCGTTTTATTGTCACCGGAAAGACGGGAAATCGAAAACTCGTTTGCGTGTAAAGCGGCTCAAGACGTGGTTGGATGTTCTCGTCTGTGAGATTGAAATGCATCCTGCAATAACATAGAGAAAATATACAAAAAATATAGAAATGTGGAAGAATAAAATGTGTGTATTTTGCAATATGTCCACTAGGGGCCGTATTTGTACAAACGTAAATTTTGAAGAAACCAATGCAAGAAAATGCTTCACATTTATGCTTTTTTTTTTTTTTTTTTATACTTATTTGCAATTACGTTTGTTTTTTGTTTGTTTGTTTTTTTTCGCTTGCGATCTTCACGTTTTCGTTTGAAGACTTTTTTTTCACTTCGGATTTTTCGTTCGTTTTTTTTTTCCGTTTGGCTTTCTGGTGCAGTGTCGTGTTGGTACAGACTCCTCCCCCTCCTTTCTCACCGTGAATACAGCTGTCAATCACATTTTCAACAGCCAATCAGAGCAAGGGCCGCCCCCAGGTGAAACTTGGGCCAGAAATCCAAACTAAAAAAAGACAAAAATGAACGAAAAAAAGCGGGAAAAAAAAGTTTTAAACAAAAATGTGAAGATTGCAAGCGAAACATAAAGAAAACCCAACATAATTGCAAGCGAAAAAAAGAAAAAAAAAAAGTAAATGTGAAACATTTTCACTCGTTTCTTGGAAATTTACGTTACAATTATACGTTATAATACAATTAACGATATTTTTGGTACTAATCTGATTCCACACGTGTTGATGACGCACGGGGGCCTGACCTTTCTCAAGGACAACCTTCAGACCTGCTTCTTCTTCTTCTTCTTCTGGTCTCCAGGCGTGTTCTGTAACACTTCCATTGATGGCATCGGGACGTGTTGGCCCAGGAGCGGCGCTGGTGAAGTGGTGTCGCGCCCCTGTCCCGAGACCTTCCTGGGCGTCCGGTACAACACCACCAGTAAGTGCCAAGCATCTCCATTAAATCAATACACACTAGGTGACTTTGATGCTCAGGTTTTTCTAAATCCAACATTGCGAGGAAAAATACCTTTTACGTTGTGTGTGTGTGTGTTCCGTAATAAACACACGTAGTACTCGTTGCTTTTCTATTCACTGCGTCTCTCACCTTACTGTCATTCATTTTTTGTGTAGAAATAAATCCGGTTTGTACAAACTAGTGTTTATCCCTGACCTTTCCAGCACTAAATGTTACGTAATCATTCGAAATTCCAGCTCCATGCCCCGTGACACTATATATAATAAAAGTCCTGAGCTTCCCCAAAAAAGAAGTTTAATGACAAAATTCCTGACATGCATGCTTCATGACACGCCTAGTTCATGATGACATCATTCATGACATGCTTAGATCATGACACGCCTAGTTCATGTCTACATCAGTCATGACATGCTTCTGTCATGACAAGCCTAGTTCATGATATCATTTATGGCATGCTTCCTTCATGACACGCCTAGTTCATGATGACATCATTCATGACACGCTTACTTCATTATGACATCATTCATGACACGCCTAGTTCATGATAACGTTATTCATGACACGCCTAGTTAATGATGACATAATTCATGACACGCCTAGTTAAAGATGACATCATTCATGACACGCCTAGTTAATGATGACATCATTCATGACACGCCTAGTTCATGATAATATCTTTCATGACATACATAGTTCATGAAGACATCATTCATGACACGCCTAGTTCATGATGACATCATTCATGACACGCCTAGTTCATGATAAAATCAGTCATGACATGCTTCCGTCATGACACACCTAACTTGTGATGACATCATGGCATGATAGTGATACTTATAGCACTTGTTGTTTTCATGAGGCATCATTCATGACACACAGTGACATCATTCATGCTGACATCATGTGTGACAAATTGTTCATGATTACATCATCCACTACGCGTGACTGCATCATCCACTAATCATATCATCTGCTCATGACACGACCGTAGACACTTCATTTATAGGATGGCATCATTAATTTATGACACGCCTTGTTTATGATTACATCATATTTGTTTTTGTTATGTGGCTCACTGGCCATTCATTAATTAATCATTAATTAAATATTACAATTAAATCACACACTTCATGTCACTCACTGTTCATGATGACGTCATTCATGACATACTTGATGACATCACAGGAAATTCCCATCATTCATGGTATCATGGGATTGTTCAAATATCACATAAAGAGACTTCGAGACGTTGCTTGTCGAAGCCAAATCTTCAACTATGGGATTGATCGAGTGTTTCTCACTTTCAAACATTATTTTACAACACTTTTTTTCCGAGAGAGAAATCGTTCAGGAGGAGGAGAGAAGGTTGTAAATAAAGGCTGATTAGTGTATTCAGATTCACTGGAGCTGATAGCGTGATTGATTGGGATGAAATCAGGAACATACAGTATATTCACAGGACGCTGCACACGCCTGAAACACGGCGTCCCAGCGGAGGGGAATCCATCAGCGATCTGCTCGCCCAGTAGTCAAATAAAAAGCTCATGCATTTCAAGAGAAGCACATTTTTTATATGTTAGAAAACGGTTGCTGCAATGCAGAGAGACGCCAGATTCAATCGTAATGATTGGTTCTTTTTTTTATTATAGATTATTGATTCTGCTTCCTGTGACCCAGCGATGGAAAATGATGGATGGATGGATGGATGGATGGATGAATGGATAAATGTATATATGGATTAATGTATTGATGGATTGATAGATGGATGGATGGATGTATGAATAGATGGATGTGTGGATGGATGGATGGATGGATAGATGGATGGATGAAATATTGACCTATTAATTGATAGATGGAAAATTGATCTATGGATGGATGGATGGATGGATAATTGATCTATGGATGGAAAATTGATCTGTGGATGGATGGATGGATGGATGAAAAATTGATCTATGGATGGGTGGAAAATTGATCTATGGATGGATGAATAAATATGTGCATCAATGTATAGAAGGATGATAAAGTGAATGGTAGATGAATGCAGATATGGATGGATGGATAAGAAAATGGATGGATAGATGGAAGGTATTTTCGATTATTTATTAATTGAATTTAAATCAGTTTGAATGTAATTGAATTTATCGAATTAATTATTCGATTCATTAGTGTACAGTTTTCTATTATGAGCTTTGTTTATGAGCCCAACACACACACACACACACACACACATTTGCACCAATTTCTTCATCATTTTAACCTTGTGTAGGTCTGATGCATGTGACAAGATTTGATTTTAGGATATTTGAGAACGTTTGATAAATTCTTGTAGGCTTTTGAGTCTTAAAAAAGAACCACCAACTCTCCAACAGATTTAAAGCGGGTGTAAAAATAGAGTCTGGAACTTTGAGAGAAATCGAGATGGAAAGCCTACAACTTTCCAGTTACCACCTCAGGGAAAGTTGATTTTCATGCCGAGGCGAATGGAGGGTTTTTACATGGCGTGACATAGTTCCTCGTCTTCTCCTCTCGCTCCTCCTTTTTCCTGTCCTCCTTCAGGCGTTGTCTGTCCCTCTCCGACCTTGAAAGACTTTGACTTCTGCAGCGTTTCAGTGTTCTCCTGTGACAGGTAGAGCTTCCGCTTTCTTGCGTTAAGCTAAGTGAGAATTGCTGGTGTAGAGACCTGAAAACCATACTTGAGTAAATTACTTTACTATACTCACCAATTCCAAAAAGACTTGAGTAAAAGTCATAAAGTATCCAATTTTAAAAGAACCTTAGCATTGTACTCGTATCTAATTTAGGCTCAAAGAACACCAAGAAATGTGGAAAAACCAGAAGCTCTTTATATGTGAGGTTTTATTTCCAAGTTTAGAAATGAAATAGCATCTTGATGATTCAAAATGGCAGAACAAAATAGATTCAAAAAAGGACAAAAAGTCAGTCTTACTCAGACGGTCAAAAATGTGCAAAAAAGTGTAGAGGCTATTTCACATGTAACAAGTAACGATACATGTCTATTCAGGTGTAGTGGAGTAAGGACACAGATACTCCATCACAAATGTAGTCAAGTAGAGAGTAAAAATTTCTCAGTACAAGTACAATGTTGTCATTGTGATAGTCAGTACAGGTCAAGTTCATTTACTCAAGTACTTTACACCACTTCAAGTGCTTGTTGTGTTATGTATTTTAATTATCTGTTTTTTTTTTCAAATAATAAATAAAGCTAATAAATAAATTATATATATACTTTAAATATAATAAATAAATAAACATTCTGTTTTGTTGTAATGCAAGTGTCTGTTTATTTTTAATGAGTAAAAATGGGGAAAAAATATTTAATTTCGAAAGTAATATTACATGATGTTCTATGATGGCTTTGTTAAAGACTTTAAGCTTTTAAATATGTTTTGGAGGATTATGATCTATTTGCTTTTCCGCTTTTGTACGTCTCCAGCGGCTTGTCGTTTGCCTTTTGAACTTTTACACGTGGAACACAAAACACAAACTTCCTGGAGCAGAATTGCTGGAAATGTGTAAGTGGGGCAACACAAAAATGCGTTTGCACTCGAGATTTATGGGTTTCACATGAGTCTTGTTTTTAGCATGAACGCAAAGTTGATTTCGACGCTGGTCATGTGCTTTGAGTTCGTATGTTCATGGTTGCCATATGCTGTCAATTCCAGGGTCAGACGTCCGGATGGCATTGATTTGGACGGAGGGCTTTGAGAGATGGGAAAGAGTGAATATGGTAGTTCCGAAAAATATTTCTGTATGTTCTGCGAATGGTTGGCCACCAATTCAGAGTGTGTCATAATTCAGACCCATGGATCCTGAAATCCCTGTTACCCTAAAATGAGAAGAAGATGGATGGATAGATAGATATATAGATGGATAGATGGATGGATAGAGATAGATGAATAGATGAATGGAGGTATAGATAGAGATAGATGGATAGATGAATGGAGGGATGGATATATGGATGGATGGAAGGATGGAGAGATAGATGGATGGTTGGATGAGTGGATGAATGAAGGGATAGATAGATAGATAGATAGATAGATAGAGGGATAGATGGATGGATGAATGGATGGATAGATACATAGATCTGTTTTATAGATTGTGTGTTCACTTCACTGTAATAAACACCATTTTTACATGTGTTTTTAAGTGCATTTTTACTCTTTTACTTCATACATTTTGGCTCAATCTCTGTGTGGCATTTAACAGATCGAAAGCAATTTGGTCTGAATCAAAACGGTATTGAGATTGACACGAAGACTGAGATTCTGTGTTCTTGTGTTCTAGACAACGTCTACCGAGAATGTCTCGCCAACGGCACTTGGGCGAAGAAGGGGAACTACTCGCAGTGTCAGGAGATCCTCAACGAGGAGGTACGTGATGTCATCAACTGTTGGGATTCCCAGATCAGAATGGGACTTTGTAGGTCGTGTTATTGACAGTTGGGATTTAATCTGAATCATTATCATCATCATCATCATCATCATCTTGTCTTGTTTCAGTGACACTGAGCAGACTTTTGAACAGAATGTTCTTGGAACGTTTTCAAGTCTGGGTGAATAACACGATCGGCGGGTTTTGGCAGATTGCGGTGCGATTTCGACTCGGTCAGAACAATGCGTCACGTTCTGATCTGGTGTTTGTTTCTGAATCTGATGTGAAGGTTGAAGACGTGTGAATGAACGAGAGAAAACTTTACCGTTCATCGTTTGTTTCACAACAACCGATGTGAAATGTTGAAAAGCGTCATGAGGTTGAATCGCTCGGCCGGACCTTGACTGTTAAAGGAGCGCTCAGCATTCCCGTATCCACACGACAAAACCAGAAATAAAAAACAAAATGAGTAAAAAAAACTCAAATCAAGTAAAATGATCTGCCAATTAGTTTTTAAGGCGACTCGAAACAAGACTTATTTTCTTGAAATGAGCAAATTTATATTTCTCTCGTAATTCAAAGCTACACTGCAAAAAATAAATTCTTGACAAGCTAAAAAATCTTAAATTAGACATTAAATATTGTTGTTTTCTCTTATGTTCGGATTAAGAGTGAGAGATGACTTTGCTTATTTCAAGAAAATAAGACTTGAATTTACTTGCTTAGAAAAAATGCGAATTTAAATGATTTTTTGCACTAAACTGAGGCATTTTTCAAAGTAGACATTATGTTTCAACTCTTATATGTGCATATATTTATATACATACATATACACACCAAATTATGTATGTATATATATATATATATATATATACACCAAATTTACAGTAATTCGAATACAAAAAAAATAAAAACATGACCCAAAAATGAAGCTTAGTTTGTCAAATATAATATTACATAATCTGTTATCAAGACTGTGTTACTTTATTTCTTTTAAAGACATTTAAGCTTTAAGCCTTTAATATTTTTTGAGCCATGTAGTATTTAACATCTGCTTTTCTGCTTCTGTACGTCTCCAGGGATATATCTGAATGTGTGTGTGTGTGTGTGTGTGTGCGTGTGCGTATGTGTGTGTGTGTGTGTGTGTGTGTGTGTGTGTGTGTGTGTGTGCGCGTGTGTGTGCGCGGGCTGTTATGTAGTTAAATTAGATCATTTCTGGATGGTAAATGTTCTCAGATAAAGCACGTCGATCAGCAGATCTCATCATGCCTGACTTGTTCACAGTAAGAAAGCAACATGATAAACTACTTTCCCAGAAATAACTAAACTCGATTAACTCACCGCCGCGTTCGCAGTCAGTGGTTTAAACGAACCTGGATCATAAAACAAACATAACCATTTCAATTCAGGCTTCCGTGTAGGCCATTAAAAATCAATCAACGGCTTCAATATGAAGTTAATTCCAGGACACATTTCACCATATTAATCACAAACGAATGAATGTTTTCCTGGCTGGCGTTGTCTCCGTTTGCAGCACAATATAACGCTGCGCTTTCATTCTGACGAAGCTGTGTTGAGTGCGTTTGTAAAACTTCATCTCTGTGTTCAGCAGAAAGAAAGGCTGAGGTGAAACAAACACTGAAGGTTGAGCCAGAGATTGGGGTTTATGCTTTTGCCAGATTAAGATCTGCAGCAACATAAGAATTCTTCTATTTTTGACTGAAAAATACAAAATCTCGACTTGTGTATTCTTTATTTCTCTGGATATATGGGTACTGGTATCCAGGATGACACTGTGTTTGTTTAGCTTTAGCATCATTGCTAAAACCTCTTACTTGGTTTAAATGGATTTTTTTTTCTCAAGTATTGCATTAGTTGTTCCATCTCACCTTGTTTGCTACTCATCTGCTTTTCATTCATTTCCTTCCTTTGTCCCGAGTTTGTTGTTAGCTTCAGTCTAGGTGTGTTAGCCTCCTAAAGCTAATGCTCACGCTAACAGCTAGTATTCTCTAAAGGTCTTGCTAATGCTAAAGCTAATGGCTATTAATTGCTCTTAAGTTCCTGTTTTATATTGTTCATTTAGCTGATTTTGAAATCCCAGTATTAACCAAAAACGGCAAAAAACTTTTTGTGGTGCTCTTGCATTCTCTTGTGTTATTACTACTGTATTAATCCGAACCGTGTTTTGCCAGAACAAAATAATCAACACAGATTCTGTAATTCCTATGCTAATTGAGTTCAACATTAGCATGCTAATTTCAAATAAATCATTGAGTGCCACGTGACTAAGATGTTTAATTGTTTTTTAATTGCCAGTAAGTATTTGGTCAGTGTTAGATGCTTTCTATAAAATGTAAAATTGTGTTTTGTTATATTTGAAGCAAAATGGTCTTCAAGTTGATTTATGGTTATTTTTTTTTAACAAATGCAAAACTATCAATATCTATTTCCAGTATTATCTTCCTTTAATTGAATACCCCAGGTAGCGCGAAACCTTACACACACACACACACACACACACACACACAAAGGCGGCACCACGTTAGTTGTCGTTATTGGCACCATCTGTTTCCTACAGGACTGTTGATTTAATAATTAATACGATTGCTGGCATGAGAGAGCGTGTGGTGGCACGGAGAACAGGAAGTGGAGGCATCAGGGCACGTGCTTGAGTCGCTCCCCAGGGAACATGCACTGCCAGGCGGGTTGAATGCAGCTACTATCACCCTTCCCTGGGCTGAGAACCAGAGCCTGAGAGCTCATAAAGGGCCTGGACGGGATCTCAAGGAGATTTCTTTCTCATAGTCTATCTCCATAATGTGGTTGATGGTGATCCTCCGTCTTCTTTTTCAGGCTGCAGGTGGACGACTCGGCTCTTTTCGTGGGCCAGGGGATGTTTTTTTTTTATTAAAACGAGCATATTTGACGCTTTTCTAAAGAACTATGGTCACCTATTTTTCAGTACCACGTCTAGAAATTATTTTAAAAGGGCGAATGTTTAAAACAAATCAGAATCTTTCTAAATGTTTAATGCTCAAAAATGTTTTTACTATGTAACATGTAATTGCAACATTTACATTAACATTGTTCTCAATTTGCCATTTTCTACACAGAATGCTCTTTATAACCATCCATCCATTTATAAGCTTATTTCATCATTGGTGGAGAAAATCGAAAAGGTTTTCAGCCAGTATCTTGTCCATAGTCAGCAAATTCCCTAATTTATGAAAAAAATTTTAATGTAAAAAACTTAAAGGTTTTTTTTGCTCAAATTGCTCAAGTTACAATTGCTCTCAAAGAATAAAGAAAAGTACAGAAGAGAAATATGAATAAAAACTCTACCTAACACTAAATACATACATTTATATATGTAAAAATGTGTAAAAATGTAAAAAAAAATGTATTTGAATTAATTGTGTTTTGGCTTAGTTTTCCTGAACTTTTCCCAAAAGCTTTTCATCCAAAATCACGTGCTTTTCTAGTTTCAAAAAGCCGTTCTAGGCCAAGATTTTCCTTTCTTTTATTCCCTCCTCCACATCAAACCGGTTTCCTGTGAGGAAATCTAGTATCACTTCCTTTAGAAGATTTCTAAAACATATTTTGCGTCTGTAGAGGCCAAGGCTGGGATTGATTTAAGCAGCGTAAAGCAGCTTTGTCATTTACCTGTGGGGCTTCCGTGACCTCAGGAAGTGCAGCTGAAATGTGCAAATCGAATCATAGAAGCAATGCTGTTTGATCCACTAAAGGAATCTCCACAGTCTGCTGAAGGTCAGTGACCAGGTCGGCTTTCTTTGACCTCACATGTCGCAGGTGCGTTTAATCCAATTGCATGATCAAATCATCACCCTTAGATGCGCTTTGATGCACGAGCCTTTTATCTCACCTTTCCCCATGTAGATGTGCACAAAAAGCGGGCAGAATTTGCCATCGGATGCCACGGAACTTGACAATGCTTAACCTGGTTGAGAAATCCGCCCTGAACCATCTGGCTAGGAGACAGGAGTGTAATTCCTGTGCAGTGGTGCATACGGACATTCGTTTCTTGCAGGCTCTGTAGGTTACCTGCAGTGTGAGCTTTGGAAATCAACTACGCCACAGTTTTGGCTTCGGGTGTCCGAGTGATACAGCTCAGCAGCAGTTCCACTCTAACTCCCAATAGGCTGATTTTCTTTGACCGCATGACGCTGTTGCTTTTCCCCGTGGAGTTATTAAAGAGTCACGCTTTTCCTTCAGAAAGACCTTCTCAGCTATACCTGCCCAGCATTGACAGGCCAATCCCTTTCCACAAGTCTCAACACGGTGGAGAAAAAACTCGTGGTCCTTTCTGTGTGTAGTTAGACTCACAGCTTTGGACCACTGCTTCTTTAAAATGGCAAGGCCTGGAGAGACAGTAATGGGCAGCGTCAATCATGCCAGTCGAAGGGTTGGAGTCTGAGACCTTGTGGTTGGAAGGCAATTGTGGCTCTTGTAGAGATTCTCTAGGGTTGCAGAGATTTGCCAGCTTGCGATCCAGGGCCAACAAGTCCTAGAGCAGGAATGGACAAACTACAGCCCTTTAAATGTTTTTATCCGGACCGCCGAACTTGTGAAATTTAAATGAAAGTCAGATATTTTTTTAATGTAAATATGGTTAATCTGTTATGAAGGTTTGTTACATTTATGTAAAACATTTTAAAAAGAGGAACCAAACACTTAAATAATTATACGAGTATATTTTTAACATTTATTATTACATGGTCATTCTATGGAATCGGATGCCACAAATATCAAACGTTAATTTCTAAGCCACAAACGAAAATCTTCACAATTTGGTTTGGAATTAGTTTTTCGCTTCAGATTTTTTCATCCGTTTCATTTTTTTCGTCTGTTCCTCTGGCACCAGCTTCACGTGGGGGTGGCCTCTACTCTGATTGGCTGGTGAGAATGTGATTGACAGCTGCTGGACCAGGAAGCCCGGTCCGTCCCTTTAGTCAAATGTTAGAATCCAATGTGGCCCGCGAATCAAAAAGTTTGCCCACCCCTGTCCTAGAGCAACAAAGCCTATTGCTCCCGCTGCCCACTGCTCCGGGTGCGAGTGTTACAATTTCCATGCGTCAATGGAACCTACAGTAGCCCCTGTGAAAAGCGGCTGTAAGTGTTTAAAACACATCGATTTACAGCGGTCTAACTGTTGAAGTCAAGACACCTTTTATGGACTTTAGCTTTTTTTTAACAGAGTAATTTGCCGGGTTTGCAGGCGCTAAGATCGCTTTGCTAACCATTGTGCTGGCTCAACACGAGAAAGCACTCTACGGGGGAAAGTGTCAAAAGAGGCCATTCGCTCCCGGCGGAACTCGTAGGAGATTGGGTGTAAATGCAACCCGATGCAGTCCCTGCTAGAATCTACGCCACTAGCTCCACGCACCAAAGAACCGCAGAGTTTGAGAAATTGGGAAATTGCAAGACAAAATTCCACACGTGAAAGCAAATTTCGGCAAGAGGTTATTGGGTGTGAACAGGTTTGCCTCCAGACCATCTGCCTAGCCTGAAAAGTGAAGCATCCTGAGGGAGGAACATTTGACACGGTGATGGTGACATCCTGGTGGATTGAGCAGTTTCTTAAAATAGGACAAACGTGACACAATGCAGGGATCAGAAGAGGCTGCTTTGAAGAGTCCTTCTCCCGGGGCTTAGTTGAAAGAGGTGGCATCAGAGCGTCTAATTCCCAAACCGCAGAGAAGAAAAGGAGTTCATAGAGTCCTTTAACTTTGATTCCAACCATTGAATGGAATGTAGATATTTACTGTGATGCCCGTGTTCACAAATTGGTGAACCTGCTAGTTTAGTTCAAACCTGGTTGTGTATCGATCCAGTTGGATGTAAGGTTTAGTATCTCTTCTTTCCCAAGATTTTCAATAGTTGCTTGTACCAGAGGACCTGTAGGGGCCGTTTCTAGTTGATAACATTTTTTGTGACATCAATGCTTCTTTGTTTGCCATTTTGTTCAATTCAATCATTTCCTATTATTAGACTTCTTTTTTTTTTTTTTTAAGAAAATAGGCGTGTCCTGCATTTTTAAGATGGCCGCCTTTGAACCCAAGTCAGAACAAAGGAAGTTGTTTGGAAGCCACGTGGGCATACAATTCTTTACAAGACGAAGCCAAAGCCAAAATCCCAAACCAAGAATTGTACTCCAAAGCCAAAGCATTTGTATTTTTGTTTTTACCATTCACCACCTGCCTGCTAATAATGCTTTCATCTGGAATTCACCAATCTACTCACATGATTTGCAATAAAGGTATAAACGTTTTGTTTTGTGGAAAGCTTGTTGAAGAACACACGTGGCTATCATTGAAATTGCAGCTACAAGACCATTGTTAATAACTAGCCTGTCTAAGCTAACGTTTCCAAATCAGTGCACTTTTCAATATTGTGCATTTCCGTCCAAGGCTTGTTGCGTAAAAACAAGTGCGTCTCATCGGCTAGAGTGCTTTGCGGGAAGGTTCTGGTTGGCTGCGTTTTGTGATTGAGTCATGTAACGTTTCATCTTTGTAATTGCGCTGGACGGCGGTGTAGGTTCTTGATGGGATGTTTCTGTATCTAGCCTGGTTTGGACAAGGGTTGACAGTGCTCACACACTCGTAGGAGGCTTCGAACAAGACTAGGCTCTGGACCAGCCACTCTTTGGCAGACATTCTGCTGACGCTTCTGTGCTTGTACTTGGGAAGGCAAGAATTGACTTGCGGTCTAATGTCACTCGCTTGTTTATGGCTCTTATGGGGACTGTCATTTTGCATGATTTAAAGCAAGTAGGCATTCATTGTTCTCCAGATTCTATGCCGAAGACTTGACTTAACCCTAGAAGCAATACCCAGCATTTTCCTAATTGATCCCCGATTGATTTGTAGTCTTTATTTTTTGATAAATTTGTGCTGGCGGGGCAATTTCCACTAAGTCTAAACCAGGGTGACCTCAGGAACTGTCTCTCTATCTCTCTTTCTCGCTGACTGCACTTTACCTGGATACTGGACACTTTGACCTTAACCGATCACGTTTACAACACTTTATCAGACTTCTTTTTTGAAAGAGAATAGGCATGTCCTGCATATTTAGGATGTCCATCACTGAACCTAAGTCAGAACAAAGGAAGTTGTTTGGAAGCCACGTGGGCATACAATTCTTTTACAAGACGAAGCCAAAATCCCAAACCAAGACTTGTACTCCAAATCCAAAACATTTGAAAGATATTCAAACTGATATCCAGAGAATTGTTTTTTACCATTCACCACCTGCCTGCTAATAATGCTTTCATCTGGAATTCACCAATCTACTCACATGATTTGCAATAAATGTATAAACTGTATAAAATGTATTTTTTTTGTGTGGAAAGCTTGTTAAAGAACACACGTGGCTATCATTGAAATTGCAACTACAAGACCATTGTTAATAACTAGCCTGATACTGGACACTTTGACCTTAACCGGTCACATTTACAACACTTCTGGATCACCGAGTCACTTTTTAGTCACCTTATACTGGACACTTTAAACCGAGTCACTTTTGTACATTTGTCTTCTACTCGATGTGCGTTCTTCAGTTGTGCTTTTTTATCTTGGATGTTTCGTATTTTTTATACATGTTCATATTTTATCTTCATATCTTGTTTTTATTACTTGTTTTAATTTACTTTTTTGTATTTCCTTTTGCACATTTTGGAATAGCATATTTTATCTTTATACCTTGTTTTTATTGTCTTTGCACATTTTGTTGAATCTCCATGTTTAAATGCTGGAACGGGGGGAAAAAACACATTTCACTACATGTTGTACCACGTATAATTTGTATGTGACAAATAAAATTTGAATTTGAATTTGAATACTCAGTCCACCATTGAATCCCAGTGCAGTCTGGTCCTTTGGTCTCGTGGTGGACCAGTGACCAGTGGGGTGTGATGGCCACAGGAACTTTGTGACAGATTTCTGCACCAGGAGGACACAGTCAGGGGTAGACCAATGAAGGGTCTCGGTCCCATAATAAACCAGAACACAAGAACAAGAACAGCCTCCCGAGTGTTATGTGATCAGCATATGCTTTCTGTTTCGGCGGGGAGCTGTTTATATATGCCAGCTTGGTTGACGGAGCCAAATATAATCATTTCATTAAAATAATTATGTCACTTTGACAATGGTTGTGATAGTGGAAACACTGAACATCTGCCTCACTTGTCAGGAGAAGTATTTGTTGGTTGGGAGAGTTGCTGGTGGGATTGTATGGGGTATGACGGCTTTAAGAGTGGTGTGATTTTATCTTGAGGGCATAATGTAGTCCGTTTATTTTTACGCATTTAGCTGAAGCTTTTAACCGGGCTAATTACGTTGCATTACAGTGTTTTTAATTAAACAACTTTAGACTTTCCTTTTGAAATGGCCTTTGGTGTTATAGCGAGAAAGCAACTGATTAATTAAATGTAAGATTGCTTTATAGCTAAAACGCTTGTAAGATCATAAAGGAACGCTAACTTTGTAGCTAACTACAAATTATAAAGCAATGATACTATTATAGCTAAAATGCTGGCGAAAAAAGCAAAACATTTTTTGCTGTATAATTTTGAAATTAACAAGAATCTTAAAAGAGGAAATCTAGCAAAAACTTAGTATGTTTTGTAGATCCAAATAGTATTTGTGATGATTTGCTTTGTCTTTGTTGTAGTTGTGCTGGTTTCATAGTTTAAAGTTTTCATTCTATTTAAAGCTGACAAATCCAAACCTCTTTAATTAGGCTTAAGAGTACATCTAGTCTAAGCATAGAAAATTATAGAATTATAGAAAATAGTTTTTTCTCCAATATATAATTGTTGTGTGGAGAATTTAAAACTATTTGTTGAGTTGAAACATAAAACTGAGTTTAGTTTGGTTAGTCTGGACTGTTTGACTTGCAGATTTTCTGTTCGGCGGTCTTGACCCTGTCAGGACGTTCTTTCAAAACAATCTGTCATTTTGATATCTTGCATTGCTCTAGAATTCCAAACGCAGCATGTGGACCCTTTATCTAAAATGTGCCTTTCAAATCTTAAGTGTAGTGAATGAAAAGGCTCAGCTATTTGAGTTACATCTTGCATAATCATAATCATGCTATACATGGTTCAGCTTTCACCGTACATAGATAACCAATGAAGTAACACGCATTACAGGTTGTTGTTGTTGTTGTTGTTGCTGTTTTGATAAATCATTGCGTTTTCATTGCGTAATCAGATGCGTTTTTTTTCCCCAGTATGAAGACAATAATTTAACTTTTGTTTCAATGTAATCATTTTAAATTATAGAAAACAATTCTAAATAATATCAATGTATTTTATGCAGTGATTTTTCTTTTAGATGTTTTCAATTTTATTCAAGTCACAGTCACAAAATCAAGTCACAGACACATTTGAAAAACAAAAGTTTGAAAAATCTTTTGTTTTGTAATTTTTGGTAGTAGTATTATTAATATAGCTTTTTTTATCGTTAATAATAATTTTAACTATAACTATAACTATTTTACAACTAAGTTGGTTAAAAAACATACTAACAAAGCGATATCTTGCCAAAAGACTAATAAAATCTCTGACCAACAACACATTTTAAACCATGTATCTTTGTGAAAGGTTTTTTTTTTTGTTCATTGGATTTTTCTTTCATAGATTTTTCTTTCAAGCAAGTCTTTTTTTCCGCAAAGCTTTTAAGAGTGATTTCATGTTGGGATTTGAGATGTCAGAAGTCAGCAGGACACGGGTCTCTCATCTGGCTAATGTGTTTCTGTGTGTTGTTCCTTTTGTAGAAGAAGAGCAAGCTGCATTACCACGTCGCTGTCATCATCAACTACCTGGGCCACTGCATTTCTCTGGGAGCTCTGCTGGTGGCCTTCATCCTCTTCATGAGGCTCAGGTGAGTGTGAACAAGAGCTCTGGAGTAGACCACTCGGACTTGAACGTGTTGCATTAGTTACACCAGTGAGGGCAAGAAAAGATTGATGCATGACTTGATCCAGTGGTATTTAATGTAAACAGCAATACAGTTGAGGAGGGTTTGGTCGTGAAACAAGTTTATCGTGACTTGTGGGGACAAGTGCCTATGGTGCCTTGTGGGGACATTTTGTATGGAAAGTCAATGGTAGGTCCCCACTTTGATAGAAATGTGTGTGTGGGTGTGTGTGTGTGTGTGTGTGTGTGTGCACGTGTGTGTGTGCGCAACATCTAGGTCAACATGGGGCACCAAAAGCTAAATCTTTATGGTTCCCACAAGTGTCTATGGTCACTTGTGGGGACATTTTGGCCCCTTCATTTTAAAGG
The DNA here is from genome assembly GCA_017309775.1 of Paedocypris sp. Pulau Singkep. Taxonomy (NCBI): domain Eukaryota; kingdom Metazoa; phylum Chordata; class Actinopteri; order Cypriniformes; genus Paedocypris; species Paedocypris sp. Pulau Singkep. The sequence continues at coordinate 8,962,721 of MU204432.1, forward strand.
CCGCAAGGGTCAAGGTGGGATTTTAGGACTGAGGTTAAAATTTGTTTTTTTAAGGTAAAGGGGGTGTGATGGGTGGGGTTAGAGTAAGGGCGAGGGGTGATGGGTGGGGTATTTTGTATGTAAGTCAATGGTGGGTCCCCACTTTGATATAAATGCAAGTGGGTGTGTCTGTAATTTGATGAATTATTAATAATTCTTTGTAAAGATTGTACACAATAAATATTAGTTATTTAAATAAGTGGGTTTTTTAAATATTGCACACAATAAGCGGGTAAATTATTCCATGACAAGAGATGGAAACTGGCTGTTTTCACTTTGATTTTTAGGATTTTAAGGTTCAATAAAAAGGTGCATATATAGGGGGGAAAAAACAGCACGTCCAGCGTCTTTTGCCCGGATCAACATGAAATCACTTTTACTCAATGGGACATTTCTCCAACCCCCAATGCAAAGACAAGCTGCCCACTTGTCACATCTCATCAGTGCATGGATTGATTTCCCCGTCGCTGACAGGATCTATACATCAGGTGGCTGAATTACAGAGAATGAAGAATCATCCGTGTCCAGCGTTCACAGCGTCGAGTCCGTCTCTGGGGTTCAAGGACAATCTGTCAGGGTGATGGCAAGTTTGACAGGCCTTCTGATTGGAGGAGTAGAGAGCTTCAAACCAGTTCTAAAGATGATTTTGAGATGATCTATCTTATCCCAAAGTTTGCTTGAGGAACCAGAAGGAATTGTCTGTTTGGAGCTGGTTGAACATCTGCAGGGTTCGACTAGCCTGGATTGGTCCGACAGTGGGAGAACGTCAGCCATGACTTCGGAATTCCCACACGCTTTGGCGTCAAAGCTGGACGAGGGGAAATGAGTAGATTACACACCCTCGCTGCTCAGGATTACTTAGAGTAGATTATGTCAGGATTAATCTGCCGAGATTAATCCAAGGATGATATTGGCATCTTTGGGTTTCTAATCACGCTAGAATCTCCGTTTATCTTACTGTCTGTCATAGTCGGTGTTAAATCAGGTCGCGCTTTGCTAAACATTAAATACAGCGTTCGGAAATATTGAATAATGCATTCGACATTCACAAGGAGCTGGAAGCAATTGCCAAAACATGCCAAGTGCAGATTGTAATTTCTCCATGTCTGTCCGTTCTTCAGCTTCCTTACTTTAACCCCATTGGTTCATCACTTCCGGTCATACTACAGCAACTCACTGGGAATGTTCCATGATGTCACACGGCAGATATAAATGTTTGCTTGCAGGTTTCCATAGTAACCTGTTGACTTAAAATTCCCGTCCTTTATGCGGAGAACAAATAAAATACATATCTAACTGGTCCTCCATTTTAAAATCCTCTGACAGGAATCCGATTTAAATTTAAGTAAGTCAGTAGTGTCCTTCACTATTACACATATTGCAAAAAAGCCGATGATAATTCGTACCGGCCCTGTCTCGTAGTAAATCAAGGCTCTAGTAGAGGAAGTAAAGCACTAATACTAAAGCTGTTGGACTTTGTGTTGTTGTGGAGATGAAATGGTGTGAGGAAGTAAGCGGCGAACAGATGTGGAAGGGACACGGTGAGTGGTCCGGACCGCAGACCCTCCAGCCGTGATTCTGCTTTCACAAGGTCACATGGACAAGAGCGTTTCATTGGCTTGTTTGTGTATGAGCAGGTTTCATTCACACAAGTCGAAATGACATGAACGTTTCCTGCATGGCTTGGTCTGCGAGGTCTGTGCAAGGGTTGTGTGTTTTTTTTTTTACCTCATGTATTGTATTCAACATTTTCTGTCTGATTTTGGCTATTGTTTTATTTTTTTGTTTGTTTTTCAGTTATTCTTTCATTGAAGATGAAAATCCTTTTTTTTTTTCTTCTAAAAGTTGGCTTTGTAAAGCGAGTTGAACTACTCCGTGGCTTTTTGTCTTTACAAAACCAAGCCAGTTTCATCTGAAACTATGGAGTGGCCTTACTGGTTTCCATTTAAAGCTTGACATCCCATATTTTTCATAGACTTAAATATGTGTTCCGGAAATTGTGTTGCTATATCAACTGACAATTACTTTTTTTTTGTCAAGTGTCTTTACACTTTTCGCACTCAATGGTTCCATTTATTCATCAGCCAATCAGATTATTTCAAGGCGGGTCTTGTGATGTCACAAGTGTCATTTGATATGGCGTCTAACTAGCGATAGCTATGAAGTTAGCATTGTGTTCGCCTTTGTTGATGACTCTAATATCGCTAATATCAACGACAACGTCATTGAAACTGTTCTAATATTTTAATGCGTTTTTACAGTAGTGACTGTGCGCTTTGAGACAGTTAAAACTGTGAAAAGCGCCCTACAAATACTCATATTATTATTATTATTATTTTCAAGACTAGCCTCACAGAGACGTGATTCGCGTTCCAAACCGTCGCCACAAGCGCGTGTTTGTTGAATGCAGTTTAACTCATCTTTTCAGGTCAGATGCACAGGCGTCACATGCCAGAGAAAAGCGAAGCACTTCAGGTCTGAATTCAACCGAAGCTTGGGTCAAGATCACTGTGACGACCCGCTGAAAGAAAGACGCTTTTTGTCACGACACACACACACGTATAAGGCCGAGAAGAAAGAGAATGTAGAAGCCGAAGAAGGTCTCAACGGCACAAAGCGAGTGAAATAATTGCATGTGCTGAGCGATGGAAAAATACAAAATCACGAAATGTCTTAATTGAAAGGTTTGAGTCGATAAAATCCCAGCAAGTTGTTTTGTTGTCGTGAGAGCGTATATGTCGGACTCTTTTCAGTGAGTTCTTCATCGTTCTTAGGCAGGTGAAAAAGGAGGTTTTTCTTCTCTTTATTTGACATTTCAACACGTTCATCCAACACGACTTGCATTTCTGTTCAGACTCTGATTTTATTGGCGATCGAACCCACAACGGCACCGCCAGTGAATCGTTTCTAGTCATCTATGTCACGTGGAACTTGCTTTTTAATAAACAAATCCAGTAACGCAATGACAAAAACGTCGAAAAAATATTTAATTAAAAAAACCTAATATATTTTTTTTCGACAATATTCGATATTGATATTTACAATGTTCTTAAATTCACCGTTTAGTTGTTATTATTTCAGGAATATCTTCCTGAATAATGACTGTTTTTTAACCAACGTTGGATTAACTCCAATCGGAGCGAATTGTCCAACTGGAGAAAAAAGATTTAATTTAAAAACCATAATTATTATTTTTCGACAATATTTGATATTGATATTTACGATATTTTCAAATGCCATGTTTTGTCTTGGAAATATCGCCAAAATTGTGATTTTTTTTTTTTTTTTTACCATTCCGCGTTAATCCTTCGATGTTGGATGACGTCCAATCGGAGTGAATTGTCCAACTGGAAAAAAGAATTTCATTAAAAAAACGTAATTATAATTTTTCGATAATATTTGATACCGATATTAACATTATTTTCAAATGCCTCACTTTGTTGTCAACGTTTCGGGAATATCGGAAAAATTTTATTGTTTTAACCACTCCGCATTAATCCTTAGACGTTGGATTAACAAATTGTCCAACTAGAGAAAAAAGATTTAATCAAAAATATCGAATGGTGATTTTTCGACGATATTTGATATTTACAATACTCACAATATTATTAAATGCCCCCGTTTGTCGCTAACGTTTCGTGAATATCGGCAAATTTGTAATTTTTTTTTAACCATTCCGCGTTAATCCTTCGGCTTTGGATGAGGAGAACCTCTTCTCTTCTATTTCAGTCCGTCCTTACGCAACAAGGGTCAGCAGACCTCCGAGCACATGGCGTCCGTATGAGGCCGTGGCCCTCGGCCAGCAGAGCGAGTGGACAAACACACCGGGCCTGTGCTACATCTGCACACCATTTGGAACTCACTTTTTTTTAAATCCTGCCGTATATTTATATACATTTGCGCTCTCAAGTTCTACGTTTAAAGCCTAACCTGGCGTAACTCAGCGACTTAGCCGTGACCTTTTTTTTGGCATTAGCCGCGTAGATCAGATTCCGCTGCGTACGGTCCGAATGGGAATGATTATTCATGAGAGGACACGGGCTGAAAACACCCGATGCTGGATCGATAGGGAGTGAAGGATGAAGGGGAGGATGCGAACGGGCAGCTGTGATAACGCAGTCCTATTAGCGCGGGCTAAGCGAATGCTATTAACCGAAATCAAATGCAGTTGTTAGCATTAGCGCTGGAGGATGGTGGAGCATCTGCCTTGATGGGAGGAAGAAGAACGCTCATCTGTTCACTGTGTAGATTGGAACCATGCCAAAATGAATCGTCGTTCAATGATTCGATTTTTTTTTTTAATTGTGATTTGGTTTTCTCACTTTTGTCAATTGTTTTTTTTCATTCGTGTCACGTTTAGTGAACACATGTGAGGTGAATGTTTCCTGTTGAGCTCTGATTGGTCAGCATCACAAATATCAAATATCAAATATAATTTTTTTTTTTTGTCACATACACAATTATTTTGCTACAACGTGAAGTGAAATGTATTTTGCAATCGTCCAGCATATAAACATATAAGAGTACAAGACAATAAGATAAGAGATAAAAACAATAAAATACAATAATAATAGAGATAAGATAAGAGATTAATACAATATAAAGGATACAAATACAATAAGGGAGAAAACTAAAACTAAAATATAGGATAAATATGCAAGATACAATTTGAATATAAATATAAAAGATAAAATTACAATGAAGAGACCAAAATACAAAAAACACAAAAAGTGACTGAAGTGATCCAGCTAGTAAGGATGTTTAAATTATAGCAAAAATGCAAATAAAGCTTGATGTATTCAAATAATAAATGAAGTTAGTTACAAAGCAAACTAATGGAAAGATTTAACGCAATGGTGTGATTAGTCAATTTCACATGCTGGAAAAGCAATATTGTTTTGTGATTGGGAATAATGGCACAGCCTTGATGGAAGGGAAGATGAAGGTCTGTGGTTATTGACAGTGAGATCTACGTAATGGACGGTGTAATGATCAGAAATTCTCCCGCCGATCTAAATATGTCTGCGCTGACATGTGAATCTCTAGGCTCTTTCTCATACCAACAGAAGCCATATTCATAGGGGTTGCCAAGTATCTCAAAATCCAGCAAAAAATGCTTCTGTCTTTTTTTTCATTGTGCGTTAAGAGTCAAGGATGATAAAACCAGCAAATGTAAGCAAGAAAAATAAATCCCTCTTTAGATAGCTGTAGCGTATTAGAACATCCAAAAAATTATATTTATTAATATAAAAATGTATTACTATTGCGATATATAGAAATGCCTTGTTTTAACCGTTAATATAATATGTAACCGTTAAGCCATGATTGCTTCCAATTCTTAACCATAAATTATTCTCTCACACTTTTTCAATTTACAGCACAACATAAAAGATAAATAAAAAGAAACTGATTTAGAATTACACTAATTACAGAATAGAATTCTTCATTTAAACGAGGGGATTTGTGTAACAGCGCCGTCTGAAAATCTGAAAACAAATGTGCGATTTGGTGAGTTTGTACAAACTTCAGTATCAGTCTTTATGGGGTTTTTTTTTTCAGTTGACTGTTACGGAAATCATTTTAGTTCAATCAATTAAAAAATAAATCCAAATAATACATGCTTTGCTTATTTGAAAAAAAAAATTGAAATTAAATTAAATGAAAATACCTTTCTTTATCCCACAGCAGTAAAATTGCATTCAACAACAGCAAAGCAGATAGAGAAATAATATAAATAAGCACATATAGAATAGAATAGAATAGAATAGAATGCCTCTATTGTCATTGTATCACAGGGTTACAATGAAATTAGTATTGCTACTCCGTATGGTGGAAAAAATTAAGATGAGATAATGGTAAAAAAAAAATGGTACAAAAAAAAACACTGAATAACCAATATAAATACCTACATTATATTAAAATATAATCCAAAATATAGAAGGCATGTAGTATAATATAAACAATAAAAAAACAACATGTGCCAGTGTTAGTGTGAACTTGCCCATTACGCCGCTAATCAGATTAGCTGGGATTATGCAAACTAGCCACACGATACCTGTTATTCCAGTTTAATCTCACTGTTTGCTATGGCACGTCCTGTGTTGATAGTCAATGTTCTGAAGGCTCCAGTAGCTGTGCCCTGATTCATGAGCGAGGTGGAGATCTTTTCAGACCTTCTACTCTGAGGTATGGAAGTTGATTATATAAGAGTACTGGTTTGTGGGGATTATGCTGGTGGTAATGCTTGGTTAATCCTCTGATTACTCTCGGATCACATTTCTTTCATCCGTAATTAAGATTAATCTGGTTTCTGTTGGTAATTGAAGGGGTTTGTGCTGTTGGATTTAAAACATTGTGTTTGTGTGTGTGTGTGTACTAAATTAATTTTATAGACCATGATCCTCATTGGATACGCGAATCAATGGCAATTTCCTGGACTTTAGCCATTTAGACTTTATCAGAAAGAGATGATGATGCTGAGGAGGTCTTATCAAGGCACTTCTGGAGGGAAACGCGGCGAGATGATTGGCCAATATTCCGTCAAGGTCAAACGTTCTGGTTGTCGTGAGGAAGACGGCGTTGTGATGATAAGTTTTGCGTCTATGATCTGTTTACTCGCACTTTTAAACCATCATGGTTTATCAGCCCAGAATTGCACGGATGGACTCATGTTTCTGCCGGTGGAGGAAGTTCTTGCTTCCGTTTTGACAAATCTGATCAGTTTTTTATCCACCTTACTGTTTCTTACTGTCACGAGGAGCCAATCAGAGGCGAGACACACAATGGGTGGTCGGCCAATCACAGATCAGGACACCAAACAATTCAACTCATTGTAGGCAAAAAAGTGTGCGGCAAAATCATTCATTGATTTGACATAATTAAGTAACCGTGAATACAGGAAGTGCAACACAAATAAAATTAAAACTTAAGCAAAATTAAACTAAAATCATTCGAGTGCTTTCTTTCTGCAGAATGATCTTTATGTTTCAACTTTCTTCTGAAGTTACAAGATGACACATCACAATGTTTCGCTTTAGTTGTTTTCATCATTACATTACTTTACATAGTTATCAATAAACAAATTGTTTTGTGGAAAATATTTGTACTTTAATGATTTTCACTGATAGAAATGCAGTAAAATATAATGGAAAACGTTTTCTTTTTCAAGTATGACGTTAGAATGATACATTTTCTGCATTTTCCAGCGTTTTGCGGAATGATCTGGGATTTTTGTGGTTGTGTTTTAATTTGTCAATTTAAATGTTACCAGCCACGCAGGATATAAAATGTCTGTCGTCTTTAGGCAAAACGAGAAATATCCACTTTGTTGCGTACTTTGCCTAGGCATTGTACATTTTTTGTTATTTTTATGTTTTGATGTTGTTTTATAATATGTTTGTTTTTTTTATTTAGTTTTTGTGTTTTTGTTTTTTGTTTTTGTTTTATTGCGTACTTTGCCTAGGCATTGTAAATAATGGTGAACGTGATTCACGCAGTGTGAAATGTTTGAGTTGGAAAGATCGTTGATGACAAAACATGTAAAAACAAAAGAAGAAAAGCAAATCACTCATTGGGACGTGCTCATCTGAAAACGAATAAAGTGGTACCGGCTTTTTAGTTCGTTTTTTGAGTTTTTTTATATTATATTGTGCTTTAGTTTGTTGGATTCGTTTTTGCGATTTTTCCACACTTTGTCGGTCCTCCTTTCAGGCAATGTATAGAATACCTAATTTCACACATTGCCAATGCAACAAACTCACATTACTGACTAATTCGTAATCCGAAAAAGCCCGTCCAGATCACAATGTTCTCGCAGATTTAGCCGGGAATTTTCCTGGATGAGGAGCGAGCGCCAACAACCATAAGCTCCGTGTTTTTTCCCATCATCTTCTCGTGTCCCGACCTCATCTTGTCTGCTGGTTTGAGCCCATCGATCTCTGTATTTCCTGGCGAATCAGGAATGGATTTTCCGGGACTTGATGCTCATGTGCGGATGAAGTCTTCCATCAGACGCACGGCTGGTGTTCACGGGGGTTTGTGTGCAGATGGAGTCCGAGGTTCTGATTGTAGACGCGGGGTTCGGTCAGGGACTCCAGTGGACCATCACGAAGGTCATTCAGAGGTCACTGAATGTCATTGAGCTTCGGGGAGTGGATCTAAAGGAAGTGCGCACACGTCCCCATCAGGCCGGAAGGGATGTTCTGTCATCATTTACTCCAAATCCACGCGGTGGCTTTATCTTTATCTTTATCTCCACGTCTTAATCGTTTCCATCTCTCCGTGTGGATCCCTCTGTGAATGTGAAGCGCGGGAGAAAAGACAATAAACAGAGTCTGGAAAAGATCCAGAGGTTTAGCTGCTCTGACCTGATCCTTCAGATTAAAACCTTCTGCATATGACTGTCTGTCTAAATATATATTGTCTAAAAAGAAGAATTAGTCCAAACTATCTATCTCTCTGTCTGTCTGTCTGTCTGTCTGTCTATCTATCTATCTGTCTGTCTATCCGTCTGTCTGTCTATCCGTCTGTCTATCTATCTGTCTGTCTATCCGTCTGTCTGCCTATCCGTCTGTCTGTCTATCTGTCTGTCTATCTGTCTATTCGTCAGTCCATTCATCTATCCATCTATCTGTCTGTCTGTCCGTTCGTCCATCCGTCTGTCTATCTATCTATCCATCTATCTGTCTATCCGTCTGTTCGTCTATCTATCTATCTATCTATCTATCTATCTATCTATCTATCTATCTATCTATCTATCTATGTCTGTTTATATATCTGTCAGTCTCTCTCAGTCTGTTCATCCATCCATCTTTTATGTCCGTCCTTGCCTGTTGGAAAGTTTGGTATCTCTCTGTGTCCTTTTGTCTATTTATCTATTCATCCATCTATCACAGCCTCTGGTTGGCATTCTACCCTCATTCATTTATCTACCCATTCATTCAACTATTTATCTATACCTGTGTCCATCAATCTTGTATATATACCTCTTCAGAATAATTGATTATTCTGTCTATCAGTCTGTTTTGTGGTGGCTGCACGACTTCTAGTTTCAGTAGATAAATCTCAGCGAGCGATTAGTAATGCCTGTCGCCATATTTTCTGACGCTTTGGGCTTCATGATAATTCACATGTCGTGCATGTGAGTGTTTTGTTAAAAACAGAGCGTGTGTCTGTGAAACATCACGCACACACACACACACACACACACACACACACACACACACACACACACAACAAGCAGAAACGTTTTATTCATTATCTGACCTGTAGATGTACATGTTGGAATCCATCTAAAAAAAAAAGCGAATGATCTTTTAGCGGTTTTAAATTGCACTCAAATTGAGCGATTCAATGCTGGATTAAACTTTATAAATTACAATTTCATCAGGTATCCCGTTTGTTTTTAAATTGGCGTAAGCTATTTCTCCTTTACAAACAATTCTTTGAACATCTATATTTTGTAAACCCCACATTCATCAGCATTTCCTTTGAAGTTATTGCCATAAACTACAGGGGGTGAAATTAATGAGCGGAAAGATCCAGAACGGTTTTGTTGGTGGTGTGTGGGAATCCACCGCCGCGAGAAAAATCTCCCACAATATATCACGTTAGCTGCTCTTAATTGACAAGACTAGCAAAGAAGAGCCACAGTGCATGGGCACAGTGTGTGTGTGTGTGTGTGTGTGTGTGGGCATTTAGGTCCCTCCAATGTGAGCCCAATGGTCACTTGTGGGGACCTTAGCGTGTTGAGGTTAGAAAGGGGGTGGGGGGATTTTGATGGGTGTGGTTTATTTGCAGGGTATGTATAGTTTATATGCAAATTGATGGTAAGACCCCAGTAATGATATAAATTCAAGTGTGTGTGCGTGTGCAGGCATTTAGGTCAAAGTGGGGTCCCAAATTCTAGATGTTTAATGCTAAAGCAAGACCAATCGTCACTTGTGGGGACCTTTGCGTGTTGAGGTTAGAAAGGGGGTGGGGGGATTTTGATGGGTGTGGTTTATTTGGAGGGTATATATAGTTTATGTGTAAATTCATGGTAAGACCCCAGTATGATATAGATTCAAGTGTTTTGTTTGTGTGTGTGTGTGTGTGTGTGTGTGTGTGTGTGTGTGTGTGTGTGTGTGTGTGCGTTTGGGCATTAAGGTCAAAGCGGATGTTTTCCCAAATTCTAGATGTTTAATACTGAAGTGGAGCTCTATGGTCACTTATGGGGACCTTTGGGTTTTGAGGTTAGAAAGAAGGTGGGGGGATTTTGATGGGTGTGGTTTATTTGGAGGGTATGTTTCGTTTATATGTAAATCGATGGTAGGACCCCAGTATTTTATAAATGCAATGTGTGATTTTATAAAATTTGTGTGTGCGTGCGTGCGCGTTCGGGCATTTAGGTCAAAGTGGGGTCCCAAATGCTAGGTGTTAATTACTTAAGCAAGCCCAATGGTCACTTGGACCTTTGCGTGTTGATGTTAAAAAAGGATATATGGGTGTGGTTTATTTGGAGGAAATGTGTCGTTTGTATGTAAATCAATGGTAAGACCCCAGTATGATATAAATGCAAGTGTGTGTGTGCGCGGGCATTTAGGTCAAAATGGGGTCCCAAATTCTAGGTGTTTAAAACTAAAGCGAGCCCTATGGTCCCTTGTGGGGGCTTTTGGGAGTTTAGGTCAGAAAGGGGGTGGGGATTTTGATGTGTGTGGTTTATTTAATTGTGTGTATGCATTTCAACGATAGGACCCCAGTATGCTATTAATGCAAGTGTGTGTGTGTGTGTGTGCGGGGGAAGCTGCTGGTGGTTGTGTCTGGTGGAGGTCAGCGAACAGTAAAAGCCGCAGAGAGCGACTGCTAAATGCCCAGAGCTTGTGGTGCTACACCAGAGCCGCACTCGTCCTTTCACTCGTCCTCGCGGAAGCCTTTCTCTCGCTCGCACTCTGAACACACACGGCCAGGGATGAGGGATGTTTGGGTTTGTGTGTCATATTTGATTTGTGTCTGGGATTTTAAAGTTTAATGAGAGAGAGAGAGGGTGAGAGAAAGAGGGAGAGAGAGAGAACGAGAGAGAGAGAGAGAGAGAGAGAGAGAGAGAGAGAGAGAAGAGTAAAATTGTGTGAGAGGGAGAGAAACAGAGAGGCGGAGAGAAAGAGAGTGAGAAAGAGTAGAGAGAGGGAGAGAGAGAAAGAGAAAAAGAGTGTGTGAGAGAGAGAAAGTGTGAGAAAGGGAGAAAGAAAGAGTCGGGGAGAGAGAGAGAGAGAGAGAGAGAGAGAGAGAGAGAGAGAGAGAGAGAGAGAGAGAGTGAGAGTAGTTCATAATGAATTTTGTTTTGGTCTAATTTGAATATTAATTTTACATGAAATATACAAAATAAACTAACAAATAAATAACTAATCTCAGAATATTTGAAATGTTCTTGAAATGATTTCTTCTGCCGATTTGACCACAAACCTGCAGATATTTTTCAGTTCAACAAACCAGACAAAAAATGCAGACGTATAGTTGAGCCTCTAGACGTCACCGCAAACAGAAAACTGAATCTGATTGGTTAAAGAACTAACTGATGATTGGCTGAAGAACGTGCTGCTGAATATTGACTTCAATTTGGGCGGATTAGTTACACATAGCAACACAAAAAACACAAATCTGATTGGACAAAAAAATAACAATAATAATAATAATAATAATAATAATAATAATAATAATAATAAAAAAAGTAAAACATTATTATTGTTGTTGTTGTTAGACATTATTATTATTATTATTATCATCATCACATAATAATGTGTTTGTTTGTTTTTTTTGTTTTTTTTGCAGAATACATTTATATTACAGATTATTGTAAAGAATTAGTGTATCATCCTCCAATCCATCAATTTTCACAACTATTTTTCCATTTCGGGGTCACGAGGAGTCAATCCCAGCAACTGGATCTGAAGGCAGTGACACACCCTGGACTGGTGGCCAACCAATCACGGAGTAGAACACACACTCTCATACTCACACCCATGAACAATAGAAATAAAATAGTGTAATTATTATAATAATTCTAAAATATTATACTTTTCTGTAGCTGTAATAACTCTGACTGCTCAGGAACACCACTGGGTTCTTATCTGCACATTTGTTGAAGTGATTCGCAAGACGGGCGTAAATTGACAAGCAGTCGACGGATGAGTAAAAACCAGACATGTCGTTCCACTCTGTGTGCGGTAACGTCTAATCCACAATTATAAACCACAGGCGGCGTCACACACACACACACACACACACACAGCCATAGCTCGAGTTTCAGACGTCGAGTCTCTCTTCTTCACGAAGCCTCCGATTAACACACGGGAGATGCCCCACCACGCCATCTGTCACAGTGACATCATTTTCATCTCTCCATCCGTCTATCCCACAGATGTCAGATGCTTATCACGCTCGCTTTCAACAGACACGCTTTGACAATTGATAAAAGACTTATCAATATGGCCACTAGGGGCCGAATGAAAATTGTAACTATAGGCCAACAAACGTCACAGTCCTGCTCCTCGGCTCCTCCTGGTGGTCGTCAGCACGGCAGCTGCTGATTCGTTTAACTGATTCGGATCTTTTCATTATCGAACAGTGAAGTGATTGAATCATTTCGGGTCATTTGTTTATTCGCAGGAGGCGGAACTGTAAAAGTGGCCGCGCTAAAACGATTTATACAAAAGACATGATGGCTTGTTTTAGCGGACAACATATAATACATAAATTGCCACAAAAATATAAAAATCGTGTGGAAACCTAGCAAAACTTGATCTACGCCCTGCCATCTTTGTTTTAACTGCGCGAGTCACTTGTTCGCGGTCATGTGACACTTAAACCAAGTGAACGATGAGCGAATGATCCGTTTGAACGAATCGCAGACAAATTTGAGTGACGCTGCTCGCTAGTATCGTTCACTGAGGAAACTCGTGCATTCCGAGTCGTTTAAACGAATTTAAACAAAATTTAAACAAAAACGACACATTACTAGTGTTGAAGAAACGAGCTGCCAGTCAATAATCAGAAGCCGCACATAAGAAAATAATAATAATATATAAGAAAAAAAATAGTTATTAGTCTCCCTTTGAATTACCAACATTAAAGTCGACTTCCGAACTATCCACCGTTACCATGACGATTATTCTCATTCTCAATTTGGCTCATTTGACCAAAAAAAAAATTGAAATATATCTAATGATCTATCATCAATTCAATTTTTGTACTGCTTACTCTATCGGTACACACACACACACACAGTAAAATGCCATATCCTTTTATATTGTGTGTGTGTGTGTGTGTGTGTGTGTGTGTGTGTGCTGACTGATTATTTTGTTAGCGTCTAGGTTTATGTTTATCTGTATTGAAAAGCCGTTCACTGTTTATCACATCAAGCACACACATTTTTGTGCACGTGACAGTGTGATTTTTAACGCACATTTTCTGTCTTTTCTGAAGATTCGAATGCATCTTTTCTCCTTTGCGAGCCAAAGTTTAATTTGTTGTCTTATCTGCGGATTTAATGCGTATAAAGCAAAAAAACAAATCATGTTTTTGTAGTCAGCCAGTTTCCCTTCATTTCACTTTTTCCAGTAAATGGATTTTTACAGTCGTTCATTTTTCTCCTTGGCTGTGGACATTTCTAACTCGCACATTTGAATCGTAAACCTTCCTCTTTGTGTTTTTGACTGGAAGCGTGTGAGTGTGTGAGTACAGAATCTGTGCTTCAGGTCGGTTATCTGCTGTTTTCGGTAATTGGAGACGAGGTCAGAAGCTCATGCGGAGAAAGATGTTTATTAGCACGTTCCTGTCTGGCTTGACTGATCAATGAAATATCAGCTAGTTTCAATAAAGCATCTAAAACAGCACGTCTAGTGTTTCACAAAGACGTAGATTCTGTATGATTAATAAAAGTACAGTAATTACGCGAAGATGAGCATCCGTTTTTTCCCCCAATTTTAGCGGCTCAAAAACTTGCGGGTGCTTATAATCGCCGATTTCAAATATTCACGTGAATATAAACGCTTAAATTATGGTTCTGGAGGCTTTGAGTTTTTATTAGCTCAATAACAGAAATAAAGAAATGTTAGAAACGCCGTGACACTTAACAGAGACAAAACAACACTGGAAGAAGTAAGATTAAACTAAACACAATCATTAATATTTGAACAGGCCGTAGATCGCCGTGCTAAAGGCTAACGGGCTAGCGCTTGAAAACGAGACCAGCAGCTGCAAAAAGTTGAAAAAAAACAAAACAGGAAACAGTTTAAAACGAAAAACACCCGAGTAAACCCACAATTAAATCGCCTTGTTACCCAGAGAAAACACGACTGTTCTAATATTTACGTCTAAAAATACCCACGCTCATTCAGCTTTACGCTAGGCTCTTTTTGCGCAAAGGCTCATGGGAACCAGTGAGCAGCAAAGCATGATGGGAGGTGTAGTTTCGACCGCTACAATAGATTTTTTAAGTAAAACAAAATCAAAGTGATACCAGTCACAAGTTAGGTTTGTTAAATAAAGAAAAAACAGTATTGTAAAGAGAAATGTAACTTAATTTAGCCAGAAACAAAAAAAAAAGTATTTATTTATTTTTTGCGGGGGTGCTAATATTCGCGAAAATACGGTACGTGGTTTTGAATCCGTCAACCTGCTTTTTACTGCGTTACAGTAAATATTAATTTGGCTGGAAATGGCTGGAAAAAATGATTTGGAACATGTTTTTTCCTTGTTTTTCAGTCCAAGTGAACGTTTTAGATTCCAGTACACAGGAGGATTCCGGGCATGAATATGTGAAATACTCTGCTGTTAATGTTCTTTTTGGTGTTTACACGTACCGTAGCAGTGCTTCCATTACGCCTGAACCTTTACTGGCTTTGACACAAATCTGGGAAGTCAGTCTGAAAGCCAAGTTCACTTAAAGGATGTTGACTTGGTCATGCACACACACACACACACACACACACACACACACACACACACATTTTCCAACCAACTGGCGCGATTGTGAGTGTTCATTGCTGTAGACTTTTTGTGTGTATATACAAAGAGAGATAAAAGATAGGGTTATTGGCTACTATATACCGTATATATATACACTACGGATCAAAAGTTTGGGGTCAAATCTTGAGACTGTTGAGTTTCATGGACGTTCTCTATTTCTGGCCATTTTGAGCGTTTGATTGACCCACAAAGGTGAAGTTCCAGATTCACAACCAGATTCTTCTTTTGTCTATACCATCTATACCATAGATGGATAGATAGATAGATAGACAGACAGACAGACAGACAGACAGCTAGATAGACAGATAGATAGACAGCTAGATAGACAAACAGACAGACAGATAGATAGATAGATAGATAGATAGATAGATAGATAGATAGACAGACAGACAGACAGACAGATAGAAAGATAGATAGATAGACAGACAGACAGCTAGATAGATAGATAGACAGACAGATAGATAGATAGATAGACAGACAGACAGACCGACAGACAGACAGACAGACAGACAGACAGACAGATAGAAAGATAGATAGATAGACAGACAGACAGCTAGATAGATAGATAGACAGACAGATAGATAGATAGATAGATAGATAGATAGATAGACAGACAGACAGACAGACAGACAGACAGACAGACAGACAGACAGACAGATAGATTCTTTGTGTTGGCTGTGGAATACACATACTGTAGACTCGAGCTCCTCACACAGTTGGAGTGGCATTTGAAGATAAACATAATGCGCTCTGATGTGAAAACCCGCAGAGGAAACTCGATGACACCGGGCATCTGCCAATAAAACAACGTGAAGCCGCGCGGCCAACGTGTTCACACACTGTGCGAGCGGAAAAAAACACAAGACGTGTGGCCATCTAACAACTGCTTTCTTCTCTTCTTCTCCCACCCAGGAGCATCCGCTGTCTGAGAAACATCATCCACTGGAACCTGATCACGGCCTTCATCCTGAGGAACGCCACCTGGTTTGTGGTCCAGCTCACCATGAATCCAGAGGTGCACGAGAGCAACGTGGTGAGCTTGATCTTCTCTCCATCTCACCTTCTTCTCCATCCTCTCTCTCTCCGTGTTCCTACTCGCTCGTTATTTTCACAAGCGTGCGGAGAAACACAACCTCGCCCTCCATTAATTGTGTTTGAGAACTCTCCGTGACCTTCAGACCTTCACCTAAAGGAGGCAGAAGATGGAGTTTGCAGTCGATGTGTGTTAGTGGGTGTTTGGGTCTCGGAGTCACTGTCCAGCTCCAGAAGAATTCATTATCGCTCCGATATCTCCACTGGCTTAATCAACTCAGAGCCGAGCAATTACTTCATCTACTGGTGTGTTCGCATCAGTCTCAGATGGCTCTTGTAACACACTCTCTTACATTCCGATTCCGCACCACAGTTTAAATTTGAATTTGACCGCAGCCTGTTTGTCCTTGATACCTGAAAAAAAAAAACGATAAGTTGAGTCCCACAAAACTCAAAAACGCAAGACGACAAGCTGAGAAGTTAATTCTACGTTTAAAGTTCTACCACCAAAGGAGATTTGTAGATTGACGTGTTGCATTACAGAAAAGTAATTAAGGGTTGTTACTAATTAGTTAGTTAGTTATTGAGTTACGCACTTAAAAGCAGCTAAGTTTCCACAAATGTGCGTTCGTCGAATTCCTCGAATGCTACCGATTAATCAAACCAATTATTCCGAAGTTGGAATTCACAGAGAAAGTTTTGTTCTTGTTCTCGATGGGTTTTTTCCTACCAACTCTTGTCACTTATGTCTTGCTCTTTGGCGATAGTCTTTTCTCTCAGTCATAGTTTAATATTTAGTCAAAACACACTACAAAAAGTACATTCTTGAAAAGCCAAAAATTCTTGAAATGACACAATAAGTCTTGTTTTTTTTTTACATACAAGATAAATTGACTATTTTAGAATTAAGAGTGAAAGATTAATTGTCGCATTTCAAGAAAACCGGACTTGTTTCAAGCCTTGTTTCAAACTTCTTTTACTCGATTTAAGTCTTTTTCACTCCTTTTGCTTTTCATTTTCTTATTTTTTTCATGGGCATTTTTTGCAGCGTAGTCAATATTTACCTTTTCCATCGTTTTTATGGTTCGCCCTGTAATATTTCTGGAAGGTTTTCCGATTGCTAGACCTGGCGAATCCAATTCCATAGATTTATTGAGCAGCCGTGATAGATGGACTGAAGGCGAGGTTCTTAGCTTAGGTCACAGGCAAAATATCCATAAACCTGACTATCAAGAACCGTGAGCTTGAGGCGAGGGGTGATTCAGGAAGCCAGTGGTCCTTACGCGGGCATGAAGGTCAAGAACATCACAAACTACGAAGAAGAACTTGAACAAAGAACTAAATAACCCCAAGCACATAGTAAATCAAGTTATAGTTGGTCCATCACACTGCAAAAAATGCACATGAAAAAATAAGACAATCAAAATCAAAGTGGAGGGGTATATGCTAAAACAAGAAGATGGAAATATAATATAATAAAATGCTGTAAAAATAAGATAATAATATGAATAAAATACAAATACAAACAATGAAAGATACAAATAAAAAAAAACAAAGATACAATAAAATAAGGATAAAAAATGAGTAGAAATACAAATACAAAGAAGTGAACCAGAAAGTCACTAGTCACTAGTTACTAGTTAAAGTGACCGGTTTAAAGTGTCTATAGTAGCCAAAATAAAGTGGACTACACTGCAAAATAAATAAAAATAAATAAATAAAAAAAAATAATTTTTGACAAGCCAATAAATCTTGAAATGACACAATAAATCTCGTTTTTGTCCATATAAGATAAATGAACTTATTTGGAATTAAGAGTGAGAAATAAATTTGTGTGTTTCAAGAAATTAAGACTTGTTTCAAGCCGTCTTACCGAGTACAATTTTCTCACCCCAGATCATTTTACTTGATTTAAGTCTTTATTTACTCATTTTGTTCCTCCGAAAATGGATGGATGGATGGATGGATGAATGACCGAGACTGTTTTTACCATTTTTAGCTAGATATTTTTTTTCCCAGTGTTCCTTTTTGTCCTAACCTGGGCTTGATTTATTCACACTTACCTCTGATTTATGCAAGACACACTTGAATCTGGCTCTCCACGCTGGGACTCAGGGAGTAAATTGCTTCCATCACCATGTCTGAACTCCCTCAGAGTGGGGAAGACAAGTTGGTAAACATTCCTGATCCTCCAGCGTTCCTCTGCCTGGAACATCTCCACTCCTCCGGGGGCTTTCAAAAGCCTAGTGGTATGATGGGTACAATGGCAAAACATCTGACCTTCCAGATGTGTAAAGCCGCTGTTTAGCTTTGAGGAGCGGAGCCGGGAAATTCGTTTTGGATGGACGTAGGGCCACTGCTTTCAATCTCTTTCTGCTTTCAATCTTTTTCTTTTTCAATCTGCTTGGCTTAATACAGGCTGAAGCTGTTCATCATGTTCTTCTAGATCTTCTTCAGGAAGGCTCACAAGGCCGTGCCAGCTGCGCTTTACTCAGTGCTTGAAGTCCTTGAAAACTCTTGAATCTCCAATTATGTGTTTTCATGGTCTTAAAAATGCCTGAATTTTAAAGGAAGTGCTTGAAAACGCTTGAAAATGTCATTGTACGTATTTCACAACAATCAAATACAGTGGCGCCACCACAGCAGTTTCGTAAGACAAAAACGAAAAAGAAAAAAAAATAAAGAAATAAATAAATTTGGGACTACAACAGTTTTGTTAAAAAAAAAAAAAAAAACGGTACGCAATTAAAATGTAATCACTCTAATGCCTTCTATATTTTGTACCATATTTTAATATATTGTAGTTATTTGTTTTGGTTATTCGGTGTGTACTGTATATTTTACTGTTATCTCATCTTTGTTTTTGCACCAAACGGACTAGCAATACTAATTTCATTGTAACCGTGTGATACAATGACAATCTATTCTATTCTATTCTATTATATTCTAATCCACTCCAAGCCTCCTTAATTCAGTCACATTTTTTACAGTGTGATAAAATATCTTAACTGGTAGTAAAAAATACTTGGGTAGCACTTTATAATAAACTACTCCTTATTTAACTTTAACTAAGCATGAATAAGAACTGTATTCATTATTAACAACCTATGAATTAGACATGACAAATACATAACACATTTGTTAACGACGAACATCTAATGAATAAGCTCATGTCATTGTTAATTAATACTTAACAACACGTGAATATATGATTACCTCATACTGTAATTCATGAAGAGTTCAGAAGCTAGTTAATAGTTAGTTAATAGTTAATAGGTTTTCTGTGACCTCTTCTAAAGTGAAAGCTGTTTATGGTTTATTAGGTATTAATTCATGTTGAAGAAAATCCAGAAAGGGTCTCAAAACTACGTTATTATGTAGTTCTACGTAATTACATATTTATTGAAAAAAAAAACTGTAAAAATCAACACTGTGATACTAAGGTAAAATAATAAAAATGCATCGCTGTTTGTATACTGTTTTTTTTTTTTTACTTATTCACTGTTTATTATCCACGTTTGTTCCCTCTTATTACAGTTAAGGAAAAAAAAGACTCAAATAATTAACAGGTGAACGAATTATTTCAAGTTCTCATTACTTCACGTTTATTTCCATGAGCCAGCATATTCTACATCCTATATTTACTTATATCTTGTCTGTAAATATACCTTATATGCACTTGTGGTCACATGCTAACTGCATTTCATTGTCTCTGTCTTCATACTTTGCCCACAATGACAATAAAGTTGAATCTAATCTAATCTAACATCTATTTAAACGCAGTGATGGGAATAATGGCGTTATAAATAAACGGCGTTACTTTTTTCAGTAACGAGTAACCTAACGCAATTAGTTTTCCCTCCGTTACAACGCCGTTATCGTTACTGACAATAATTATGCGTTACTTTAAGTGTGGCCACGAAGCGGTTTTGATCCGATCAGAGTCTGTATTGTTTTTCCCTCTGGTGAGAACGTGGTGCGACTGAAACGGGACGATTGTCTTAGATTAAATGTCCATTATATACCACCCGAAAGCGTTGCGCACATACGTTATGTCACGGATCCAAGTCACGTGACCAAACCTTTACGTTGACACGCTCACGGACTTAAGTTCTACTTCCTGTTTTCGCCGCCATGTTTTGTTGTCGTGACTACCCCGGTGTTCCTCGTTTGTGATCAGTGTTCATTTGTGTATTTAAGGTTCGTCTCGGTCTTTGTTCTCCGCCAGTTTGTCTGTGTTTGTAGCCAGCCT
>MU204432.1:8983146-9006445 GCA_017309775.1 Paedocypris sp. Pulau Singkep
GATTCGCATTGAGCTAGTCGCCGTTCCCTCGGGCAGAAAAAACAAGCATTGGCTCCGGATCCTTCTCTTCATTAGGTGATAAGGAGCGATGAGTGAAGGAACTCAGCGCCGCAGTGAATCCTTCACGTCCTGACTGTTGTTCAGAAGACAATGTGTGTTCACTTAAACGCACCTGAGAAAATATGCAGCCGCGTACGTATATGACAGATCGCTGTAAATGTGCCTCGGAAAAACGCCGTAGAAAGTGATCGAAGGCCACTGAGGAGAAAATCTCAGGCTGATTGCTTAATATGTCAGAACATCTGACATTTAAAGTAAAAAGGATGAGAGGGTTGAGGCTGGCTCTTGTCATGACCATTGATTTGTGGTGACAGAATGTTGAGCTGAAGACGTGTGTTTTATTGTCAGCCTATCGTGTGTTTTAGAGCTTTTATTCGCAACTTTTTAAGTATAATGGCAGCACTGTTTCGTTTTTTTCAATTTCTTGGTCACGGGGAGAAGTAGCCAATCACAGCAACTCTGGGCACACACACCCAATCACTGAGCAGGACACACACGATCACACTCTCAATCATAACTATGGACATGTTCCAGACTCAAATTTCTGTGCATGTTTTGAACAATGAGAGGAAATAGGAGACCTGGAGGAAATCCATGCCAGTATGGAACATGAAAACTACACAGAAATGCCTTACTCAAATGGTTAATTGATGCTCTACCGTGCTGCCGGCATTTGTATTTGTTTTATTTTATAAATTAAAAGCTCCTTTATGAAAGTTTTCTTCATAGTTTATTTAATAAACACCAGACATGATGTATACTTAATGAGGTCATGGTTGGAGTCCAATGACCCGTTCCATTAACCTCAGTTCTATTGATCATTATTTTCAGACATTAATTGGTTAAAAAAATATGTGTTCTGCTCTACAAACAAAACAATCCCTTATATTATGCAATTGCATGGAATTATCACAATCTCCATTAACTGGAAGCAGTGATGGGAATAACGGCGTTATAAATAAACGGCGTTACTAACGGCGTTACTTTTTTCAGTAACGAGTAATCTAACGCAATTAGTTTTCCCTCCGTTACAACGCCGTTATCGTTACTGACAATAATTATGCGTTACTTTAATTGTGGTCACGAAGCGGTTTTGATCCGATCAGAGTCTGTATTGTTTTTCCCTCTGGTGAGAACGTGGTGCGACTGAAACGGGACAATTGTCTTAGATTAAATGTCCATTATATACCACCCGAAAGCGTTGCGCACATACGTTATGTACAAGCGCTGGTCCGCGCGCGCGCACCGGGAGGCTTCCGCACTTGCCGCTCTGTTACGTCGTCATAATAATGGGTTGTGGTGGGGCGGAGATTATTCTAATCATTTCGTTTTATTCCTAATAAATTGGTCTTCTTTTATCTATTAGCGAAACCAATGCCGCGGTTAAAGTAATAAAACGTACAAGAGACGAGCAAAATGTAGGAGAGAGGTCGCGGAATGAACAGATTCATGTGTGAAGAAGAAAGTGTCTGGGGTCTGTTCACTGCTGAAGAAGAGCAAAAAACTTCAGAGTTCTTATGTTATTTCCTTAAACAGCATAATTTATATTTAGACATATTTGTTGGCCAGTTGTAGTCCAAATACTATATAAATATTAAAAGTTCTAAACCATCTATCTAACCATCTATTAGTTCTATAACCAACTATCGCATTGTCCCACAACAATATTAAAATGGTGTAGATTGATGTACAGTGCTATATAATAATAATTTATTTTATTTAGTGTCCATTTCATTCATTTAACATATTTAATATTGACAGCAGCCAAATTATTTGACAAATAAAAAAAAAAACATTGTCACAGAAAGTAACGCAATAGTTACTTTTCCTGGTAATTCGTTACTTTTATAATAAAGTAACTCAATTACTAATTCAATTACTATTTGTTACAAGTAACTAGTAACTGTAACTAATTACTTTTTTAAAGTAACGTTCCCAACACTGTTTAAACGTGACTAAAATGATTGTTTGCATTTAGCCATGCCTTTAAATATACACTTTGCCACAACTGTAAGGAGCGGGAAAACTTTGAACAAGGACCGTGAAAGTGCTCGAATGTGACTTTTCCGAAAGCGTAGGAACTCTGTTTACCGACATTGTTCAGCAAATATCTGCTAAACGGGCCGGACGGCGTCGCACAGAAGCCACTAATCTCTACACGCTCTTAAATTCCAGTCCCAGCGAGGAGCCGCCATGAATTAGAACGGCTTGTAAAGTTGTAGCATTCTTGAGGAAGCGCTTCAAAAAGCTTTTCCGGGTCTCATCCCCCGCATGTTAAAGCCGAGCCGTCTGTGTAATGCTCCGCAGACTATTAACTCTCTGATTAATGCCGAGGAAAAATTAGTCTGGGAGATGAGGCGCATAAGTCTCAGATAAGTGTCGGCTGGAGATTTCTTCTTCTCTTCCGGCTTTCGATAGGCCGAGAAAAAAGCACGCCGGCCTCTTTTATGGTCTGAGAGTTAATAATCTAGTGACACTTGAATCCTTCTCTTCAGCTGTTACTCACCTTCGTGATCCTCCGTCGTGTTTTATCTTCTATGGAGTGGACCATATCAGAGTGCCCGGTGATGAATTATGGGCGAAACAAAAGGGCGTCGGCTGGGATTAAACGGGATTATGAGCCGAGACACTGCACTGCGAAAAATACATTCCTGACAAGCCAAAAGATCTTGAAGTGACACGATAAATCTTGTTTATTTTTCGGACAAGATAAATTAACTATCTTAGAATTAAGAGTTAAAAATTAATTTGCCTGTTTTAATAAAATGGGTTTCAAGTCGTCTTACGAAGAACAATTTTCTCGCCCCATTGGCTGATAATTTTACTTAACTTGAGTTTTTCTTTTTACTCATTTTGTTTTTTATTTTCTTATTTTTTCATCGTGCGTGTTTTTGCAGTGTGATGGCAAGTGTCAGCAGCATCTCGATTTCCTCATCCAGTTGGAGTCATGTAACTTTTTACTAACTTTTACTGTTCTATGCTTGGGTGGCTTTATTGTGCCGTAGTTTCCTGGTTAAGTATGCAAAGTGCAATTTAAGATGTGCATATATTGTTTTAGATTGTTTAGTACATTTAGATCAATAAAAAGTGTCCTTCTTGGAATTGAGTGTGAAAAATATACTAAAGATGTCTTTTTTTTAGGGTTTTCAAAAATCGTTTTTGGTTTTTTTTTTTTACCATGTAAATATTACCGTAATTACATGAATATAAGCACTCCTTTTTCCCCCTTTCAAAACGCTCAGACGCGGCACAGGGGATCAATAATCTTTCGCTACAATCCCCTTCACATTGCGATATCAAATTGATACAAGTCATAAATTAGGTTTGTTAAATAAAGAAAAATAGTATTTTTAAGAGAAAATTACCGTAATTGAACCAGAAATGTAAAAAAAAATTGTTTGGAATTTTTTTTTGTGATGGGGAAAAATCATGGGGGTGCTTATCTTCTCGTAAATACGGTATTAATCTCATAGGGTAATTGATACTCATCTGGGTATCTTGCGATTTGACCCGAGAAAAAAAATGAACAGATCATAAATAAAACACGGACACAACCTTATTGGAAGAGTAAAAAAAAAAAAAAGATCCAAATGTGTAACAAATGAAACAAAAATGATTGACTCCTTACAGTTTTATTAACTAAAAAGGCGTATCTTAAAAATGCATCACAGCCTCCTGAGTCCCGATGGCCTCGTCTGTGTACCGACCGTTGGAATTTTCCACACGTGGTGTTATAACCGCATATTGACATGCTAAAACCGATCAACCATGATGTCTTTTGTTAGAGCATGAAAGATTGATGGAAATAAGTAAATATTTATTCTATAACATGTAACATCTCCAACACTAAATCATGTAAAAATAAGACGTTTCATGTTTATACTTATTGCACTCCGCAGATTTTCACAAGAATATAATCTGAGAGCCTCTCATAAAAAAACAAAGTAACTCTATTATTCACAAAAACATCAGTCCAGTTTCTATTATATAACATATCACAATTTGTACCAATTAAAACAAAAATTGACTCCTTATTATTCATCTAAACAACTTATATTTAAAAAATCAACTCTATTATTCACAAAAGCATGCAATTTAAGGCAGCTTCTATTCTCCGCAATGTTGCGTTTACTATTTACGTCACCAAATGACTACAAATGGAGGCTCTGTGACTGTCTGTAATGGTCCTAAGAGCCTTTCTGCTTCTGATTGTCCCGTAACCCACTGGCTTCCATCACACTTTCTTCTAAATCCGTCCCAGCGAACTGGTTTCAGAGCGCGTCTCATTCGTAGGCATTTCCAATGTCCTCTTCCTCGACGAAGAAGGCCTGGTGTTTGAAGAGCAGCTCTTCTGCACATCCATCCCACAAAAGCTTTCATTTCCTTGAGCTATTTAAAAATAAAGTGCCTTTTAAAACTTCAAATGCTAACAAGAAGTGGCATAGTGATCTCCTGCGGCACAATGGAGGTTTTCTAAGCATCTAACTGGATTGCTTCTTCTCCTTCGCCCTCAGATCTGGTGCCGGCTGGTCACGGCAGCGTATAATTATTTCCACGTGACCAACTTCTTCTGGATGTTTGGCGAGGGCTGCTATCTGCACACGGCCATCGTCCTCACCTACTCCACGGACAAGCTGAGGAAGTGGATGTTCATTTGCATAGGCTGGTGTGAGTTCCCTCGTTCCTTGCCTGATCAGAGGAGTGCGTGCGTTGGGATGAAGATGATCTGATTTTACGGCTGATTTCTGCTGGTCTGAAGTTTCTTTTTTGACGTGTTAAACAAGCTTTAAACTGCGTAGTTGTAAAGTCGAGATTTTTTATATGCACAGCACGTTTCATACACAAAGGTAGTGCAAATGGCTTCATTTAAGGAGACGTTCATTTAAATCAGTTACAAATGAAACCGCATTAGGGAATTAGTTAAAGTTCCGTCAACAACTTTCAGTAGTAGACGCCATTAAAAAACCACCGCAGTTTGATCAGGTTTTCTCAACCGCTGGGCAATTATTATGCGAATAAACGTGGCTTGGATTTGAATAGAGTTCCCTTATTAAATTAGCATTCCAAATGAGCCGTTGCCGAGGATTTAGCGCGCGGATGCTAATGGTATCAATTATGCTGTTTGTTGAGTTTTATACAAATGAGAATTGATATACGTGCGTTTCTAATTTCCGATTTTTGTCCCGCAGGTATTCCGTTTCCCATCATCGTAGCGTGGGCCATTGGAAAACTCTACTACGACAACGAAAAGTGCGTTTCGTTTTCTCTTTTGTGTGTCCTCACAAACTTCGACATTTACAATTAACGCAATTAAAGATTTGATTTACGTCGTTTAACTCCATTGCTCCGGCCATTAAGCAATTGATTAGTGAAAAAGACGAAAAAAAAGGTCCGTTAATTACTCGGAAAACTTCCTTGTGGAGCTCCTCGTGCTTTTGATGAGTAATGTGTAACAATTTCAAGCCGTCCATTTGTTATGCGCTCACATTTTTTTTCCTTTAATAAATTATCGATGACATTTTGAAGCGACAAACACAAACGTGAAAACATCCAGGTCTCCATTTACGAACTACCCGACAGTTAAAATAAAGTCGGAAAAACTGTCAGAAAGTTCGTAGCGGAGACTTCGAATGTTTTCATTTGAATGTTTTTTTTTATATAAACCGCGCTGAAAAAGACTTCAAATCAGTTTGACGTTTCAAATGTGAAAATCCGTTTTTTTTTTTTTGTATAAGTAAAAAAAACTGTAACATTCACCTCTATCGATACAAAGAATCACTAGAAACATACATAACACTAGGATGGATGGATGAATTCCTCTTCCTCTTCTCTGTGCAGATGCTGGTTCGGGAAACGTGCAGGAATCTACACTGATTATATTTACCAGGGTCCCATGATTCTGGTCCTGCTGGTGAGTGATAATGTCAAAACTAATCTTTAATTTAAATAAAGGATAAAGAAACATGGGTGTGGCAGGGGGAGGAGCCGTTTGACACGTTCTCATGTGAACAACTTGGGTTTCTGTTTCCAGTCACAGTTCAAAAATGCGTTTGAGATTTGGAAATGTAAATGGAAAAATGAAGGATTGATGGAATAAATGTCTCACTCTGAGAACAAATGTTCCTGTGAGTGTAAATGCCAATGTCACTGTCCTGCTCTGTGATTGGTCAGCCCAGAGACTTTGGAATGACTCTGAAATTATTGAAATGAAATATAATAAAAACATATTTTTAGTACAAATATTTCCAAAAAGCACTAAAATGTAGTAAAACTAAGTGACACTTAGCCAAACTTAATTTTACACATTTACAAATAGATATTAATTTCTGAATGTCAAACCATACCTAAAAAATCATTCTTTTCTTTTCATGTATTTGTGTGTGTTCTTCTCTCTTTCACTCTGTCCAGATAAACTTCATATTTCTCTTCAACATTGTGAGGATCCTGATGACCAAACTACGAGCCTCCACCACGTCAGAGACCATTCAGTACCGGTCAGACCTTCATCTACCCATCTTCACATCATTAATGTAGCTATAAATATGCAAAAGGAGAATAATACAATAATAAGCACATAAGACATCTTACTACACAATAAAGTTGCAAAGGGAAGTGTGTGTGTGTGTGTGTGTGTGTGTGTGTGTGTGTGGAGGGCTGTTCAGGCATTTAGGTCAAAGTTGGTCCCCATAGTATAGGGTCATTTTTATACACATGATCCTTTGGTCACTTGTGGGGACAATTTTGAAGGCCAAGATGAGATTTTTGGGTTGAGGTTATAATTATGTTTTAGTTAAGGTTAGAGTAGTTTAGTATTTTGATGGTTGCGTTTTGGTTAAGGTTAGAGTAGGTGGGGGTGTGTATAGTTTTGTGTGTAAGTCAATGTTGGGACCCCACTAAGATATATACATAAAATTGTGTGTGTGTGCGCGTGTGTTTGTGTGTGAGCGTGTGTGTGTGTGTGTGTGTGTGTGTTCCAAGGTGGGTCCCCACATTATAGGATCACTTTTATACGTACACAAGACCCTATGGTCCCTTGTGGGGACAATTTTGAAGGCCAGGATGGGATTTTTGAGTTCAGGTTATTACTGCAATTTATTTACGATTATAGTGGGTTAGTCTTTTAATAATTTTATTTATGTTCAGCTTAGAATAGGTTACGTATAATTTTGTTGCTGATCTCGAACTAAGAATAGCGCTATATAAATAAACTCGCACTTGAACTTGGGACCCCACTTTGAAATACATGAAAGTGTGTGTGTGTGTGTGTGTGTGTGTGTGTGTGTATTGGTACAGTTGCTGTGGTGGTTTAGCTCAGAAGCCAATTTACAGACATTCTGTTCTTCAAGACAGTGTTTAGATAAATACACAGTGAGAAATAAGGCAATCACACATAATTATTTATAATCTCAAAATTGTCCACATGGCACAATAATTCCATACATCATCTGGCACAGAAACGCAGGTCCAATTTTGTCATTGTACATGTGTAAAGGTGTAAATCGATTCTCTGAACCGATAATTCCAGTTCTTCCTACAGACTCTTTGACCTTCTGATTGTGGCGTGAGCGTGAAGATTGACGGCGTTTTCCTCCTCACAGGAAAGCAGTGAAGGCCACGCTGGTCCTCCTGCCGCTGCTCGGCATCACCTACATGCTATTCTTCGTCAACCCCGGTGAAGACGAGATCTCTCAGATTGTCTTCATCTACTTCAACTCGTTCCTAGAATCCTTTCAAGTGAGTCAACCATGATTGCTGCGTGCAGTATTACGCTCTGTTATATAGCCTATTTTGAACTAAATGGGCCACAGGCGAATAATGGCACGATGGAAAACCATCTCTACGGTCGATAGACATCACAAAGGTTAAAATAAACTATGTTGAGGTTATTTATATAGATAACCTGAAATACAAATGGAGAAGTGTTTACAAACTAGACACACAATAAAGGAAAGTAACGCCAGATCCACATACAAGAAAATACTGATAACTAACAAAGCTCCCTTAATAACTAGTTAATAACTAACTAGCCAAAAACAAAACCAAACTCACGCTTACTGGAATAAAGTGGGAGAGATGATCAGGAGACGAATGAGCTCAACAACATCGGTAAAACTAAACATAGATAGATAGATAGATAGGTTGGTTGGTTGGATGGATGACAGCTGAAAAGAAGGATGGATGGATGGATGGATGGATAGACAAACAGATAGAGAAAAAGTTAGTTTTTTTTTTTATTTTTGTCAGTTTTATAACCTGTGCAGTTTTATTAGTGTAAGTAACTACAGATGAAGTTTGTGAGGGTTTGTGAAGGTTTGTCCACTCGTCTTCACGTTTCTCACAGGAAGTCGCTCGTGTCATTTAAAGGTCACGTGTTCGTTTTGCACCATTGGCTTCTCCAGCGCTCTCTCCCATGTCAGTCGTGTTCCTGTCACATCTGCTCTGGGAAGAGGAAACCTCAGCGTCTGTGCTCTCGCTACGCAAAAATCGAAAAAAAAATGTGTTTTTTTTGTTTACCGGTAAATCTTTCAAACTCTTTTTGTCTGAATAATCGAATAACGAATAACAAAATAACTACGAATAATCGAGTTCATAAAACCAAAACGATTGTTTTGTGTTGTTTTGTTTTATTAAGTGAACTAAATATTTAAACAAAACTTAGATAAGCAGACTAAGAAAATGAGATGGGGATGGGGGATAAAAGAAGATATTCCAGCGAGATATTAGTGCGTTCTTTCAATGGACAACATTGTTTTTTACAACGGAACAAAGCAGGTTATTTAAATGATAATATTTTTTCTCTTTGCACCCGCCTTTCTCTACATGCTCGGATTATAAATAGACGTCGTCACGAAAGTCATTTTTGTTTAGTATTTATTTGTTGAAGAAAGTGTCAATAAATTTAGTTCAAGTTTTCATCCCTGAGAGGGAGTTTTATTAATAAAAAGTGTCGTTGACGAAGACGATGACGAAAATATTTCCTCAATGAAGCACTGAGTGAGACCACCTTGTGTGAAATCCATCTTCATGTTCTCCTTTCTTCTCTTCACAGGGCTTCTTCGTGTCGGTCTTCTACTGCTTTTTAAACAGTGAGGTAAGAAAACTCTCAAACCTTCTGTTCTTCACTTCCCCTTTTAGCTTCTTGACCCTTTTTAGACGATTTCTCAAAAAGCGACAGGTCTCTTCTTCAACTTGCGTCAAAGCGAGTAGAAGTTCAGACGCCTTTAGTCAAGCAGAATCAATCCAGCCCAAAAAAACAGAACCACCAGAGACGTTCCAAACTCTCTTAACACGGAACCAGCCTTTTGTCAGGCCGTCGCTATAAAAGCCACCTCGCTCATGAAATATTCAGCCCCGCTGGATCTAAATCCGGCTTGTATTACACGCTCTTCCACAAGGACGCTTTCCCGCCGAGATTTCCAGACGAATGTTCGCCTTAAGTGTGGTGATGGCGGCGTTCCCCGGAGCGGGCGCTGTTGTAAATGGATACGGGACGGAGCGGCTGGAGCTGATCCCGGGTCACCCTGAACCACAGATTCATATCGCCACGTCTGCTGAACGCGCGGAATCGCAGCATCGATCTGTTCTCGGAAGAAGGAAAGGAAAACTCTGACCGTCCACGTGACCTCTGACCTCCGGCGCTGCGGTTCCACTTTGCAGCTGTGATAACAAACACATTCACTCGTTCTGTTGAACTGGGGACGTGTGCAGGTTCAGTGATTTTTACGCGAAATACTTCAGCGGAACGTTTCCGACC
The DNA here is from genome assembly GCA_017309775.1 of Paedocypris sp. Pulau Singkep. Lineage (NCBI taxonomy): Eukaryota > Metazoa > Chordata > Actinopteri > Cypriniformes > Paedocypris > Paedocypris sp. Pulau Singkep. The sequence continues at coordinate 8,992,961 of MU204432.1, forward strand.
TTTTGGTTCGGTTTGCGTGTGCGCTTTTTAATGTGTTTGTGTGTGTCTTTATTACTGTACATGTTAGACACATAGTCAGACAGACAGACAAAAGTGATAGATAGATAGAGAGAGAGAGAGAGGGAGAGAGATAGATAGATAGATAGATAGGTAGATAGATAGATAGATAGATAGATAGATAGATAGATAGATAGATAGATAGATAGATAGATAGATAGATAGATAGATAGATAGAGAGAGAGAGATAGAGAGAAAGAGATAGATAGATAGATAGATAGATAGATAGATAGATAGATAGATAGATAGATAGATAGATAGATAGATAGATAGATAGATAGATAGATAGATAGATAGATAGATAGATAGATAGATAGATGGAGAGACATAGAATGATGAATGAATAAACTGATGGACAGACGAATGGATAGATAAATAGATAGATAGTTGGACCAAAGATGATGAGAGACCAAAGATGATGAGAGATTGACAGACTGACAGACGTTATACCAACAGACAAAAACGATAGATAGATGGATGGATGGATGGACAGACAGAGAGACAGACAGAAGATGATGAGAGATTGACAGACAGACGTTGTATGGACGGATAGACAGACAGAAATATCAAAGAAAAAATGTCCAAAAAAAGATACTTGTCTCTAACCAAAAATTTTTATTTGTACGTGTACGTGCGTATTTTATGGATCCTTCCTTTTTATGCAAAACAAATGACCTTTCCCGTCGTGCGCCGTGGCACAGCGGTGTGATTTAAATGTTAATGATTCGGCGTTCCACGAGGGTCTTCAGCATCCTGTGAACCTCCGTCAACCTTCTTGTGCATTAATTCCCCATTGGAACTATTAGCAGCAAAACAGCCACACTCGATCCCCAATCAGCCCAAGCAGAGTCTGTCCTCATTAGACACCTTCTGTCTCACACACACACACACACACCACTAACACACTCCTCTGCTTGATGCTCAGGTACGTTCTGCTGTCCGCAAGCGCTGGCACCGCTGGCAGGATAAACACTCCATCCGGGCACGGGTGGCACGGGCCATGTCCATCCCCACCTCCCCCACACGGGTCAGTTTCCACAGCATCAAGCAGTCCTCGGCCGTCTGATGACCACCACGCTTGTCTCCACCGATCCCACGCTCCACAACATCCGTCTTCTGCAAAACCCAGGGAAACCAGCTTTTGGCCAAACAGGGTATAAGCCACTGAATCGTGAAGAGTGGAAACGCACAGACCTGGAGATGACCTGCTGAGAGAGTCCGGTTGTCTCACGTTCACGACGGGGGATTTGAGAGGTCCCAAAAAAAAAAAGACCCGTACTTTCACTGTGTGATTATGAACAGGGCAACGCTATGGCACATACCATCATCACGTCTTTAGTATTCTCGCATTAACAGTGTTATTTGCAAAAAGCTTACTGAACCATTGGATCATTGCTATATGGGATATTTTATCACGTGGCTGTAAGCATGTGGACACCAATAGACCAGGTTTTGGAAGATTCCTTGATTTTGGATAAGAAGAATTTTAATTCTCTTTGATTGGGTTGTGTGACTAATGGGCCCTCACAAAAATGTCCTCACAATACACAAAAATGTCTTGACAATACATGAAAATGTCTTGACAATACACGAAACGTCCTCACATTTCACCAGTAAGTTCTTACAATACACAGAAAAGTCCTCACTATACCTTGAAGTCCCCATAGTACAAAATGAGTCTTGACAATACACAAAAAGTGCTCACTTTGCACAAATAAGTCCACCCAATACACAAAAACACTTCATAATACACGAAAAGTCCTCATTGGTCAAATAAGGCCTCACAATGTAAAATACGTCCTCACATTGCACAAACAAGTTCTCACTACACGAAGCAGTGTTGTATCCACATTCTTCAGCCATGTAGATCTAGTGCGTAGGTGTTTAAACAGACATTTTCAAACTTAAAAAAAATCTAAAATAACGTTTTCCGATGGGGTCAACAAAATGAACTGGAAAAATATCTCTGGCAACTAGTCTGGAGAGTTTTTGACTTTGGTAATCTCAATTCCTCGGATGTTTTTCACGTCTGACTGGCTAAAACATCTACAGTGACCACGAAATTGTCGCTAGTGATGATGTGTCCCAAATATTATCTGTGAGAAAAGTCCTCTGGATTATTTGGTGTCGGTAGCAGTGCTATTGTCAAGCAATTTTGCAAAGATGAAAGCTGTTACACATTAGACTTTCTAAACCTGGGTGCATTTCGCGATTTTCCTTCACAACTGGGAAAAAAGAAAAAAGAAGCTCACAGCAAGAGAGCGACTCTCGTGCCTGCAAAGGTAGATGCTTTTTAGGTTTAAAAGCTTCACACAATGCTTTAAATAATAGGTTTATCACTTGAACAAAAAAAAAGATTTAACACTTATAATGCGTTTGGATCTTCTACCAAGCAGGTGATTGAATGTAGTGGATTATTCACTCGAGCTCTTGCACAGTGCCGCGGATATACGTAAATCCTCATTGTGGCGAATTTCCCACATGAAGCGTCGCTTGAAAGAAGATTAACACTAGTTTGGATTTCACTAACATTATTCAATTCATGTCCAAGTTTAATTTAATTTACCTGTGTGAAACACTGAGAATTTAGAATCTGAGCCATCGAGGAATCTGTGGACGATTTAAATAGCTCTTGCAGATGTTAGATGAGATTCAAATCCCAAGAATCGTTCAAAGAGGACCTTAATTCGGTTTGAGCTGAAGCTCGTAAGGTTTTTGTTTGTCCACTGTGTTTTACCAGCTTTTTTTATCATTCGTTTTTCCAGCTTTAGCAGGTCATTTCGTGCTTTTTTTTAAGTTTGGTGATCCCAGACCAGTGATGGACCAGTTCTGCATCGCTATCAATTAGAAAGACAATCCTGCCTGCCTCATCGTTTAGTGTGATGCGTCCGTCCGCGCGTTAAAATCCTCGCTGACCTGTGGTGTGACCGCTCACTGCTGACTCGCCACAAAAAGAGATGCAGCTTCCAATCAATCACGCCTGATGGTGGAAGAACGAGAGCAGAAGAATCTCAGGACCTTCATCCATAATGCTTCTGACCTTCCAGATCCACTTCACATCGGGCCTGTTCTAGCTACTGATGTACGTCCCGTAGTGCCGCACCTATGAAGTTATACGTCTAGTGGTGTGTGTAGATGACCAGGAGTGTGGATTTGCGTATCGCCGTGTATTCGCACTGAAAACCCAAGGACCAATCTAGGACACAGGTTGTGATTTTATTGTTGCTAATGCTTTGTTGTCGCATCGCTAATCCCATCTTCACGAATGAGTGACCGCACTGTCATTGTGCTAAACTAGTGTTGGGATCAGAACTCGCTCAGTTGTTGTACTGGACTGGTACCAGCGGAACCACTGACGTGTGTTAGATGAATTAGAAACCGGTTATATTGTCCATTTTGGGCGCGTAAAATACATGGAACGGACATTTTTTAGCTTCGCCATCAATGTGTGGAATCTAATTTTACGTATCATGATTGAATGAAAAATCACGTTTGTATGGGACAATATTATCATCTTGGTCCAGTAGCCGTCTGCAGAAAATGAACAATACATCAAAACTCTATTATACGTCATTAATTATTTCTGAGAAACTCAATTTAGGACAATTTTGCAACTTCAATTTACTCTGAAAAGCGCTGTAAATGACATGTACCCTCCAATCACTAACTTCCATGTGTAACACTCCGTATTGTGAGTTTGTCATCATCGTCAAAATCCAGTATAAAACGTTGAACTTTTTCATTTGATATTTCTAAACGAGTATGAGCGACGTAAAATCATAAAGTGTGTTCAAAAAGACTGTTAAAACAGGGTGTGACATTCTAATAGTAAAAGCCATGCGGATGCATTCTAAACAAAGAAATAAAAGAAAATACAGATAAAAAAAACAGTTTTTTTAACATGTGACCTAATCTTAACAGCCAATCACTAAAAACTACAGATTTTGCAAATAATCATCACGCAATACTAGAAAAAAAAACCACAAGTCCGTCAATCTGCCCGCAATCAGCCACTGCTATTTGAAAAACGCTACCATCTTTTGTGTACGACTTTTTACATTTTTAATAATATAGATATATAACCGTTTTTTTAGCCCGATTGGTTAATCAGACCCACATTGCTATCAAACCGCCACTACAATCTCTACATTATTACCACTGTACAATTACTATGTAAAACAATTGCATGAATGTAGATCAATTAACCAGCGTAGCAGATTCCAATGATGCAGGAAACGACTTTTTTTGTCGCGTCAAGAAAGAAGGTTCCCGCAGCCGAGACAGACTAGATTAGCACTGCAAACCTCCGGGATGCGGACGGAGATAAGAGGAACTTAGGTTACTGTTTACGTTGAAGCGATCTGTCCGCTGGCGCGTGTAAAACATCCAGGGATCCGATGTGGCATCTTGAGCTCGGAGACCCTGCACTCAGACTCCATCCACCTCACTTAACTATTTATAGCACTTACCCAGTAAACCGCTCCAAGGTTCACGTAATACCTCAATCTGATAAGGACTTCTTGCAAAACAACAGACAAAGGCCAAAGTGATATGTTACACCACCCTCACGAAGCAGCAGAGCTAGTTAGCGTTAGCCCAGAACTAACTTGCGCGGAAGCTAACACGTAGAAACCAAATCCAGAATCTCGCAGACGCTTTTGACGATTCTGTGCATTTTCATCTCGTCATCCCATCACAATCCAGAGCGACTAAAGGTTTTCGTCAAACCGTGTGTGTAGTAAAAACACACGCCTCTCTAGTTTTGTTTTCATTTGTTTTAACGAAATTTAGACGTGGATGTGAAACTCTAATCATGTCTAATGAAATGTGAAGCTCTAAACCAGACCAAAGTAGATCCCCAGGCACATTTACAGCTCAAACACGAGTTCTACATTAAGCAACCGTAAAAACCGCAACTGAAAAATTGCAATATGCATTGCGTAAAACCTCTATTAGAAGGTCATCTATTTTCCGCCCTCCTCATGGTGGCATTCTATTAGAGGGTGGCCTTCTAATATGTTACAGCTGAAGCACCCGAGTCAATGGTTTAATTCTTCCCTTTTGATTGGTCTGTTTACAAAACAGTGCAAGGTGATTGGTCAAAGTGACACGTGCAAAACATTTTTGCCATTTGAAACATGTATGTCAAATTTTAGTCAACGACTTTGCCCGAAACTTTGCTAAAACGGTAAAATACAATCTACTTTAGTCTACATCCACATGTCTATAAAGTGAATCTGCGCTTACGAAAGTGTCTGGCTTACGAAAATGTTAGCGCTCTTTTTCTTCTACATTCTATTTTGTGATTTTAGTTTGTTTAAGTGAGAAGGAGAGTTCTGACTGTGCGCTAATACATATTCGAGAAAAATCTGGACCCCAGTTTTTCAGCAAATTTGCGAAAGAACTAAGTTTTTAACCAACTTTCTCACCGATGAAGAGCAAATTACGGACAATCCTCTTCACTCTTCAGAAACCGATGCGACTACTCTCGACCCAAACCTGATCAATTGTCACACTGATAAAATGAGCACACGATGGTGAGTCGACAATTACTGATTTTTCATTTATCACGTTTTGGCGCTAGTTTTAAATATCAATATTGCATTTTCATATACGTCGTGGCCCGCGGAAATCCCAGCAAAGTTGAGTTTGGCTTATGAAAAAGAATAACACAGCGTCACAATCAATTCAGCAGTTTTTTCCATTTAAGTTTCACCGTTTTTGTTGCCGTGTAACAATTTGATTAGGACGTTATAGCACCTTGGATCGAAACGTTTAGATGCAATAAAACGAAATCCGAGTTTATTCACTGTTCTGTATCTGTATGTGTTTGTTTCCTGGAATGTGGGTCATGTGACCTCCTGGCATCATTCCAAACCAATCCTCCCCGAACCATATTCCGACAGCCACCAGCGAAACCTCGCGCGGAAATAGTCGCCACTCGCGCTCGGTTCAGGATGATTTTGATATTGTGACTGTCTGTTTTCCGTTTCCGCCGAAGTCTTTTTGTAACTTGTAACGATTGTTCAGATTTATTTGTTTTTCTACCGTCCCGTTGGTTTTTATTTGAGATGTTTGTACCAATAGGAACTCCACGAGCTGCTGAAGACGGAACGCAAATATATCAGCATCATTGATTAAGGTGAAATGTGCAGAAGGTACGAAGTTTTCTCACAACCAAATCTATGCGTTGTGTTTCCTTTCTAGATGTTTCTGTTGTGTTTAGTCGCTGACGTGAAATGTACATAAAGAAGTTTATTTATTTATGCCACAGAAAATCGATATATTTATCTCACTATTTAACTAGGACAAAACCACCAAGCCGCCTGATTCGCATCAACATCGTCTCTGTCATTTCCTGTCGTGCTTCAACTTCCTATTTATTACTTTTGCTCATGTGTCACTTTGTTTGGCGTCCGAGAGCGTTTATGGGCTGTACAGATATTTATGTTCCACCACAGGACGAGTGTGTGATGTCGACGGCCCGCCGTACTGTGCTGATGATCAAGATGTGCATTAAATTTTTGCTTTTTCTAAATCAAACGTTGTCGTGTGTGTTTGAAACGGACCTCGGGTGGTTGAAGGAGGATCGTTTGATCTTCTAAATGACATCACTTTTTGCTTTTCTTTACCATGACTTGTGCCGAATTCAACAAAGTTCAAACTATTTGGAATCTGAGTTTGAAACACTAACTTCAGACAGAGGGAATTAAAGTTAATAGAAAAGAAAATAGAATTTAAAAGCATTCTTTTAAATAGAATTACAAGCATTTTCTTTAAACATTATTTCACCAAATATCTACTTAAGGTCTAACTTGCTGTTAGACTGAAAGCAGCATTTTGCTGTAAAATATGTCCAGTGAATTGACGGTTTTTACAATATAAACACATATAAATAATTTAAATCATCTTTCTGATTTTCTTTTTCAGAGAAACTACCTAAAAACAGTTTTAGATTTTTTTGTTTTTGTTTTTTACTGTATTTTTACAGTATATTAAAGACAAACTATGGGAGACTTCAGTTGACTAACAATAACTGATTTTTCTCTGTGAAATTGTCTGGTAAATTAATTTTTTGTGCTTTGCCATTACTGTACACACGACGATCTAAGAATGAACAGTACATAATAAACTAAATAATATTGATATTTGATTAAAAAAATTTTTTTTTGCTTGTAAAATTTCTGGTAAATGTATCATTTTTTACAGTTTAATAAAAGCAGACAATGGAAGAATTTAAAGCATCCGGCCCCATTAACGGCAACAGTTTTACCTTTTGCTTTCATTTTTTGCTGTCATTTTTTTTTTTGGTGTGCTTTGCATTTCTATTTTAGACAAACTAACAGTAAATTTTGTTTTTACTGGAAAACAGCATTTTGCTGTAAAAATATCCCGACAAAGTTACTGTTTTTTCCCCCTCAGGTAATGAAAAACAGAGACTAAGAGACTAAAATTGTCTCTGTGAAGTATCATTTTGTCGAAGCAATTATCTACGAAGGAACACGTGCATTTATATTGACATTCGTTAACCAAAAGCGATGGCGGCGATCACTTCCTGTCAGGCTGCGTTTAAGCAAACCAGCCTTTATGACAGCCGCTTAATATTTCCTCAGCATCTGACATTGAGCTACTGTATCATAATTTCTCCCTCCCACATTTATCGCAACTTATTAATCTGTCAGTGGAGAGCGGCGATAATTGCGTGTTTGGCGTTTACGCTCACCTATTAAATATGCGCCCATGTTTGGCATTTAATAGCTGAAGTGGCGGGCATCATCGGGCATCACCGCCACGCTTGTGACACACTTGGTTTTATTTTTTCCGCTGCCGTGCTGTTTTTTAACGGTCCCCGGGCCCCAGTTTGATGATGGGAATGGCTTCGTGACTTTGCCCGGGGGTCCGCTGCCCTACAAGACAGCCCGACACGAGGAAGCTCACTTCCTGTTTATTTCATTATAATTTTGCGCGATCAGATTGGATGCAGAAGTGCGATTTGCATGGCCGCGAGCGGAAATAAATATTCATGTTTTTTAGATGCAAATCTCCTCATTGGAAAGAAAATCAAGGAAAGGCACAAAAATGTGGAGCGCTCGACTCGCTGAAATGACGAGTTTCCTTCATGTGTCGCTTAGCACGCATGCTAATGTGTGTGACGCATGTGATTAACGTTTGGGTAAGTCAGAGAAGGCGGAGTCTTCCCAGATCAGCTCTTATCTACACGCTGCCCCCAAACACACCTGTTGTCAATTAAGTGGCTTAACGATTGTCAGATGATATCACTGTGGTCAAAGCCACAGATCCCATCTGTCAGATAACGGTGAGTTGCTTGGAAAGATCTGTAGTGTGTGTGTGTGTGTGTGTACACAAATTTAGATCAAAGCGGGGCCTCAAATACTGGGATAATATACTACAGTGTGACACTATTGTCACTTGTGGGGACCTTTGTCTGGGCTTTGAGGTCAAGATAAGCTAGATAAATAGATAGAGAGAGAGCGAGCGAAAGAGATAGATAGAGAGAGAGAGCGAAAGAGATAGATAGATAGAGAGAGAGCGAAAGAGATAGAAAGATAGATAGATAGATAGATAGATAGATAGATAGATGGATGGATGGATGGATGGATGGATGGATGGATGGATAGAAAGATAGATAGATAGATGGTCGTATGTATGTATGGATAGATAGATAGTCAGATGGATGGATGGATGGATGGATAGATAGTCAGATGGATGGATGGATAGATGGATGGATGGATAGATAGATAGATTTTAAAAATATCTTAAGAAAAAAAAATGTTTACCAAATTGTCCAGCGTCTAAACACGGCGGGGTGGGGAATATGGATACCGTGTCAAGTACAAAATATAGATACGTTAGCAATGATCAACAATTTAAAAAATATACAATCATTTAGTTCTTTATCGACACCCATTGAAACGACATCATATCAAACTCGATCTCTTACTTTGACAAACTGCTTTCATTCCCAGAATTTTTTGTCAAAAGTGAATCCATTTTACTAAGCAGTGGTGATATTGACGTCCGTGGCCCGAGCGACCCGTGAGTTTGCGTGCGGTCTCATCGTGCTCAGTGTGATCAATAGTTCAGGGCGATGGGGTCTGTCTTGCTCGCAGGTCTTTAGCAGATCCAGATCTTCACCCTCCTAATGAGCTCATACACACAGGCAGCAATATTAGTCTGGTATTATTGTCGCTGCTCTGGTTACCTGTTAAATATGGCATTCAGTCTAAAATTCCTTTAATCACTGCTGTGCTCACAAGTCAGTTTAAGTCTAGACTGAAGACGGTTCTCTTCAACGAATCATATATTGACCTGTAATAATAACACATCGAGTAAGTAAATATAATCGTGTAGTAAGGCTGCATAGTCTAGTGGTTTGGAACCGAATCACACCTGCACCTCCTAAGACTGTCAAAATCTTTAATTATTGACTCTTCATCTAATCCTAGTGCTTTTTTTTTCCACGCTCTGGCCAGTGTCACATATGTGCTTGCTCACTGGTCGTAGTCATTATCTTAACACCAACGAACAAGTGAATAAAAGGCAACAATCTTCTGTTTTTACATATTCACACATGCGCTTTGAGACAGTTGTAATTGTGAAAAGCGCCTTGCAAATGCACTTAACTTGAACTTGTTTTTAAAAGTCAAATAAGCCTAATTCTGTCTCCAGGTCAGCAACGCCGCAGGTTGAGGGTCGGATTGCGTTCACAGCGTGACTGATGTTCTATTGTGTAACTGTGGTGTAAGAGCAGTGTTTGCACTTTCTGGATTCACACAAGGAAAGTCTGAGCTTCGGTTTTCCTTCACACTGTCTTGGTTTCTACACGTCAACCAAATACTATAAAAAAAGCACAATCCTTCATTCAGGACAGAAACTCAATTTGTACGTATTGAACAACCTCGAAAATGGATATATGATGAACATTAGATGTATTTTTAACCTGAAAAGTCTCAACGGAAACCCCCGGAAGTCTGCTTGCGACGTCTTGTTTTAATCACAAAACACTATTTGGTTTTAACTTTATTCATACACTCCTGGCACTTTGTTGTCCAAGCAGCGGAAGAAAAACCAAAGTGAGTGAGTGTGGTGGCCACTAGAGGCCGTAGTGTGCACTGCATTTAACCGTCCAGTGAAGTGACACACACAAACCCGGAGCAGTGGGCGAGCAAGTGGCATTACACCCACGCGTCTATTTTAGTGAAAGCGTTTGAAGCGTCTGTACATGTCACAGGCTTTTAAGAGGAAACGTCGCATTCGCTCTTCTCCACTCACTGACATTTGGAGCTCGCCATTCAGATCCTCTAATTTGATCATCAGGTCCGAAGTGTCAGTAATTTATGGTACAGTTACATCACGAGTAGCAGATGATGACATCTTTTATTGGATTATAGGTCGGAATTTCACATATAATCTTTACAATAAGTTGGATGGATGGTTGGACGGATGGATTGACTGATGGTCAGTGGATGGATGGATGGACTGAGGGGTTTGTAGATGGATTCATGAATGGATGGATGGACAGTTTGACAGACGAATGAATCTATGTGTCAGTGGACGAATGAATGGACAGTTGGTTGGACGGATGAACTGATGGGTCAGTGGACAGATGGATGGACATTACAGATAAATGGACTTATGGGTCAGTAGATGGATTAATGAATAGATGGACGGATAGTTTGACAGATGGATGAACCATTGGGTCAGTGGTCGAATGGATAAATGGACGGACGGAAGGACTGATGGGTCAGTAGATGGATTCATGAATGTATGGAAGGATGAAAAGCTTCCATTTATCAATGGATAAATGGAAGAACAGTTGGATGAAGGTATGGACTGATGAGTCAGTGGTTGGATGGACAGACTGATCGGTCGGTCGTGGATGGATAAATGGATGGATGGATGGATCGATAATTGGAAGGAATGGGTTAGTGGATAAATTCATGAACAGATTGATGGAAGCTGTTGGACCAACGAATGACCGGATGGGTCGGTAGATAGACGGACAGATGGATGGATGTAATGGTGGATAGAGAGTGTGATCAATAGAAGAACCGATGAGATGGTTGGATGGAAAACACTGTTCACTAGTCACAATAACCACAAGTGGTGAAGATGGATGAAGAGGTTTGTTTCGATGACTGAGCTGTTTGTTCTCACCTTCAGAGAAAGCGCAGTGTTCTGGTGGCTGGTTGAAGGTTGGAGAGGACCACAGGGTTTCTGCTGGAGGAAGCCCAAGATGGAGCACAGCCAAACGTCTCCAATAACACACACAAGGACATCTGTGGGGATCAACTCATGAGTCTATCAAAAATCTCGTTTCAAATAGATAAGAGTTTTGGTTAGAGATGCGAGATAAGATGTTAGAGATTTCCATAAAAAGCTTGGAAAAGAACAAAAAAATTGCCAGAAGTTCTGAGGTCTTTCTCTGTGGAGATTGTATGTTCTCCTCATGCTTGACTGGGTTTCCTCTGGGTCTGGACAGTCTCTGAAAGATGGGCCATGGGTGTGAGTGTGTCCTGCTCTGTGATTGGTCAGCTAATAATAAGAGGCTTGTCCCACTTTTAAGTTTCTAAGATTAGCTTCAGCTCCTTTGGCCCAGAAATGGAAAAGCAGTTCAGGAAATGGATGGATAGAGACCAGAAGCTTCGTCATGTTTTGTTACGGAGGCTTGATTCTCATCCTTGGGTTTCTGTGCGTAATCCCAGATATTAAACAGTTGGGCTTTATTTCATCTGATATCGTGAGTAAAAATGAAGAAATGGCTTGAGGAGAAACACGAGCTTTCAACACCGATCCAGTCAAGACTCTAAAACTCTAAACGCCTTTAAAGGAATGACGTGAATTTGTCTCCCGGTCACGATTAGAACAGAATGTTCCTGAATGTCTAACCACAGCAAGTGTGTGAAACCCGTCACATTACAAACTCTTGCTCCTCTCCGTGTGTCGGCGAGTGTTTTCTTCCGTTTGTTCGGCTAAATGAGGATAATTCAGAATGAAAGACTCGAGTGCATCACATCCTCCTCTCAATCGCCGAGGTTTTGTAGGAAACATCCAAGCCCTCGTGAAACGCTAATGCAGCTGGTAAATGGCGACGAAACTCAAGTACGTAGTGGAGTCGGCGTCTACGCAACAGATCCCGAGACGCTCACACTCCAGCCGGTCGAGCACGATGAGTCAAAACCATTAGCATTTGTTTGAGATTTACAGGAAGCAAGCGTTTTTCAGTCGTCTACCTGAAAGAGAATCCACAATGCGGAGGAACAATCCCATATTTCCCAGCAAAAGACCCCGTTGTCACCCAGTTCTTGACGTCTTTCACAGAATTGCAGAGTATTTTGCCGGAATAACAGTTCCACACAGAGGATGTGACTGTGACTAACAGCCATCTGGAAGCTGAAAGCAGAGCGTGTTTGCTTCTGGAAATGGCCACTAACAATCTGAAGCAAAAAAGTGCAGAAAGTGTTGCATAATAATAATAATAATAATAATAGTAATACATTTTATTTATAAGCACTTTACATTTGCAAGCAAATCTCAGAGTGCTACAAAAAGGTAAGAATGAGTAACAAAAAAGTGTAATAAAGGTCCACAAACACACTTAAAATGTACTTAATTTTAAACGCTGAGATGATAGTCCATCTCTCTTAAAATACTGTTTTTGCTTACAATTCAAAAAGTATACTTCTTACTTTTAAATAATATATAATTATATTGATAATATAAATAATAACATACAGTGGTACCTGTCTTTATTAAATTAATTAGTGGCGACAGCAGTTTTGTCAAATGGAAATTTCGTAAAATGGGCAGCATTTTGCATGCAAATTCGATAATCTGTCCCCATAAAAAATGTTTTTAGATTATGATAAAACTGTAATAAACTGTTATAACTGCAAAAAGAAAAAAGCATGTTGCATCTACGTTCCTGGACCGGTACATGAACTACATTTTCCATGAGCCTTTGTTCCCGTCCCGTCTTCCTGTTTAATCAAGTTGATTGTTGCCACCTGTTCCTCATCTGCCTGTGTATTTAAGTCTTCACCTGTGCCATTGTTCTCTGTCTCTCATAGCTGTTCCACATCTTCATGTTTGTGAGTTTCTGTGTGAGTAGCTGTCTAAGTAGCTAAAAGATTTTTTTGTTTGTTTACTGACGTGCTTGAAGAATGAAAGCAACTATTTTATACGTCTGGACTGTTTCGCTCGAAAGATCTTCCTGCATATTAGTGGTAAGAAAAATCCTTAAATCCGCTTATAACGCACACACACACACACACACACACACACACACACACACACACACACACACACACTTAAAGACGTTTTTTTCTTAGGTTTTTTTCTTGGTTGAGTTGTCTTAAAATGCACACACACACACACACACACACACACACACACACACACACACAC
>MU204432.1:9014753-9067303 GCA_017309775.1 Paedocypris sp. Pulau Singkep
TCTCTCTCTCTCTCTCTCTCTCTCTCTCTCTCTCTCTATGTGTGTGTTTGTGTGTGTGTGTGTAGGTGTGTGTTTGTGCGCGTTTGCGTGTGTGTCTGTACAAACGATAAAAACACAGTGTAGCTTTATAGCCTCATTCAAATGTGTTTTCATTATGTCTGAAAAGTTCAAAGTTCAAGGGTCAAAGGGTCAAAGTTCAAACTTGGTCACAAAAAAATTCACTTGAATGACATCTGGCACTTGGCCAGCTTTATCATTCTAGAAACAAACATTTTCTTTTCCCTTTAATACTACATTGAATGAATCATTTGCTTTGCATAAATTAACTGTGACCGTTAAAAAGTCCGTTAGATGCACTAAGCAGGTTATTATACAGTAATGCACCATCCACACGCAAACAGACGGGGATGACCGGTGTTCTAAAATTGTGCAATGACGGTAATTATCTTTTAATATCCTTTAAGCGATTACATTTATACATATATGAATATGTACATTTCCACGCAACTGCAATTGTCACTTGATTAAGTCGCGATCAATAATGAGTTGTGTGAGACACCTGGCCATTTCAGGACCAGGGACAGTGATGGAGGATGCTGCAGGATGGCCAGGTGTCTCACAGCAGTTTAACATTAGCAAGTAGTTTTATTTTACATTGCATTTGATTACATTTAGTTACATTTATAAGTTACATCTGGCCCTTATGCTGATGTGGCCATCTGTGATATTCAAGTTTGATACCCCTGCATTAAGCGAACACGTCAAACTACTTGCGTTCATCAGCTTTTATACACGTGTTTTTCTAGATAAAATTCCTGAATATGAAAACTACACTCTCAGGCTAAAGATACTGAGCAGGAATTATCTTTACAGTCATGCAAATGGTACATTTTGTGAACATTCGTTGAAAATGTTTAAACTTCACCAAACTTTATTCTCTATATGTTTCATTTTAATTTAGTATGATTGTTTAATTACCACTGTCACATTCTAAGAGAGATATAACTATCCGTGTTTACTTCCCGATGTGGCCAGAACATGACGTAATTGTATATCGCGCGATGTAGGAAATCCTCACGTGTAGGACAGAATTTTAGAACACCGGCGTGGGAAGACGGAGCCGAGGTTTTATGATCCTCTGAAATAGCTCACACTCTCCACATATGGATTTGAGATTAATGTTTGTTTCCCATGAACGGAGAGCGTCTCAAAAAATAAAAAAGAGCGTCCCAAACCGCCGCGGCGAGAAAAACACGCGGCGAATGCGGTTTCCGATGCGCTGACGTCGGTCTGCCGTGTCTCCCACTGATGAGATCTGACGTGTGTGTGTGTGTGTGTGTGTGTGTGTGTTCGTGCGTTGACTGTGTTCTCTAATTGATTTTCTTTTGTTTGATGTCTCTCGAAGGGCCACAGGGACCCGCATCGGGATATTTCTCAAAGAAAAACAAACATCTAAAACGAATCTTCACAGTGTTAATGCAGCATCAAACGCCACGAACAAATCATCAGTAACATAAACGCGTTTTACATCGTCCGAATCAGTGTGTGACTGCAAATATAGTGTATATGGTGTCAAGTTTTAAGACTATTGATGCTATTTTTCATCTTTAAGTGTGTTTTTATTATATGCTATTTTTCATCTTTAAGTGTGTTTTTATTATATATGATATAAGTAATTGTTGTAAACTCTGAAATGAAGGAGAATTTCCCCAAGGGGATGAATAAAAAAATTCCGCATTCGTGAAATGTAAGGTAGAGAAAGGACTGATGCTGGCTAAAGTAATAAATATATAATAATCAATCCTATCACATACAGCAGCAAGCGGCGATTGTGGGGTTCATGACTTTTGTTTATCTTTCCCAAGCGACTTAACATGAATACAGTTTATAATGCATTTCTCTCTCTCTCTCTCTCTCTCTCTCTCTCTCTCTCTCTCTCTCTCTCTCTCTCTCTGTGTCTCTTTCTCTCCCCGCTCACTCTGTGTTTCTCTCATTCTCTCTTTCTCTCTCTCTCTCTGTGTGTGTGCGTGTGTCTCTTTTATTCTCTCTCTCTCTTTGTGTCTCGTTCTCTCCCTCTCTCATTCTCTCACCCTCTCTTTTTCTCTGTGTGTGTGTGTGTGTGTCTCTCTCTCTTTCTCTCTCTCTCTCACTCTCCCTCCCTCTCTTGCTCTCTCCCTTTTTGCGTGTGTGTGTGCGCCCCACACACACACACTCTCTCTCTCTCTCTTTACAAGCAGAATTTGAAAACCAGTGACTGATGATGATGATGTGAGGAACGGCAGCACCACCACGTGAAGCTTCACCTCTCATGCACATCCTTTTCCAGAAGACTTTTCCAGAGACTTTAGTATATCCAAGTAACTCCAAAGATAATATGCTACAAATATTAATGCGATCATAAAAACCTAATTAGCTACAAAACAGCAGACCATTTCATAATTTAAGAATATTAAAAATTAAATGTAGACAGCATTATGTGTGTACTGCATATGCATGCATAGTATACATATTTATTATGCATATATATATATATATATATATATATATATATATATATATATATATAATATATACACACACACACACAGTATATATTTTTTTTTGTTCTCATAAAATCCTATAAATGCAAAAATTAGATATAAATAAAATCTAAAAACTGTTCATTCATTTTGCTTCATTCATTCCTCAAATCTCATTTATCTAGCACTGAATATTGGCAGGCAAATTGACAGGTTTTCTGTTGAGAAATTCCTTTAAAGTCACAGTAACTGCTTTAAAATCGCTTTATAATTTCAATAAAAGGCAGAAACGGGTACGACAGTTTCAGAATGTAATTTATCTGCTTCCTCGGCTTGTGTTGGGTGTGAATACGCAAGCAGATGCAGAAGTGTTTTCCCATCTAAATGTTGTGAATGCGGCAGCAGCAGTGGAACACACACCACAGCTAAATTACTTATCGACCCGGTGTCACACCATCCCGGCCGGACCCTCGGCCCCTGTGCCGGAGCTCAACCCAACTCCTAATCCATTAAGTGTGTCACTTTAAGCCAGGACAGTAATTTAGAGGACACAATCTGAGAGATCCATTCGGCCCACCAGGAACTTTCATTAGGCCTTTATCAGCCCCAAGAGGACCAGTCTAATCCCAAAAAAGCCCAGCGAAGGTGTCATTACTGCATAAACCGCATTTCCAGAAGGATGAAGGGACCTCGGACGTCTCTATTACCATTTTAAATGCGTTTACATTTTGCACTTAACTATTCACCAGCATCAAATACACATATTACTGGAATGTCTGTGATGATATGCTCTGAAATTGTGTTAAAATGAATCCATGTTGTAAACATTTTTTTCAAATTTGTATATAAAAATTGTAGAATTGGTTCAGACCAAATTGTTTAACAAAAGAAAAACTTGTGATTTTATAATTATAATTTAGAATTAGGCTTAGAATTGTCACTGGTAAGTCATGCACAAAAATCTACTAATACCACTAACCAGATGGTAATTAATGTGCTCATAGTCGCACAATACTCGCACTGGAAAACAAACGGTTCTGATGTGTAGGTGATGTATATTTATTTTATTAACTAAGACATAAAGGCTGTGCCGTGTAAAAAGAAAAACGCACGTTACACTAGCGCCATCTACTGCATCAGGTTTGAACTGCAGGGAAGAAGCGCTTTGATTGGCTTAATTCACAGCCATTGTTTAAAAATATAAAACAGCAAAAGCACATCATGCACTATTACCAATCTTCAAATGTTCAAAAGTCAAGTGATAAACATTCTAATCTATCTGCGGGAATTTGGGCTTATTTATTTATACATTAAATATTCTTAAAAAAAAAAAAAAAAAAAAAAAAAAGGAAAAAAAAACGATGACACGTTAATATATATGTAAAATGACCACAGAAAACACGTCCGCAGAATATTTCCAAACACTTAACGAGAAACAATTTGCTCAACAAACTACGTTTTAAATCGGATCGTAGTGTACAGATTTGTTTGAACAAAGCATGCAATAAACACTGTTTTAAAGATAGAAAAATACAAGAATGCAAAAATGAATGATGTTTTAAACAAATATTTTTGGGTACTTTGAAAAATGTGCTTATTCGGTTTTCTTAAAATATATGTACGTAGAATATGTGACAAATTGATAAACGTTAATATCTATCTATCTATCATCTCATTTTTTTATTACTTTTTTTTTTTTTTTACTTTATTTGATCTTCATAATAAAATAATGTATTTTAATCATTATATATTTTAATCTAGGGAAACGGTAACGGTCGAGTTCGGCCTTTTCCGCCGGCGTTCGTCTTTCTCCGCGGCTTGTGTATTTGAATCGCGTGCGTTCGGGCATTTCCGGATTCGCCGATAACGGTTGGAATGTTCAAATCTTCAATGCTAGTTTTGCTACTTCTGGCCTGAAGTGAATGCCGAGCCGAGAGAGCGACTGAAGAAGGAGCTATTCAACCCTACGAGGAGGCGAAGAGGAGCCTGGCAACGGAATGACGGTGCTGCAGGAACCCGTTCAGGTAGAGAAGCTAACCGTCCCGGCGCTCTTTTGTGGCCGCGGAAGCCGGGCAAGACTTCTATCCTGCGGGAGAGACCGGATGACTGAGACGCTGCTGGACCGCGGCCTCGGCTAGCGGCTAATGCTAACTCGCTCTGTCCTTTGCCCAACACAAACCTCCAGCAAACCAGCGTGTAATGGCGTGCAATCTTTGTCCCCGACACACTAGTTAGCACCTGCCGTGCTTGTCAACACGAGGCGGCTTTTTGCGTGCTTTTCCACGGTTGTGTTGCCCGTTAGCCAGGATGCTGGTGGCGTTTCAGTTTGACGCGCGATCCCGTTTTAATTCCGAGACGTTGCTGAAATCAATCGCACGTTGGTTAAATTCAAGCAATGTTTATTCTGCTCGTTATTTATGACGGGGCGTGATGATGGAGACAAACAGGAGCCGGTCAGTTGTGTCCAGTCAAAGCACCGGCCACATCCGTTAGCCTTCTGTTCGCGTCGTTTGTTTATTTACACGCGATTTTAATTCACACGAATCGTTTAATTTACCGAGTTTAGCGAGTCTTCTCAAAATCTAGGCTCGAATTTGCGCGTGTTTGGATTTCCAGTTGTTTAAGGCGTGTAACCAAGCAGTCGTGAGTGTTTCACACACTGTATCTGCAGCATCAGATGCTCAGACTCCTGGTCATTTTTCTGTGTCCCATTAAAGCTTTATTGTCCCAATAAAGCATCGCCGTCGAGACTGACGGACCATCGGTGCTCGACAAACACTGCTTTCCAGGCATGATGTGTGTCCTGCATCGGTCATGATGCTGACCAGGTGTTCCTGAAGGCGATGGGGATCCAGGATGGTGCGGATGGCGAGGTCGTGATCCGAGGATCAGAGATAACGCCAGTGTGTGTGTGTGTGTGTGTTTTTTGTTTTGTTGCTTTATAGGCTGCGGTCTGGCACGCTCTGAACCACTACGCCTATCGAGATGCTGTGTTCCTGGCGGAGCGGCTGTACGCCGAGGGTAATTACACCGATCTGCGCTGTCACGTACAGACTGGCCTTTTCTCCTCGTCCTTTCCAGTCGGGCTGAAATGTCGCGATGGCTTTTGTAATTTGTGTTCATCCATTTTGCTTTTTACACGCGCCGCGGTTTGGGTGTGATTTTTGCCATGTTTAATTATGTCTACTTTAAATTCTACTCTATCTTGCTATTCGAACATTGCCTAGGCGTTCTATAGAAAGCCTGAACGAAGTGGCAGCGTGTGTTACAAGCACAATATTAATGGGCTCGTTGCGTCGGTCGTTGACTGAAATTGTGAATGGGAAATGCGTTCGGCAAGTGTTGATGATAGTTTGGGGAGAAGCGCAGAACCCAAAGTCACTTGACATCTGAGATTACGATGACGCGTCGTATTCTAGAGAAAAGAATATTGTCTATCTGATTCTTTTTTTTTTCTTCTGAAAATGATGAAATCACAACAGGTTCCGGTACGTTCTACTAAATTATTGATAATTTAGGTAGACTAGCAGAACCAGACATGTATCATCACTGAGATTGCAATGATGTGGACATTTCACCCTTGAATATGTCCGACACTGTTCACACATTATTGGTAGCATTTATATTTTACATACATTTTCAAATAAATCATTATTCATTGTCATTTAATAACTGTCAATAACTGAATTGGGTCAAAATTTTTATGTCAAATAACAATTGCATCCTGTAAAGTGACATTTCAATCCACAAACCAAATCCAGTCGACTTTATTTGTAAAATCCTTCATGACAGTTCTCATCCCGCTTCTGATTTGTTTAACCTGATGCCGTCAGGGAGACGCTACACGGCGAGAACAAACAGACTTGGAAACGCAATCCCGCAAGGCATCACCACCCTAAACTCACATATGCTCTAACATCAGGACGTGCTTTCTGTACAACCACAGAATCCATCTAACGTAGAGTACCACCATTATATACATATGCACTGTATTTTTGAATATATGTATGTCCATCTATCCATCCTCTTCTGCTTATCAGGTGTATATGGTTTATTTATTTTTTTTTTAACTAAAATGCACAAATTATAAAAGAACTAAAACCGAAGCGAAAGTGACATGAGTTTGGAAGAACGTACATTTTGAATTATTTCTGAACGCTGTCGTCTTCCCCCACCAGTGCATTCAGAAGAGGCGCTCTTCCTGCTGGCCACGTGCTACTACCGGTCAGGGAAAGCGTACAAGGCCTATCACCTCCTGAAAGGACACAGCTGCACCACGCCGCAGTGCAAGTATCTCCTGGCCAAGTGCTGCGTGGAGCTGAGCAAGTACGTGCAACTACGTGTCCTCACAAACCCTAGCGCTTCATTGACCGGATTATTTCATTCAAATTATTTCTGAGTGAACGTTGTTTTGCCAAAACGGGTTCTTTAACATGACCGTCGGTCGAGTTTTGAATCCGAGGCTGTGTTTCAAAAGCTTTAGCTGGGTTAAAAATGATGTAATTACATGAATGTAATGTAATTACATGAATGTAATTACAGTGGTACCGTGACTTACGAGCCGTTTCGTTGGGTGGACATTTCGTTAGCTGAGCCGTTTTTCATGTCGTCTAATACGTGCCATGACTTGATAAATTCAGATAATTTTAAAAATAAATGCTAAAATATTGTTATCGAATGTAATAAAACGTGTTACATAGCAGTTGTTTAGTTTGCCCCTTGGCAGATGTTCATAAAGGTGCAGTACGTATATAATGAAAACACGGACACGCCCCTTTCACACATACAGACCTTTCCGGTAAATTGGCGTCATGGCGTCATGTGTGAACAGACAAACGGCGGTAAATCTGTGTCTGCGATTTGTCGGCAATGGTGACGTTCTCTGTAAATTGCCGGCAAACTGCCCGGTGTGAATGCGAAACAAAGATGGCCGCAATAATCGCGTAGAAGTTCAGGACGCGCTGACGTAAGCGATCTGAGCCAATCAGAACATTCTGACGAGGGTCTTTACCGGTAAAGTTGTTTCGTTAATTCTCCGGGATTTTACTGGAATTGCTGGGTGAAAGGGGCTATTATCACATGAACCGTTGCCGTCATCTTAAATTGACATCATGCAAACCGGCGTGATTACGGAATTCTCAGGGATTTGCATGACGTCATTCCAAGATGGCGGCTCTACAGGAGAGAGAAATATTTTGGAAATATTATTTATATTTTGGAAGCAAGATCTCTGAAACCAAATAATGTTTTTTTTTTGTTTATTTGACGTGAAAAGAAGATCAGACAACTGTTTTATACACTCCCTGCACGCTAGAGACTTGCTATTTTCGTATAGCAGAAATATTCCGATACTCTGGACGACATTTTCGCGACGACGCATTCCGTTACTCTGGTTTTTTTTGTTATCATTCTTGAGTCGGGGTACCACTGTGATGGCTTGTGACTTACCAGTGTTGTTGACTGGTTTTCTGCTTCTTCTCTTGTTCTTCAGGTTGGCAGAAGGAGAGCAGATCCTGACCGGAGGAGTCCTGAACAAACAGAAGAGTCAGGACGACATCATTACTGAGTTCGGAGACTCGGCTTGCTTCACGCTGGCACTGCTGGGGCAGATCTACTGGTGTGTTGCGCTGGTTTAAACACATTTCTGTCCTTAAACTGTTTGCATTATTTCTTCCCCACAATGCCCAGATTATGTTTGGATCTTCTCATTTTGTACTTCATGGAGCTCTGGTTTTCTGTGCTTTTTTACTTTTTTTTTTTTTTTTTTTTTCCCAACTGTCAAACTAGGTCTAAGAGTTTATGCTGTCAGAAACCCGGTAGAAACTGTCTTGTACCTCGTGTGAGGTGTCCGAAACTAAAGACTTGTGTTCAAGTTAAAGTCAACTTGTGTCACATCGAACTTTAAAACATATGAATACTGTAGGCCTGCATACAGATTACATTTCGAGTTTTGTTTCTGGTAGAACAAATAAATGTTTTAAACGGGCATTTTTTTGTGATGATAAACAAGAGGCCAAGACACCATAAATTGTGTGCATTTAATACCGTATTTTCTGGACTATACGCCGCTACTTTTTTCACAAGTTTTGAACCATGCGGCTTATACAAAATTGCGGATATTCTGCGGATTTTTATAGTCTGGAAAATACGGTAGTTACATACGTGTACATTTACAACTCAAAATCGTTCTGTTCCTGTAGTTAATACTATCTAATCCAAAAACATACATATCTGTGGCTTGCAAAAAAATCTTTTTTTCTATAAAATTGTGACAGTTTATTTATTTTGGCACTTCATTGTCTTTAGATTCCTCATTTTAACACATTTTCATTTTCCACTTTTTTTTTTTTTTTTTTTAAAAAAAAAAAAAAAAAAAAAGGCCCCGGTTTTTCTTCGAGTATTGATACTTTACTTAAATATACTTTAATATATACTTTAATATATACTTTAATATATATATAATATATATATACTTTAAATATACTTAAATATATTTAAGTTTATCGAAGTTGAAATTTCTAGTATTGTGACCACACTAGTACTTGCTTGTTCATGTTCCGTCTTTAAATCTCATTAACTAAAATCAGTAATCCTTTGTAATCTTTGGCCTATAGACAATCCTACGGTATTCAGTTTAGTGTAAAATGCTAATGTTTGAAATCAACTGATCTCAGAATACGATCCGTTGAACTTCTGACGGCAGAAATCTAATTGCAGTAAGACGGTGTGTATTGCGGCATCCAACTATTTAAAGGTTACTCACCCCGAAATAGCCAGTAACGGATAATTGCTTTATGAGTGAGTATTAGATACAGCTAAGACTGATTAATTCTGTATTAGAAACCTTTTATTAATACATTTGTGGGGAAAAGAAAGAATATTTTGCGTTTCTGACCATTTCCACCGCTGTAGGCTTCGTAAACCAGTTTCGGCCGAGACCAGTCTATACGGCCATGCAGCGGAAACCCTGTTAATGAGTACATTTTTACTTTTAGCGAGACTCGTTCTTAAATCAGCTCTTGAAATCCAACTCATGAGCTGGAAAAGGAACCACTGACCTTCACCAGGCTTCACGGGCACTGCCACAAAAAACAAAATCAAGACAAAACCATCTCCCGTACGTTCAGTTCTGGTGCAGGACAACAGTCTATTGTAGTTTTAACAGCTAGTGTTGATGTGATTCACATCTGAACTTGAAAGCAGTTGTTTAATTTTATTTATTATTATTTTTTTTTTTATCTTTATCTTTAGTTGTATGTGTTTACTGCCTTTTTCCAGTTGTTGAGGGACTGAAACTGTGACACTATCGCCTGTAAACGGTGTATAATTTCAGCTCAGATCAGGATTGTGGAGGAAGTTAGAGCTGCACGATTAATCGCGAAAAAGATGACAATCTCGATTCTATTTATTTGACGATTTACTGTTTACTATGATATTTGACGAGCTTGTGTGTGTGTGCATCTACAGTTGAGGACAGAATTATTTGCCCCGCCTACAAAAATTATCATTATACAATAAAAAATGATTAACAAAAAGATAAGTATTTTGAAAAGATACTTTAAACAGAGCTATTAATTGTGTCCTCATTGATACGTAATACTTTGGAATGTTAATTTTTATTACATTTAATAAAAGTGTTTTTTTTTTTTTCGCTGTTTGACATCCTGATTTTCAGGGTTAAATATTTAAAATAAAAAAAAATATCCAAAATAATCGCGAAACAAATTATGAATTATTATTATTTTATTTTTTTTTTGGATTGTGAATTGTGATTTCAATTCCAAGCAAAATAAAATCTTGATTCTCTGTTCTGTTGCTTATAACCGTTTTATTACACTAGCTAATAAGTCAAGCATAGAACACGGTTTTAACCAACTCCAAACGCTGATGGGGAGGAAACCGGCTGTGACCTTGACCTCTGTTGCTCTGTTCCCGCAGTAAAACGGACCGGTTGGCAAAAGGAGCCGAGTGTTACCAGAAGAGCCTGGTGGAGAACCCTTTCCTGTGGTCTCCGTTCGAGTCTCTGTGTCAGATCGGTGAGTGTCGCCTGGGTCACTGGAGACGAGCGCTGGTGTCCTGAAGCGTGACGCTCCTCCGCAGGCGAGCGGCCCGACCCGGAGCAGGTCTTCAGACTGACCTCGTTACAGAGCTTCAGTGGGGGCAGTGCAGGGCTACTTCCTCCGCCCATCAGCCCCGCCCACACGCCGGGCAACAACCCGGCCCACCGGCAGATCGACACGGTCTTGATGGAGACCCCGCAGGACACATTAGTGAGCGCCACCTCGGGTTCTCTCGGCTTCTGCTGCTCTTTACGCTTCTTCACCGCTCTCTCTCTCTCTCTCTCTCTCTCTCTCTCTCTCTCTGCAGGAACTGAACCGCCTCAATCTAGAATCTTCTAATTCCAAGTACTCTTCCCTCAACACGGATTCCAGCGTGTCTTACATCGACTCGTCCGTCATCTCTCCCGACTCGGTGCCACTGAGCTCCGGTGGATCTCTCCTGGCCAAACAAGCGCAAAACAAGCCCAAAAGCGGGCGCTGCCTACTGGGTGGCACGGCCGCCCTCAGCCCTCTCACGCCAAGGTGACATTTGCCACGGAAATTTTAAAATATCAACAAAGTAGGAGTGCACACAACAATTCACACTTTGCTTGCCAGCAACCATAATCCGGTTCAAATCCAGGACCACATTTTTTATGTATCTCAGATGTGTGTGTATTATTGCATATACAGTCAATACATATACAGTCTAAAATATATATATAGTATATATTAGTGCTTTCAAAGTTAACGCGTTAACGCATGCGATTCATTTTAAATGTTAATTTGCGTGAATTATTTTTAAAGCGTTGACGCTGTTACACCACCTGGACTCAATAAAGGATTTTTCAATTCAATTCAATTCAAAGAGAGCCGTGCTCGTGTCACCAGGTGCGGCTCGTTACGATCAGTTCATGACGTATACAACTCGAATACTGGAAATATTCAAGTGATTCAGTTATAAGTCGCCAAGCATTTTTTTGGTTATTTTTACACATGCTCTCGCTCAAGCATTTCCACCAAATTTGTTTTTATATTGACACAGGAATATTTATAGAAGTTCTTTATAAAAAAGATAAACGTGAAAACAAGAATATTGATAAAACTCGATTTTTTGGGAACGTTTAAGTGATGATATAATTTGCTGCGTTTTTTGTTTATTTTACACACACACTCTTGGCTTTTCACCAAATTTGCTTTTATAATGATACAAACATATTGATAAACGTTCTTCCCTGTTTTTATTTTGGCTCTTTGTGTAGTTTTGGGATTTTACCACTGGAGCCGAGTCCAGGAGACCCGACATACCTTCAGAACTACAGTCACAGCGGGACGGGGATGGAGCCGCCGCCTCCACCTGGTCCTCCGAAGAAGGTGAGGCGGCGTCATCCGGGTTCGGCCTTGTATTCGTCTTATATAAATCAGCCTGAACTGCACAGATTTTTCCAGCTGTTTGTTGGATTTGATAACAACAGACCTTTGTGTGGTAAATGAGTGTTTGTTCAGTGATCACTATGATCCAGGTCTGATTAAAAGTGCAGAAAGTGGGAAGCATCAACGCCTTTATTGTTGCAGTGTTCTAAAACACACTTTGCTGAAAACGATGAAGAATGGCAGATGTCTAATTTCTTACTTTAAATAAAAGTAAAGTTAGATAAAGTTAGAATACAAATTTTGCCTATTATGTTAGAATGCTCTACTAAACAGTAATGTCCTTTTTTTTTTTTTTTTTTTTTTTTCCTTTCCCCCCCAAAATGTTAAAGTTTCATTTTGATTGTGTTTAGGCATAGTTTTAAATATAAACTGTTAAACTGTATCTAAATATGTAAACTTGAACATGGACCTTGAAAGTGCTTGAAAAATGCTTGAATTTTATCTTTCAGAGAGTGTATGAACTCTGTTTATGTAAGGCTGACTAGATAAAAACAGACTTTACGTAATAGAATTGCTCAGAAAAAAAATCGATTTATTTTTTTGTTTGTTGGTTTGATTTCAGGCTGTGAGTCGAATCAGCCAAGTGGGGCAGAAGCCGGTGTTTGCACAGAGCGGCAACAGTCGAGAAGTCATTTCGAATCCATTCAACCAGACGCAGACCACCACCCCACAGACCAGGTACAACCATCACCAACGTTCTCCCGATGAGTCCTGCAGCGCCGTAATGGCTTTGTGATTGCGTCTCTTTGTCACGTAGCACTACGCCGCAGGTTCTGAGCCCGACCATCGCCGCTCCTCCCAACGTGCAGCCGAGACGGAGCTCCAGACTCTTCACCAGCGCCAGCTCCACCGCCAAGGTTCTGATGATGAGGATGATGATGATCACTACTGCTGGAGTTATATCTCCTAGAAATTCAGGACTCACTGTAGTTTCACTCGTTTCGATTGGATGAGCTAAAGATAAGTCGAACGGTTTCGTGTGGAAGTCAAATTGTGGGGTTAAAAACGTAGAAATTTGTGGCGATTTGGCCTAAAATCTAAATCTTCCTTCATTATAACACAGTTACACTCTCATTGTTTTGAAGTTTCATTCGTTTTGATTGGATGAGCTGAAGATAAGTCTGTGGTTTAGTGTGGAAGCCCGTATTTACCACTACTAATTGTAGGGTTAAAGACGTAGAAATTAGGGATGTGGCAGATTTGGCCTAAAATCTAAATCTTCCTTCATTATAACACAGTTACACTCTCATTGTTTTGAAGTTTCATAAGTTTTGATTGGATGAGCTAAAGATAAGTCATGTGGTCATAAGTCAACTATTTGTGACACTTTATCTCTGTTATTTTTGGTGTAACTAATTGTAGGGTTAAAAACGTAGTAATTAGAGCTGTGGCGATTTGGCCTGAAATCTAAATCTTCATTAATCTTAACACGATTACACTTAATTAACACATTTTTTGTCACTCTGTTGTGTATTAAAAATATGATTAATTAATATAATAAATATGTTACAAAAATAAATTACTTGCACATTTGGAAACATAATTACTTATTAAAAATATAAAATGAGCAGGTCTCTTCCATACGTCATAAGTGTTTTTTCAACGGAAAGGAATTGAAATAATTTCCTGGAAGAATTTACCTGAATTATAAAGTTCTGAATTTCTCTTACGTTGTGATTAATCGCCCAAGCCTAGCAGAAATGCATTTAGCTTTATCTCCGAATTTATTCCGTCTCTCCTCTGACTGGATTCAACAGGAGAACAGCAAAAAGTTAAAAATGAAGTTTCCCACCAAGATTCCCAATCGAAAAACCAAGACAAAAACAGGCAAAGGAGGAATCAACCCATCAAACCTGAACGAAAGCATCGAGATCTTGAAGCTGGACTCGTCCTTGAACGAAGGCAAAGGCATCATCATCTCGCCGCAGTTTCAGGCCTTCAACCTCCAGAAAGCAGCCGCAGGCACGTGTCTTATCTCACATATCTCACAGTGTTGGAACTTGGGAAAAAAATCCAATAGTTAAGACAATTGAAATTTCGCTTTTTTTTTTTTTTCCTCAGAAATTTTCCGAAATAATATTTTTGTTCATTATAGTTGGTGGCTAATGAATTTAGCTGAAATCAACTCTGTATCGCTGAAATTCGTTTTTTGAGCATCACAATAAATGCGTTATTTTACTTCAGATCTGGGCATTGTCGAGCCCTCGATCTTTAGTTGATCTTAACCAGCCTGTGTCAACACACTAACATCATGTTGTATTATTTATTGTTTTATTCACGTACATTATTCGTACATCACACGCATAAAGCCGTGTTTAGTTTGAGGCTGAGATCAATTCTTGTTTTTTTTTTTGTAGCTGTAATTGTATTTTTTTTTTATATCGTAGTCATTTCTATTGGTTTTTTCAGTGTAGATATTTTTTCTTTGGATTTCACACTTTTTACACCAAAAGGAGCAGCTCATTTCATTGTAACCCAGTGATACAATGAAAAAAACGGAGTTGTATTCTGACACAACAAATCACACAGAACACAAAAAAAAATCAAAATCATATTTTTTGTGCCTTTGCGCAGATGATGTATAATTCTGATTAAATATTCAAAATTAAATAATACAAATTAGAACGTATTAAAATAGAGGTGTTCCGATTGGATTGCTGACATCTGGATCGGTCCCGATAAAGCACATGTTTTTCCGTAATTGATTCTGAAGACCAGATCTCAATAGCATCTGTATATAGGAGTGAATGGCTTTGATTGAGTGAGTGTGTGTGTGTGTGTGTGTGTTCTCTCCTCAGACGGGCTGATGACGCTGATGCGGGACATTGGCCGGGGTTATCTAGCGCTCTGCTCCTATAACTGCCGAGAAGCCATTCACATCCTGAGCCAGCTGCCGTCCCAGCACTACAACACCGGCTGGGTGCTCAGTCAGATCGGCCGAGCTCACTTCGAGTTAGCCGAGTACACGCAGGTGACTAGTTCTAATCTCTAGTCAAGTCTCGCTTCACAGGCGACCTTCATCACACATTTATGTTTATTAATGGCTGAAGATAAAGCACTTTGTCATTTGTGCGGCAATGTCTCGTCTATAAAGCACATTTTAACTGAATGTGATCGATTGGGGGATGTTAGACGCCGATTTCATTCTGAAAATATTTTAACGGACGTTATTAAGAATAATAGGTTTTTAATAATAGGTTTTTAACAGAAATCAAGAGGAAAGATTGTATCTCATTTTTAGAAGTCCTATTGATTATTACTGATTATTATTGACTATTACTATTCTATGTCTTTGTTTTAAAGTTTTTTGGTGTTACTGAAATGGTAAAATGTAAACGGCGATAACCATGTAGCTATTGGTGCTAAGATGGCGCCAAATCAGAAATCAGAAACTTTATTGGCCAAATTGCGCTTATAATAAGGAATTGAGTTTTGTCTGACTCCGCCTTTTCCCTCTTTTACATAAATGAAATAAGCATAAATAAACATGAACATAAATAAATTCCCAACAAAACCGAACAGAAAGAAAGACATGCATTGCTGTTTTAGAATTTTTATTTTTATTTTTTTTTTTACCTTTTTGCACTTTCTTCCCCGTGCAATTCACCAATAGCACATGCCACTTTATCCCCTCCGTGCAAATGCTAAGAGTAAACGGTAATATAGAAAAGCAAACTGTCGGTTGTTTACTCTGTTTATTGTTTACTATTAATATGTCTGTCTGAAACATTTTGTTATTTTGGAAACGTTTGCTCTAATTTTATATTTGATGTGCTTTATACTAGATATATTATTTATATTTTATCTTACACAATGCACACTTTTTTTTTACATTTCTATTTTGTGTGTTTTCTTTTTTTTTCCCTATATTGCACCAAATTTCGTCGTAACCTTGCGTCGCAATGACAAAGGCATTCTATTCTATTCTATTCTATTCTAGTGATGCTAAAGTGCGGGAGTTGTGTCTCTTTCAGGCGGAGCGAGTTTTCTCGGAAGTGCGGCGCATCGAGAGTTACCGCGTGGACGGCATGGAGATCTACTCCACCACGCTGTGGCATTTACAGAAGGACGTGACCCTCTCCGTCCTGTCCAAAGACCTCACCGACATGGACAAGAACTCCCCAGAGGTAGAGCGGTCCCCCACCCGGTGTCCGCGGTTCCCGTAGCAACCGTCCCTCCTCTCTGCCTTCAGCCCTGGTGCGTGGCCGGAAACTGCTTCAGTTTGCAGCGGGAGCACGACATCGCCATCAAGTTCTTCACCAGGGCCATCCAGGTGGACCCCGGCTTCGCCTACGCCTACACGCTGCTGGGCCACGAGCTGGTCCTCACGGAGGAGCTGGAGAAAGCTCTGGGCTGCTTCCGCAACGCAATCCGCCTGAGTAAACGCCACTACAACGCCTGGTGAGGACGCGTGGAATTTGAACAGATTTTTTAGTTTCGTTTTAGTCCGTCTTTTGGCTAAATCTCAGTTTAGTTTTAGTCCCCATTTAGTCGTCTCCATTTTTTTTTTTAGTGTTAGTGTCATTTTAGTCAACTAAATACCACAGCATTTCAGTCGATTGAATTACAGTTTAGATTTAGTCAACGGAAATCTAGGTGCTATATATTCTAAATGTTTGTGTTCTAAATGTCTAAGAAGTCTGAATACGTAGTTAATTTTGAACACATGAAATATATAGATAGATCTTACTTATTTGGAGAAACATTTCTTTATCTTGAACTTATTTTTGTGAACTTTAAAAATGCACAAAAAAATGTGAACCTCGACAAAGAGAAAAATAAATGCAGTAAAATAAATCATAATTGCATCACGTTTATAAGTAACAAATGGTTGCGCGGTGAAAAAAGAAGTTTCATCCGCAGATGGCGCCTCAGGTGTGTTGTATTTCGGCCCACGTGGCGTAGATAGTTGTTCGATAGTGCTTTGAAAGTAAAACGAATCTTTTCCTGCCCGAGAAGATGTTATTGTAGCAGCTGAAAGACTCCGTGTCCTGATTGCGTTTGCACCCGCCTTTCTCCACAGGCTGCGTCATGATTGGACGTCGTCACGAAAGGCATTTTTGTTTAGTTTTTATTCGTTAGAGAAAGTGTCAATAAATGTAGTTGTAGTTTTCGTCCCTCAGCTGGAGTTTTTATATAGTTCCCGCTTCGTTTTCGTCCGGGAAAAAGTGTCAATTGACGAAGACGATGACGAAAATATTCCATCAATATTAACACTGCTGTGGACGGCTCTGCGACAAACACACATGCTCTCTGCTTCAGGTACGGCCTGGGGATGATCTACTACAAGCAGGAGAAGTTCAACCTGGCGGAGATTCATTTCAAGAAGGCGCTGAGCATCAATCCACAAAGCTCCGTTCTGCTGTGTCACATCGGAGTGGTGAGGAGTGGTTCGCTCTTTCCCCCTGTGTTACGTACCACTTTGTCAATCGCGCGTAATGTTTCAGCTTCGTAGCAGCAAAGTCGTACCTGAAACCATACTTGAGTAAAAGTACTTACTGTCAAACTTTCTCCATTACAAGTTACACTGTGCCATTTCCAAGAAGACTTGAGTAGAACTCGGAAAGCATCTGATTTTAAAATAACTTGAGTATATTACTCTCTAAGTTTGGGTGAAAAAAAAAAACCCCCACCAGAAATATGAAAAATACATTTTTGAGGTTTTATTTCCTAATAAAGTAAGGGAACTTAACGCCTCCGTGTTTGAAATTGTCAGAACAAAATTGACAAAGAACAACCACTAAAAAAAGTGCACCCGCTAATTCCACTTAATTTCATAAATTCTAAAAAAATGATAAATAAATAGCTTTCAGTACCTTCAGCACCCTCCAGATGGTGATATCACTGTGTCTTGTCGCGCATAATAACAATGTAACAAGTAACAATAAGTGTCCTTCAAATGTAGTGGAGTAAAGTTGCAGTTCCTCACAAAGTAGTCAAGTAGAGTAAAGTTGCTTATTATTTTGATACTTGAGTACAAAGTAGCCTAAGATACTTGAGTAAATGGACTTGGTTGTTTTATCTTTAAGTACTTTACATCATTGTCAGTAGCCCAACCAAACCATATTTTTAAATATTTAAATATTTTTCAGTGTGCAGCATTTAATATACAGGAAAACCATACGGTACAAAGCAGGCACCGAAAAAGCATTCTGTCCATTTATTAGTTCATTTAATGCACAAATGACACTGAAACCGGGATAACTATATTGTTTTATATTTTATAAAGTGCTTGAGTGTTTTAAAAGTTTTTATTTTTTTTTCATTGTGGTCAAATTTGGAAATCACAGTTGAACGTTAACTGAAACTGAAGTGACTCTGTGTTAAACTGTTCTTCTGAAGTTTGAGATGCTTCGTCTCGTCTCATCACATCGACTCTGTGTTTTCGCAGGTTCAGCACGCGTTGAAGAAGTCGGATCACGCGCTGGAGACGCTCAACAGAGCCATCGGCATCGACCCCAAGAACCCGCTATGCAAATTCCACAGGGCTTCGATTCTTTTTGCCAATGAAAAGTACAAGGTGAAGTTCCGGATTGGCTCGGTCACGTGTGCGGTTTGCGCTTCACTAACTTTGCTCTTCACACGCAGGCGGCTCTACGGGAGCTAGAGGAGCTGAAACAAATCGTGCCCAAAGAGTCTCTGGTTTACTTCTTAATAGGAAAGGTAAAGCACGAGGGACTGACGTTCTGATGAAGCACATGTTTGAAGATCACAAGTTGAAGACTTGAGTAAAACTCGGAAAGACTTGAGTACTTGTGCTGAATTTTGGCTAAACCCCCCCCCCCACCACCACCAGATTTATGAACAAAAGAAACTCTTTATTTTTGAGGTTTTATTACCTAATAAAGTAATGGAACTTAACGCCTCAGTGTTTTCAAATGTCAGAACAAAAGGGATAAACGAAGGATAACCACTAAAAAAAGTGCAGCCGCTAATTCCACGTTTACGTAATTTAGGAAAGTTAACTTCGTTCTGCCAACGTGGAACCCCACTTTGACATAAGTGTGTGTGTGTGTGTGTGTGTGTGTGAGAGAGTAGGCGGCACAATTCATCATTAAAAGATGGCGATCTCGATTCCACCTTCCTCACGCTCTTAATCCAGCATTTATATGATTCTGCCAAACTCTCTGATCTCTGACGATCGTGTGTGTGTGTTATTTATATACTCGTATATTTGAGTTTAACGTCACACTCATCGTTGTCTTTTAAGACCGTTAGACAGCTTTAAGAAGAATGACATTGTTGCGCTTTACAGAATCCAGAAACGTGTCAGCTAAAGGAAGGCTTGAACATTTTGGCTGCATTTACACTGATTTTTTCCTAAAGCTAATTACAAAAAAAAAAGTAAAACGTGTAAAAACAAACCAACAATATTTGGTCAATATTTGTCTTCTAGAGTGTCTGAAAGGATTAAACGAGCTCGGCCCTTAAACCATACATATACAGATGTGATGCAGATGTGGACATTGAAACGTGTGTTTTTGATTGTCATGAATAAAGGGCCTTTCCCTCCTGATGCAGGTTTATAAGAAGCTGGGTCAGACTCATCTGGCGCTGATGAACTTCTCCTGGGCCATGGACCTGGATCCTAAAGGAGCCAACAATCAAATCAAAGAGGCCATAGACAAGCGATACCTCCCGGATGACGACGAGCCCGTCACCCCCGACGACTACCCGTACTACTTCAGTAAGTCCACTTCATCTCGTCTGCGCGCCAGTGTTAACTTCGTCGACTAAATATTTTCGTCAGCGACACTTTTAGACGGAAACTAAACAAACTGCCGTATTTTCTGGACTATAAGCCGCACCTGTATATAAGCCATATCCGCTCTACGAACGATTTTGAATTGTAAATGTGCATGTGTGTAACTAAATAGATCCTTTCCTAACCTGCATTTTTAACACGGCAGCAACTTTGCTGATTCAAACCGGGCAGAAAAAAGAGAAAATAAACGGTATCTACCGTATTTATCTACATTATCAAAAAATCTGCAGAATAGCTGCACCTTTGTATAAGCCGCATGGTCCAAAACCTATGAAAAAGTAGCGGCTTATATTCCAGAAAATACGGTATATAAAAACTCCCGATCAGGGACTTAAAGTTTTTAATTTAATTTTACTTAATTTAATTAATTAAATGTATTGACACTTTCGTCAACAAATAAAAGCTAATTGAAAATTCCTTTCGTGACGACATCCAATCAATATCTGAGCTTGTGGAGAAAGGCGGGTGCAAACCCAAAGAGAACCAATCAGGACACGGAGCCTGGTGAGCTGGCTAGGATAGAGGAGCGCGAGCGTCTTAAAAAACGTCTACTCCCAACAGGGAAAAGCAGTCAGATATATGAATAAATTTTATATCGGGCAGAAATACAACACACCTGAAGCGCCATTTGCTGATGGAACTTTTTTTTTTTTTTTTTTTTTAATTAAAATTATTAGGTTTTTTTATTACATTTATTTGGATTGAAGGAAAAGTTAATCAAATTAGGTTCAAGAGAATTTATTTTTTTTCCAAATAAGGTCCTTGTGCATATTTTGTTCATAGTTAACTATGTATTCAGATTTCATAGCGACTGTAGTAAACATTTAGAATATATAGCACCTATATTTTCGTTGACTAAATCTATACTGTAATTTAGCTGACTAAAATGTTGTGGTATTTAGTCGACTAAAATTAGACTTAATCTAAAAAAAAAAATTAAGACGACTAATTTAGGACTAAAACAAAAATGAGTTTTAGTCAAAAGACTACGACTGAACTCTACCGGACACACAGTCTGACCCACGTCCAATAACGGCTGCAAGAATGTGCAATAACGTTCATTATGTTTCTTTTATTTCATGTCATTTTTTCTTTATTGATATATTTACGTTAATATTTGCAAAAGAGGGGAAAAGACGGAGTCAGTCCAAACCCTATTCCTTGTTGTCATTGCCATTTGGCCAATAAAGTTTTCTGATTCTGATGACTGAACAGACGAAATGAACAATCTCTGTGAAAATGAACATGGTACAGCAGTTGTTGACGGCGTGTGTGTTGTGATCATCAGCAGGAGAAGTGGAGGAGTCGCAGGAGAGCAGTATGACTGACGCAGACGACACGCAGCTCCACACGACGGAGAGTGACGAGGTTCTGTAGCCCACGCTGGACTTCTAGCCTGAACACAATGCCAATCTGGGAGTTCCCAGCTCTGAAAAATACAGGAAGAAGAGAGAGAAAAAAAGGAAAACAAACTGCTGCTAATAACAGTACCTCCTCATTTCTGTTTTGTTTTTCCGTTCCTTTCTTGCCTTTTTTTTCTCTCATTTTTTTTTTTTTTTTCTCCTGTCCTTCATCATCCTCGTCACATCTTGGTCGTGGTCATCATGCCTTAGCGGTCCTGTGTCTGGCGGTGTCATGAATTACTCTGATTGCCCTTTCCTGCCAACGACTGAGTCGGTCTAGTCGATTGTCAACACAAGACTTTAAAAAAAGCCACTGGCATTTTACGGATAGGTCTGTCTCGATGCCTTTTATGTTATTTACTCTGAATAAAGCATTTACTCTGAATAAAGCCCTATGTACGTGATGGTTCTCTTTTGATTGCCCTTCTTTGGCGTTGAAGTGATGAGGATGGAACAAAATCCATTCGCATTTGGACATCGACTGTCGAGGGTGACGAAATGTTCAAAGCTGCGGTTAAATTACATTTCCTGATTCGTAACAAGATCTAAACGAGATTCCGTTTGTACGCATACATGCTAAGACAAAAAATTAATGCTGGTTATCAAGTCCACATGTTCTAGAACGTAATAAACCTTTCAGTTCTAGTGAACGAGACTGATAAGAGATGTCAAGGAGTCCTCAATGAACTAAATATGCTCTTGGTTTTCACATACAGGAGAATTTTAGAGAACACTACTAATAAAATGTGCATAAATATTCTTTGGTGTTTTTTTTATACGTGAATATTGTGAATGGTTTGGATCTCTGCTAAACGGTTTTTGTTTTACATTTAAATGAATCAAGTGTCTCGGAAAAAATGACTGTGAAAGAGCAGAGGGGGGTTTAGTTTTTCAGTAGCGACATTAAAAATGTCTCCATTTGATTTCACGATGATGTAGAAAATACTTTTTTTTTTTTTTTTTGGAAATACATTTATTAACGACAGTGCCAACGGCCGACGTCTTGTACTTAATGCATCATGGCATTTCGGAATTACTGATTGTTACGCCATCAGCACGTATTAGAAATGCGACGGTGGCCCACCGAACGTGCTTAAACTTTTAATAAACACGCAAAACAACAACTTTGTTTTTAAAGTTAATTTCTAATAACTTTCACTCGTTAGCCCGACTCTCGCTAAAAACAAGCAAGCCAGCCAATCAGCGGCCGCCCTTCAATCCGCCGACCAATCACGAGGCGCAATAAGGCGGCGTTTCCGGCTCAAGTCTGGTTGATCTGTGCAGGTAAGCGAACGTCAATTCTACACTCTGTCACGCAAAACCAACACAATTCCGTCTATTTAACACGCGAAACGACACTGTTTGAGACGCATTTGTCGTTTAACTCGCGCAGGAAGCCGCTTCTCATTCGTGTCTCGACACACAGAGGACGCTTGACGTTGTGATAAAGTAATTTCATTCGGAGATGGCAGTCAACAGGCCAAATTGTGTTTGCGTTCAAAACAGCCTCAGTTCGGCGGAACATCACTTGGAATAACGGTGACGCGACACGCACACACACACGCACACACACACACACACACACACACACACACACACACACACACACACACACACACACACACACACGCTAAACCCGGTGTAAACAGGCCCACCACCGAACCGATCGCCCGATTTACGATTTACTCGCCCGCTGTCAAAAGTTTTGTCGTAATCTAGGAATTTGACAAACGTGTCGAACCACGGAGCGTCGCAACTTTCATCTGAAACGCGTTTTGTTTCGGAATTTAACGTTGTGGACCACAGCGACACAACTTGCGGTGATTCTCAAATCAAATTCGAATTGTATTTGTCACATACAAATTATACGTGGTACAACATGTAGTTAAATGTGTTTTTTTGGGTC
Source organism: Paedocypris sp. Pulau Singkep (assembly GCA_017309775.1). NCBI lineage: Eukaryota > Metazoa > Chordata > Actinopteri > Cypriniformes > Paedocypris > Paedocypris sp. Pulau Singkep. The sequence continues at coordinate 9,037,820 of MU204432.1, forward strand.
GTTCTAGCATTAAACCTAGGGATGGGGGAGATACAACAAAATGTGCAAAGGGGGAAAATACCAAAAAGAAAAAGAAAAGAAAATACCAAAAACACAATAAGAACACAATAGAAATACAATTAAAAACAAGATATGAAGATAAAATGAAAAATGAATAAAAATACACAATTTCCGAGATAATTAAGTACAACTGAATAACGCCAAAGTGAGTCGAAGACACATGTACAAAAGTGAGTCGGTTTAAAGTGTTCAGTATCAGGTGACTAAATTCTGGGGTGAATTGTGCTCACGTTGTGTTTCTCAATTGTGTATTCAGGACGTTTTGTTTTGTTTAAAGTTTTGTTTGATGACGCCGACTCCGACTAAATGTAGAAACTGTTTGTTACGTTACACTGTAAAGTATGAGTGCATTCATTTCACTAAAGTTAAAGTTAACGGTAAAATGAATGCAGTCGTCTGCAGGCTGGATTAATGGGTTATGGCCCGCGGGCCGTGGGTTGCCCACCCAGTTATTTATATACTCGTTGATTTGACCCACTCTGTGTCCAGAAAGCTATTAAGAAACAGTTTTAAGAAGAATGACATTGTTGTGCTTTACAGAATCCAAACGTGTCAGCTAAAGGAAGGCTTGATTTTGGCTGCATTTACACTGAATCTTTCCTAAAGCTATATACAAAAAAATGTAAAACATGTCATAAGAACAAACCAACAATATTTGGTCGGGTGAAGATGAACCAACTGCACCACATTAAGAAAACTGTGCTACTGTGTAACCAGCATATTATAAAAATGTCAATATCCTTTGATTTTTTTTTGTGTTCAACAGATTGGGATTAAATCATCTTTGTTTGGATACAGACTCGCACACTAACGTTGGGAACGATGGAGGCTTCTGTTCATTCTCAGAGTAGACTGAGATCAAACGTTTCAAAGGTAAGATTGGCTGAAGGTGACTGTATAATATATGTATATACATAATTATAACGACATATATATATGTCAAAATATATATATATATATATATATATATATTTATTATATTCTTTACAAGCAAGTTGTCTTTGTGGTATGCATTAATTTGAAAAAACAAGATTTCGTGGAAAAGCGCAATTTCCCCTTTTAAACAGGAGGTGGTGCTATTGTAGTGGTTGCATTTAAAACTAATAATGTCTTAAAAATATTTTTTATCAACTTGAATTTTTTTGCTTGATGCGTTGAGTGAAACATAGTATCAGGGCTTAATTTTTCCGTTTTTGTTTTACTTTATAAATGTATAAATATCTTGACGTTTTTGTGAGAGCGCTTCAATTGCTTCAAAGCGAGTACAAACCGCAAGGAAGGTTGTTTTATACAGCCCGATGAAGGAGATTCCAGCATTATTTGAGAGGACGTTTACAGTCTTGGTTTATTTTCTTCAGCCTGGAGTTCCCTCTAGTGGACACGTGTTTTCTTCACGCAGCCTGCTTACTTCACAGTCATTTAGCAGACGCTTTTATCCAAAGCGACTTTACAAGTTATTACAATGTCGTACAATTTTTCCTACACCAGACTGAACTAGAAGAAGAAAACCTTTATTTGTCCCATCAATTTGCATTTTGCAGCAGCCACCACAAGTATCAAGTAAAGAATACACAATGGTAAACAATAAAGGATACGAGTGAACAATAATGCACATATTGTAATATTGAACAATAATAATAACAACAATAATAATAATAATAATAATTTATTAGATTTTTATTTGAACGGCACTTCAAATAAAGACCACTAGGGTCTTCTCAAAGTGCCTCTTACACTGCAGAACACTCTACACACTGGGAAAGCCTTGTTGAGGGCGTGGCCTTACAAACGTCAAATTCGTCATTCGTGCTGCTTTATTTTTTTCTCTCTTTGAAAAAAAACAAAAACAAAACAAACACAACAAAAGATAGATGTAGATATGTAATTAAAGATATATAGATAGATAAATAGATGTAATAAAAAAGATAGATATAGATATGCAATTAAAAAAATATAGATACATGTAATAAAAAGGATATAGACATGTAATTATAGATAGTTGGTTGTAATAAAAAAGATAGATATAGATATGTAATTTAAAAAGATAGAGATATATAGATGTGTTATAACATAGATAAATCGCTAAAGTATATACGTAAATACTGTATATTATTTAGCGCTCTAGCGCTCGCTGAAGCGCCCTCTTGTGGCCACGCGCGTGGTGGCGTCTGGCGCCCCCGGTGGCCACACGCGTCATCGCGCGCCTCTCCCGCCACTGCGCCGCTCGGCTTCATTCTGTTTGTCAGACTCGCGATCCGAGGCAGAGGAGCGAGCCGCCATTTTCCCCAGCTCGTCGCTTCCCTCTCGAACGACAACAACGCGCGCGCACGCACGAAAGGCGGCCTCAATCGCCGCGAATCCAGCGCTCGCGCGGTCCACAGGCGCGGGGGAAGACTCGCGCTCGAACACGGGGCGGAAAGGAGCGTCACCTCAGCCGCGTTTGGCGTCTCTTTCTCGGGGGGCGAGCGACGAAGAGCCGCGCGGGCTCCCACGGCTCCACTGCCCCCGTTCCTTGCGCCCATTTCGCGCGGAGGAGTGGGAGGAGAGAGAGAGGAGGGGGGTTACCGAGCACCGGAGCCAGGCCGGGGGCTTGTTTTCCTTCTCCACCTGACCGCGGAACCGACGAATCTGCATCTGGATCATCGCGATCGTCTGGCGTCGGGGGATTTATCACACGCGTCTCCCCCGTCATCACGTGGTAGGTTCCTCCTCGGCTCTTTGTTGCCTCCAAACGCGACATTTTTGCGGTCGCGCGTCGAGGGGCGTTTTCAACTTCGCCGTCGCGGGCTTTTGTGGCGTCCCGCGCGCCAGGCTCGACCGGCCGGACCATCAAGGTTGCAAAATCCGGCCCGAGCCGCGCGCACCTAATTATACGTGTCAACTTTCCGAACGAGCGCGCGCGCGGGCGGCGTGACGGATCGCGCGTTCGGCGTTGACTTTTTTTCCCGAGATGTTTTTTTTCCCCTTCCCAATCCCGGGCCTGCGGATTTCCAGTAATGCCGATTATAATACAATAAGTGTCGCGCGGGCTCTTTAAGACGTCACGCTCGGGCTCGATCGCGTGTCGGTTTGGACGTCGCGCTTAATTTCCGGCGAGTGTTTAGTAACGTAAATGACGCAATCGGGCTGTAAACACTGCTGCGGTGAGTCCGGACTGGGAGTTTTCCATGACTAGCGGGCATTGCATAATATTTAGGCTCGTATCATTATAACTATTGTTATTACCAGCATCATTTCCGTCAGTTTTTTTCAGAACAGGCCGCTCCAAAAACACTTTTTCGTGTCTATTCGTTTCGGAAGTGTCACTGGTTCTGTAAACGCAAGCAGCTTTTTGCGTGTGTTTTGTCCCGGTCCCGGTCCAGCTTCTCGCCCTGTGGAGTTACTCAGCGCTGAGCGAACCTGTGGTCGGTGTAACGCGCGGTACTTTTCCATTATGTAACGTGTCTTACGTTGCACATTTTTCGCTGCACTCGGTTGATCTCAGGTCGCGGATAGATAACCAGTTCCGCATGTGGACGTGCGTCGTGGGCCGCTTTGATTGGCATGTGGGCGACTTTTGACGGTGGCCACACGTGCTCCTCATCATCCTCATCTTCATCTTTATCATCATCTGTGACGTCACGGGGGCTGTTTGTCTCTTTGATGCCAGATGTGGCTGAAACAAAGACCCCCCCCCCCACCTCTCTCACACACACACACTGTATTGATCTCTGATGAGTAGTGTGTGTGTGTGTTTTTTGTCTCTCGCGTTCGGAATCTCGTTTTCCTCGAGCCGTTATTTAGTAATATTCCAGCGTGGCAGGGAGCCGAGCTGTTAATCTGACCCTTTAAGAGTCTCTCGGGGGGTCAGTGCGTGATTATGAGGTGTTGTGTTATTTTCCGTCGGTTGAGATTTATCCCGACGCACACACACACACGCACTCCACCTTTTCCCAGGAAACGCTATTGCGTAACGCGTCAATATTATCGACAAAGTGCATTGTTTTGTAGTTGTGAGGTACAGTCACGATAGAGATGCACGATTAATCGTTAAAAGATCGCGATCTCGTTTCTGCCTTCACGATCTGAATCCAGCATTTATACGATTCTGCTACACAATAAAATTGTTAAAAGATCGCAATATTGATTCTGCCTCTTCACGATCTGAATCCAACAATTTCTAGCGAGAGGACGAGTGAATTTAATGCTGAATTGTGTGTGTGTTTACACTCAGCAAACCACATACAGTAAACATTCACAGTTGAGGACAAAATTATTAACCCCCCTAAAAAACTAGTTGTTTGATAAATATTTCAAAAGTGCGTTTGAACGGAGCTAATCATTTTGTTCACAACTGTGCATAATACTGTACTTTGTTTAATTTTATTACGTTTATTGGTGATTCTTTCCTTTTCAACATTCCTTTTACATTATAATAGCACACATTACTCTGCTTTAACTTTAAATAAATGGAATGAAAAATATATTGCTACCTGATATATTTGACTACCTGATTTTCAGGGTTGAATATTTAAAATAATCAAATATCCGTAAAGAATCGTGAAAACAATTGTGATCTTTATTCTAAGCAAAAAAAATACCGTGATTCTCGTTTTATCCAGAATTGTGCAGCTCTGTCGCGGTGTACGGACGGTTCTGCTTATGTCACGGTCCGTTATGTCAGCGGAGGAATTACGCGGCGGGTCATTCGAACGCCGCGATTGCTCGGATTGTTCATTAATTGGCCTCTTCTAGCGACGGTTTGTGTGTTTTCCGCCCGCGGGGTGATCTGGACCCGCGCGGAGCCAGCGGGAGCGTTCGCTTAATCCCATTAAGAGCCGTTTGGAATATCGTTGTGCCCGCAGCTCAATGTCGCCATCGCTTTGCCATAAACACCAAGGTCACGGAGAGTTCTGGAAGCTTCTCCGGAGACGAGCGAGGCCGACACGCAGCGCCGGGAAAATCCCAGGCTGTTGTTTTCTGGGGAAAGTTCAAGGTCGAGGACGCGTCCAGCAGGCCCAACGCAGGCCGAGGCCGCAAAAATGCCCACGGAATCAGGTTCTACTCCATCTGAACAGCTGCGCTTAACAATCAGAACGGATGGATGGATGGATGGATCGATAAATAGATGAGACAGACAGACAGACAGACGTGTAATATGTAATAGACAGATATGTAATAAAAAAAAGATAGACATAAATATGTAATAAAAAAGATAGATAGACATAGATAAAAAATATACAGACAGATAGACAGACGTAGATGTGTAATAAAGATAGACAGACATCTTTATGTAATAAAAAAATATAGATGGATAGATAGATAGATATGGATAAAAATATATACACAGACAGACAGACAGACAGACAGACATAGATGTGTCATAAAAAAGATAGACCGACATAGATATGTAATAATAATAATAAAAAAAAGATAGACAGACATAGATATGTAATAATAAAAAAAAAAGATAGACAGACTTAAATATGTAATAATAATAAAAAGATAGCTAGACATAGCTGCGCTGTTCAGATGGAGTATAACCTGGCTCTTCGGTCATTTTTGCCATGTCATTGGTAGAGTGGAGGTCTTTTTTTTTTTTGTTCCAGTGGTTTTTAATTAACTTTTCCATTTCTGTGGGCTGGGGTAAGTGGAGTCGGCTCAGCGGGAAATGAAAGCATGAGAGCTGCGTTTCTGAGCCGAGGTCAAAGCTGACGCCGTTAAATCCCCTCGCACTGGTAAACTAGTGTAAAGACTAGTGTAAACCGTCCTGTTGTGTACTGGTCACCTTTAATGTAGAATAATGTTACTCTACGTGCAACAGTGTAGAGTTGCTACTTTTGGCTCACTATATTGCAACAAAACTATTGAGTTTTATTTTTTGATTGTGGATTTTCTTTTAAATGCTGTATTTACACGAATATAAGCACCCCCTTGATTTTTCAGGCACAAAATAAAAAGAAAAAGTTTTTTTTATATATACGTATATATATATATATATTTTTTTTTTATTGATGTTTCTCGTTCAATTAAGATTTTCTTGAAAATGTATATTTTTTTCTTAATCTGACTTGTGACTCGTATCATTTTATATTGTTTTACTTGAATAATAGTTAACAAAAAGTCGATTCTAGTGGTCAGAACTGCATTTCCCCAGCTCAGGCCTGTCTCAAGCTCTCGGTTTATCTGACGCTGTGTGAAGAGAAGGATTATTATCCCCTGTGCAGCGACCCAGCGTTTTGATTGTGTCTGTTCCTTGGTTTTTATTTTCTCGTTGCTCGTTTTCTTCATTTTCGACTGTTTTGACTCTTTCTGTGATGACACATTGGACTCGTTTGTAGCCGGTTGAGCTAAGCTAAGCTAAGCGGTCGTGGTTTGTAGTCTCTGTTTGTTGTAAAATAAATGATTGTACTGTATTTAGTTTAATCTTACTACTTTCAGTGTTATTTAGTCTCTGTTAAGTGTGGCGGCGTGTCTAATGTTTCTTTATTTCTGTTATTGAGCTAATAAAAGCTTTTACTGTAGCACGTCTGCCTACCAACCATTGTTTAACATTATATAGACGCACACGCGGCGCTGCATAAAGACGACGTGTTTTTGTTTATTTGTGATTGTTCCTGACTTGAAATATGAAAAAACGGGGGCGTAAATTTGCGTTCATATTGGAAACCGGCGATTATACGCCTCACAAGTTTTCGTGCGTCGAAAATTCGAAAATAAGGGCTGCTTGTGTTTGCATTAATACGGTATTGATTATTCATAAGTTCAGTGAGCGGAGCTTCTAGAAAGAGCAACGTGTCATTTTATATTTTGTAGACCTAATCACAACTGCGTTCATGAGGTGTGTGTGTGTGTGTGTGTGTGTGTGTGTGTGTGTGTGTGTGAATTGACGGAAGCGTGCGTTGAGATCAGTGTTTTCGCCCTGTTCTACATACTATATTGACGCACACACATTTATATCTGGCACCCACCTGGTTTTTCAGGCAAAAAATAACATTTTCCCCCAAAACATTTTTTAAATTGTGTTTCAATAAATAGTATTTCTGGCTAGATGGTTACATTTTTCTCTTGAAATACTTTTTTCTTTATTTACCAAACCTAACTTGTGGCTCGCATCACTTCGATATCTTAGTTGAATAATGTATTTAAAAAAACATATTCAACCAATTAGACCTGGACCTTCAAGAATCCACAGTGGCTTTCTCCCATGAGCCTTTGCATGCCTGTCAGAGCCCCCGTGCCGCCAGTTTTAGACGGTCTTTATCTGGTGCACCAGACCGAGCGTTTGGATCAGAGGTGTTCAATTAAAATTTAAAGATTTAAAATTTAAATTAAAAAAATTTTCGGAAGCGAAGGTCCAGAAGTATAATATATTTATGTATATATAAATATTTACCGATATGTATTCCTTCTTAATTAGCCTGCCTATAATCAATAGTTGATTGTCAAATCAAATGATTTCAGTACAATTCAGAAACATTTTGACCAGTTTATTGTTCTGTAACATCGAACTGAGCATATATTTACTATGTTGTCTAAGTTATGAAATAAAGGCAGGGCTACTTTAAAAAAAAAAAAGAAAGTATTAAAATGTTCAAATGAAATGCTTGACTTTTGAAAAGAAATGATAAAGAAAGAAAATGCATAAAACAAACGTTACCTCCTTTTACATCTCTGCTCAAAAGTTTTAGAAAAGGCAAAACATATTTCCTTTGCTACATAATGATGACAAATTTCTATTTTTTTAGTGATTGCTTCAGAATTGAATTGTGTGGGAAAGGGGTGTTTATATTTTTATATTTACGTGCATATTTGAAATCGGCAAATATAAGCAAGTTGTCATGAAGTCGTCTAAAATGTCATGGATTGTTATGTCAAGTGTTTTATGCAAGCGTACTCTCGCAAAGCACAGGAATTCTAAAAATGGGGGCAAAATTAGTTTTATTTGCTTATCAAATTGCAAAGACTTTTTTTTTTTTTTTTTTTTTCCCAACCATGACAATTAATGACAAGATAATTTATGACCGAATGATGGAGAGGAAGGAATGACAGAACAGATAGCACATAGAGCGAGGCAGGAGAAATTATTAATTTACATTTTTACTTGTCTATATCTGAAACAAATGATTAGTTTATTAGTAAATTGGCACAATAGCAAAATCCTGGAGGGACCGAAATACGTCCTTCACGACTTTCAGTTGTAGACGACCTTCAGACGTCCTTCAAAAAGGACATCACTTTCTTCCAGTAGACGTTCCTGACATGTGAAAGAACAACTAACGTTCTCCGTGATGAGGAGCAAAATCTGGGTCAGGTTCTCACTAGTTCTCACATTACGGACCGTCATCTTGGCTCCGTGCTGGGAATCGGTGTGACTTATCTCGATCCAAACATTCCCAAACCGGTTTCTGAAAAAGATCTGCGGACGTCGCACTAAATATTTACTTTACAGTCGTTTAGCAGGCGCTTTTATTCAGAGCCACTTGTTTTAACGAAGCAACAACTTCCTGCTTTACACGGGAATCGAACCCGTGACCTGGTGTTTCAAACACGGACAGTCGATTAATCGAAAAAGAATCGAAATTCAGAACTAATTGTTCAATTTCTTTCAGATTGATTATTTCGATTTAGTTTTTGTCTAAGAAAACGTCCTCGTGTAGAGTCACGTGACCTCGTCAACCAATTGTTTACGTTGACAATTTGTCACATTAAATTGGCGCATCAAATATTTGTTTACAAAAGATGTAACTTGCTCATTTTCCATGTAAATGAGAAAATATTTGAACTAGTTGTTTTGCTTTCAAATGTGCAAGTTGTTTACTTTTTGTTTTTTGATAAGAACAAAGTGAACCAAGAACAAAGTTGCTTTATTTAGGCACCGTGTGCTTTAATTTCAGTTCAGTAAATAATCATATAGAAGATATTTGTGTGTTTCCTTCAATTGCTTTGAATGCAGTAATGCGCACTTTATTCAAAAATCTCTCACTTTTAAAATGTGATCATATTTATTATGCAAAACCTGTCAGTGAACTATGAAGGCTATACATGCATAAATCATTATATATCATAATAATCAAATATGTGTGTGTTTAAATATATTGTATATGTGTGAAAATAAGAAATAAACCCCCTTTTCCATTTTTAGTCGCTCAAAAACCAGGTTTGTTAAAAGAAAAAGTGTTTTAAGAGAAGTGTTAAGAACTCTCTCAATCTCTCTTTTTCTCTCATTCATTCCCCCATCTCTCCTTCTTTCTCTCATTTGTCTCTTTTTCTCTCATTCATTCCCCCATCTCTCCTTCTTTCTCTCATTTGTCTCTTTTTCTCTCATTCATTCCCCCATCTCTCCTTCTTTCTCTCATTTGTCTCTCTCTTTCTCTCACTCTCCCTTTCTCTATCTTGCTCTTCTCCTTTTCTCTCTGACACTCAATCTTTTTCCATTTCTCTTCTCCTTTCTCTCCTTTTCTCTCACTTTCTCTCATTTTCTGCTCTATTTTCTCTCCTCTCTCTCTCCTGCCCTCTTGCACCTTGTCTCTCTCTTTTCACCATTTTTATTCTTTCCTCACTCTCTCAGTTTTCTCTCTCTCTTTCTCTCCCTCCCTCCCTCCTCTCGTGCTCTCTCTCTCTCTTTCTTTCTCCAACATTCTCTTTTTCTTTTTGTCTCTTCTATCTCCTGCTCTCTCTTTTTCTTCTTCTTTTCACTCCTCCCCTTTTCTATTCCTTTTCTCTATTGTTTTCACATCTCTCTCCTTTCTCTTTGTTTTCTACTTTCTATTTCCTGATCTCTCTCTCTCCTTGTCGCTCTCCTCTCTTTCTCTCCTTTTCTCTCCCTCTCTACTTCTTTTTCTCTCTCTCTATTTTTCTCTCTCTTCCTTTCTCTCTCTCTATCTCTCTGTCTCTCTCTCTCTATCCGAGTGCTCCGTCTCAAGCCTTCACCCCATGTAGCGGTTTTTGGTTGTTCTGACTTCACACAGACTCGTGGTCACGTTCAGACCGTGGTGAAACGTGCGGTGAAGACGTGACCTTGAGCTTTTAAAGGTCGTCAGGTGCCCAGTGATGGATGGAGAAATAGAGCGACGTGACGGCAAATGCCAAAACATGTGGTTTTTCGAGGGAGAGTCGTTTCAGTCGCCTGACGTTCAGATTTTAGGCGTAATATGGATTATCAAAATATTATAATCTTAATATCTACAATATTGCATTAACGTCGTACATTTTTTTTTCCATTTGTTTCATTATTTAGATTTTTTTTTTACTGTTCTTATAAAACATAACGCAGAGGTGGGAAAGTGGCGAGTTTTCCCAAACCAGTTTTAACGGTTTCATGGAAGAGGAAAATGTATTAAATATGAGAGCGTAAAGTCTTGTGCTGGCCAACCTCTTTCTCTCTATCGTAATGCTTCGCCAGGCTTGTTTTAATGTGGAATTCTTGCTGTCCATTCGCCTTCGTTGCCTTATCAAACTAGTCGCGGGGAAGTTAAATGATGGTGGCTGTGGTTCAGCGGTCAGGAGTTGCTGGTTTGAATCCTGGTCCTGTTAGTTTGAGCAAGTCGTGCCTGGTATTGAAAACCGCTATTGAGTTACAATATGGATTTTTGCAATATCGTGTATAAAGTCACACATTCAAGAATACAAACGTTTTATACATGTGTATGTACTAACACTTTAGTACAGCTTCGTTACAACTTTACGAAGTTAATGTAGACATTGCTAATCGAACGCAGAAAACATTGTAACGGGCTGAACTAATAGATCACACCCGCGACCGTTTTCATTATTTTTAATCGAATCGTTTGTAAACGTTTGTTTCGAGCGAAGTTTGGATTCAGACTCGGAGACTGAGAGTTTACGCTTTCTTGCTCTCCCTCTCTGTCTCTTTCTCGCTCTAATTTTTTGAGTAAAAGCAAGGGATACTACTTTTAAATACGATACTTTATTAAAAATGGCAGATGCTTATCCGGGTTACCCCCTGCATCTAATTGCTTAAATAAGTTACAGTACAGATTTTTTTGTACAAATAATATATTTAAGGTCTACTCAAATTGGTGGCAAAAAGAATTTTTTTATTTTTTTTCACCACCAACAAATTTTTGTGATTTTCGTGCAAATCTCTTCCACTTGAGTAATAAATCGTTTTGGGACTTTTTTTTTTTTTTTGGCTACTTGCTCTGATTGGTCAAAGATCTCCGCTGTCACCGACCACGACAGGTCCTAAAACTAAAATCGAAAGGACTTTGCAGATTAAAAAATATTTTTTTTCTTGACATTACTGTTGCGAGAAACGTAACTATCCATTTTTACTTAAGTTTATTTAAATTTACACAAGGTATTACGTGTTATTGTATTGCTGTTGGACAACCAGACGTTCAGGGTTAAATCTTTGAAATAAAAAAAAATCCCAAATCGTGATCTTTATTCTAAGCAAATAATATCGTGATTCTCATTTTATCCCGAATCGAGCAGCTCTACCTTAAAATCGCCCTCAAACATAGTTAAATTCCACTTTCTACTTTGTATTCTTTCAATTTCTAAAGTTAAATACGAGTGTAAATCTTCTCGTGTCATTTCAGCTCGTCAGGCTTAAAATCACGTCATTTAGCTGTTGTAATTGATCTTGTTGGATCTTGTTGGCGTCACGGCCTCCAGATGCTGGTTTCTTTAGTCCCGCCTCCGATACCAACACGCTCGTGGACCATCAGCCGCTGGGGATTCTGGGTAATCGGCTGACGATGACGGGACGGTGGAGCGCTACCTGTGTGTCATTGTTCAGACGAGACAGAACAAACACGGCGGATGTTACAGCACAATGCCGCCTCTGTTGCCGCCACGCTGGTGTCGAAATGTGCGTGTTTGAATCGCCGCTAAAGAAATGAACGCAATTTCTGAATATGGTGCATAGTAGAGCTGCACCATTCTGGATAAAACGAGAATGTTTTTTTTTAGCTTGGAATTTACGATTCTTTTCACGATTCGTTCTGGATAATAATGAAAGACTTGTTTCTAAATGTTTATCCATCAAAGATCATTGAATTTTTGTCAGAGATACGTATTGTCAAGCTTATTTGAATATTTTATGTATATTTTTACGGAAATGTTTTACATGAATTTTAACTTTGCATGATACAATCGTGTATGCTTTTTTTGTACATAGTTTTAAAATTGTATATGCTCTGAAGCTGAAATGGCAATAAACAAAATAATATTAAAAAAAGGTCGTTATGGATATATTATAATTATTTTACCAAAACGAGTCGTGATAAAAAATTTCGGCAGTTAGGATTACTTCAGTTGAGTGATTTGTGCAAAATTAACGTTTGCGAAACAACCAAAGCAAGACATTTCTTGTTGCCTAGTGGTTTGCAAAATGTATTTGTTTTAAGTCAAATGCATAGTAGAAGGGAAAAAGATTTTAAGTTACCGTCTGTAAAAACAACGCTGAAACAAAGGTGCGTTTCATTTATTGGTGTCAAGTATTGGTATTGTTTGGAAAATGACCTCAGAAAATGTTCCAGTGTCACTACATTCAAGTGTCGTTGTGAGCAGAACATGATACAACTGTATAGACAATTATTTAAATTGTGTTTGGTTTTTTTAGTGCAGAAATTGCCATCTGTGCTTGTCATTTGTTAGTTGTGATAGGAAAATAACACTTGGTCTTCTTCTTACTCCTGTTCTTAATGTGGAATGTTTAACACTACCACTAAAAAAAATGAACAAATAAAAATGAAATGAAATGAATGAAAGGGAAGAGCAGCTGTTTTAGTTTTAAAGACGCGCGCGAGAAAATTCAGCTTGTTTTGTTTTTATCAAAGTCCGTTTTCGTTTGTAAATCTTGGTTTCACCTGCGCGAGGAAAAAAAAAGCGTGACGACGTTTACAAACGAGGTCCAAAAACGAAGATTCTTAACACAGCTGCCTCCCAAAATTTTTCCAATTATGTTATTGCGATCTACTAAAATATAATGCCCACAGTGATAAAATACCAGCACTGTCTGTGTAGTAGAAAGTGATATGAATAATGATAATAAAGTTATGAGTTTAATCTTATTTGTCTTCCTCTATATTCCAACAACTGGAATGGAAAGGAAAACCACATTCTTGTGGGAGAGCAGAAGGAAAAGGAAAACTGCTGTAACCACAGCGACAAAAACAATTTAATTCAGCAAGGCACAAATAATTAAGAACTTCCAGAAACTACTAGCATGTAATTATGTAACCACAGCAACAGTATTCAAACGTTATTAACCACATGTGCTTTGTTGTTTTATTTATTTATTTTTTTTCAAATCTTTCGAGAAATTATTGCAACATTTGTATAATGTGTCTGATTTATTTGCAACAAATTGGGTGGGTTTTGTGATTTCAAATTGTCTGTATTTCGAAGTGGGCGGAGTCAGGCGGTAAAGCGCGACTTTGCGTCGTGGTATCTCGGTAACATTTAGGCTTCACGAAACGACCGCGGCGTGACGCGTATCGCTGATTCCCACTGTCCTCCTCCATCTGGATTATTCCGTCTTCAGAAAACAACTTATTCTGAATTTTTTTACCTGAACGATTCCATTTACGATTAGCCATCGTGCTAACAGGCGACGCGCTGAAATGTGGATCATTCCGTTACACATCTGAGTGAGTTTCTGCACGATCACTTTCTGCAACTTCCTTTCGTTTACAGTTCCATCAGCTGTTGAATTATCTGGAGTGTTTTTTTTTTCAAGACTACAAGTCGCGTTTAACTTATGTGCTAAATATTTCGTCGCGCTAGATGTTACATTTTTTATGTCCCAGTTGCTTTTATTTTTTTGTTTGTTTGTTTGTTACTGTTGCATTTTTGACAGGTCGCAAGGGTTATGATATTAAAGTTATAGTTTTCAAATCATGCATGTTATTTTCAAGACGTCATGACATAAACATTGCAACATGATAATGCTTACATGAAGTTACTATGACAATTTCTGATAATATAATTAACCTAACGCACTTTTGCATGTGGATGGTAACTGAAATTTCTATCTATCCCTCCCTTTATCTCCATCTATATAGATACCTACATGTATACATAAAGAAAGAAATATATATATATATATATACGATCTGCAGGCCGGATCCGGCCCCCAAAAATGTTTGAACAGACAAGGAAAGTTGGGAAAAAAATGCATAAAAGGCTTGGAATTAATATTTTTAAATGGCTACAATTTATGGATTATCCGCACTGTTTTCATTGAGACCGACTGAAGACCTTGGTCTCTACCTCACCTCTACACCCTCATTAGCCAAAATGTCGATATCCAAACGGAGAAAAGTAGTAAAAAGAATGTAGAATTTTCAAACAAATATGGACCGCCACCTATTTATATACAGAGATATTTCTAAGGAAATATGAGGTCATTCATGGAACGTTGTTCATTAAATTTCAATATGTTCCTAATGTTCATGTGCTTCTTTACTCCAAAGCGAAGGAAAGACGTGATTTTCTTTTTTGTGTGTGTATAGTATAATTTCAATGGTCCGGCATGACAAACAAACAATGTATATACAAATGTATATTATTATGAATTTTTATTTTAGTAGGTAATATGATCAGCCTGTTCTGAACTTTCAAACTGTCGGTCTTTTGCTCTTGTGGTGAAGCGATTCATTCAAACAAGGATTGTGCGAACCCAGTGTGACGAGACGTTCTGTGTCTCCTCAGGTGGTCCTCTGGCCCGGCGGTAGGTGGGTGGTGTGGAGCTGGCCTCGGCACCGGGGCCCGCCCCCTCGCCCGCCCCCTCCCCGCACTGCATGGCTGCGATGGCGCCCGCTCTGACCGACACGCCGGCCGAAGCTCACCGCATCCGCTTCAAGCTGGCCCCGCCCACCTCCACCCTCTCCCCCAGCGGCGTGGAGGCCAACGCTAGCATCCTGGTCTCCAGCAACGGCGGCGTGAAGCACAAGGCCCCGGAGGCCGGCCCCTGCAAGCCCCTGGTCACCTCCTACCACTGCTCGGATGTGACCTCGGCCCAAGAGTCCCTGGACCTGGAGGGCGTCCTGCGTCAGAAGCGCAGCATCCTGCCGGCCTTCATCCCGCACAAGCTGTCTGAGGAGCAGCTGAAGAGCATCATGAGCGGCCCGCCCCTCCTGCAGGGGGGCACTGTCAACGGCGTGGCCAAGAAAGCTTTAAACGGCGGCCAGCACTCCGCCAGCCTGTCCATCCACAACTCCCACCAGCCAACGAGAAGGAACGGTCCGTGTCGCGCGGAAGAGGCGGAGCTCCGGCCAGAACCCTTCCAGAACTGTCCCGCCAACGGAGAGGCCTCGCCCTCGCGAGCACTCTCGGACACGCCCTCGGACCGCCCACTGGAGCAGCCGGATCCCTCGGGGGCTCTGGGGGCGGAGCTGGGTGACCGCACCCTCCACAGCCACACCCGGCAGGGCGAGATCGAGGCGCGGCTCCGGCGTCTGCGCAAGCGGCTGCAGGTGGTGCAGGCCAAGCAGGTGGAGCGGCACGTGCAGCAGCAGCTGGGGGGGCTGGTGGAGGGCACGCTGGGCGCTCTGGACAGCAGGAGGCCTAGGGGGCGCTACAGCGACGCCCTCACCCCTCAGGAGCGGGACGGCCTGGGACGCTTCCTGAAGAGCGGATCTATGCCGGCGGAGTTGGAGCGGCTGGCGCTCAGTGGCACCACCAACCTGCGCTCGGCCGAAAGCGCCTTCGATTCCGACGCCACGGAAAGCAGCTCCGGGGGAGATTCCGATGTGGAGGAGGACGAGCTGGCGAGGATGGACATCGAGCAGTGCCACATTCCCATGTAAGTGCCGACTTCATTCGTTTTGCTTCGTTTTTGTGGAAACGGGTTAGTGCCAATTAATATCAAACTTCAAATTCGAAGAAACGGACAAAAATGCTTCACGGGCACGTTTGTTTTTGTTATTTTTTGCTTGCAATTACGTTGGATTTTTTTCGCTCTCAAACTTCACGTTTTCGTTTTGAAACTTTTTTTTTTTTTCCCACTTCAGGTTTTTCGTTCACTTTTTTTTTTTGTTGCGTTTGGATTTTTGACTTAAGCTTTCCGTGGGGGCGGCCCCTTACTCTGATTGGCTGGTGAGAATGTGATTGGCTGGAGTAGGGGGAGGAGTTTAGCGAGCGCTGAAACGCGTTCGTAATCGGAACGCCCTCATCTCCAAAGTTTTCAGAAAAACCAAAAAAATAAACTTAAATGTGAAGCATTTTCATTCGTTTCTTTGAAATGTACGTTTTTAGCACTAATCTGATTCCATACGTTTCCGCTGAAATTGCTGCTGGTTTCAACATGGCGGGTGTTTGGGTTTTACCGCTTTAAGGATTTATGACTCCTGCCAAGCGCGGTAAATGAATAACGGTGTTAATTCAAGCTTTATGATTCCTGATCTTCTCCTCAGCGGCGTGATGATGCGTGCTGGAGCTTTGAGATTCTGACGCAGTGTTTTATGATGGGGAGCGAGTCGAGTTATGAAATAATAATCGGTTAATCTGAATTGTTTTTTGGGACTGAATGCCATTTATTATGAATTATATAGTCTCCATGTCTATACATGTATCTCAGTGGATCCACCATCTTGATTTAGTTGGAGTAATAAATGTTTATAAAACCAACAGCACACACTGTTTACATTTCTATTTCATAAATATTTAGTTTAAATGTAATACATATTTAGCTTTGTTGTTGAATTTCGCAATATATCGCTTTTCCCAGATAAGACATCATTGATGATGTTTACAGTTTATAACTTTTCAAAGTACTTAAATTCTATACTATTATAATTGTATACTATTTTCAAAATGCCTGTCGAATATTTACATAGAATGGAATAGAACGACGGTATTGTCGTTGTATCACAGGGTTATAATGGAATTAGTAGCGCTGTTGTGATAACAAAATATACACACTGAATAAAACCAATATAAACATCTAAAATGTAGCAAAATATAGTACAGAAGGCAAGAAACAGTGTAAATATAACACAATGTACAAGAGCACAAAAAGATACAATTTGGCCAAAATATACCAGGCAAAATACAAATAATCACCATATTTACACATTGTATCACTTTTTCAGATTTCATTCACGTCGCTTGATGGCTAGAGATGAAAGGTTTCATAAGCCGTACGTTTACAAGAATTATTTCATGTATGTGCATGATTGGATTAAATATGAAAGATGGGGATGAGAATAAAAGACGGACGAGTTCTTCTCCGATGATTTTCTGCTTTGTTTACGTCCTTGTTTGCAATAATCTGCAGTAGAAGCGTGGGAAACCACCAGAGTAGCTGCGTACATCTTAAGCTTTGACTTCTGATGGGTTTTTTTTGTCGCTGATATCGATTCATTGTTGCAGACATCATCTCAAGAGTCATAAATGTCTTGTTTTCTTCAACTTTAGTTTGTTTTTTAAGATGCTACGTGCGGTGGTCTTCTTCACGGAAACCAGGATCTCGTTTAATACGTTTCTGGGTTTGTTGGCGTTTGGTTTTTGTTCTTGATCTCAGGAACATGCTCTTTTATTACTAGATTAAGATGTAAATGAATTTGCTGATTGTAAGAGCGCTAGAGATAGATGAAATTATGGACAGGTGTACGTACGGCATTGTGGATGGAAGATGCACGGATGGAATTATGGATTAATGGATGAATGTAATTATGGATGGATGAATTGATGGAATCATGGATGGATGGATTGATGGATCAATTTTTGGAAGAATGGATTGATTGATGGATATAATGGATTGATGTAATTATGGATAATAGATGGATAGAATTATGGATGAAATTATGGATTTATGGAATTTTGGAAGCACGGATGGATATATGGATGGAATTATGTACGGATGGATGATGGAATTATTGGTGAATGGATGGAATTATGGACAGATTTGGCTGGAAATATTGATGATAGATAAATGGATGGAATGATGCATAGATGGATGAAAGGATTTTTGGATAGATGGCTGGGATTTTAGATAGATAGATGGATGGAGGGTGGAGATCGAAGACGTGTCAATAATTGATCACACGCCGCTAAAGGGAAATGGCTGTGTTGTTTTTTTTTTTCTTCTTCCTCGATCAAGCGTGTGAAGACGCTCTGTGCGAAGATAACCTACATTTGCTCGGTCACATGACTATTGCGCAAGGACAAACAGGCTTACGTGGAGATTAGGCGGCGAGCGTGTTGACGTGGAGGCGAGTAACTTCAGCTCCATCACAACACGTTTCTCAGTGACTTATCAACCACAAGAAAAGGTAGAGCTATTTATTTATTTATTTATTTTTATTATTATTTGTTTTAAATTAATTTCAATTTGTTTATTTTATTTTTTTAAACATTTTAAACACCATTACGATTAAGGACGGATTGGTGTGTTTGTTTATTTTTTCAAATAAACAAACGACAAGTTTTCACTGACAAGTGAACTGACCCCGTAGTTCGATTATTTGAGCATTTTAATGTACATGCCCGTACAATTAATAAACGATTGTTTTGTAAGTTTTGTACAATAAATATGCTCACACTGAAAGTGAGAGAATTTTGAATAAAGTGTGCATTACTATTATTTTTATTTTCATTTAATTTATTTGTATTCAATAAATAATCATATAGAACATCTGTATGTGTTTCCTAAAGTTTTTTTTTTTTATTTTTTAAATCATCATCAACTTGAAGTTGAAACAATCTGTTCATTCTAATAAAAAGAAGGAAAACTAAATTACTTGCACATTTGTGAACGGAATTAATTGTTTTGTATTTTTTTGTATTTATATGGAATATGAGCAGTTCTCTTCTAAATAAAATAACATATTTTAGAATAACATATGCACAGTATATCCAGTAATAAAGTTAATGCAGTCATAAGTTCGTACTGAGAAACCAAAATGCGTTTTTTTTTTGTTTGTTTGTTTGTTTTATAAGTAAAGCGCCTCATTTTGTGCAAAAAATAATAAAACTAAATAAACAATTAAAACAAGATTATAATCAGCCTGGAAGAATTTGATCAATCGTGTTCAGAATTTCGTTTTTTTTTTTTTTTTAACGAATTGCCCAGTTCTACCAGTGAGTCACGGCCAGTCAGCAACACCAGGCTCGTGGGTTTTATTCCCAGAGGAAATGCCCCGGGACAAAATGGCCTTCTAAATGCAGAGACGTAACCGCTGCTGATGATTAACCCTCGCAGATCATTAACCGTTCTGGGAATAGCGGCGTCTCCACCATGTTCTCCGTCAGGATCCGTACAGCACCAGCAGATCTGTTGGCTTTCATGTGTCGGATGGCTGCTTTTGTTTTCCCTCCGCTTTAATCCTTTTAGTTGGAATGAAAGGAGCCGGCGATCTGGTCAGATGTCACAGACTTATTCCCGTCAGCCAGCTTTTTTTTTTAGTTCTGAGGTTTCGATTCTTCAGAGCCGCTCGTCTGATTTGCTTTTGGGAATCTGTTTGACTCCGGAAGGTTCTTTGCGCACGATGTATGAATATTAAAGACGAATGTGTAGTTTTGACGAGCTTCCGGGTTATTTTCAGTCTGTTTTCCAATAATTTTTATTTTATTTCCAATAATATTTATTGTAGTTTTGATGAGTTTCCAATAATTTCCTAAAAAGCTTCAATCAGCGGATGGCGCTTCAGGTGTGTTGTATTTCTGCCCGTGATTGTTGCTCCACACCTGCAGACTTTGTGTCCTGATTGGTTCTCTTTGGGTTTGCACCCGCCTTTCTCCACAAGCTCAGATTATGATTGGACGTTGTCACGAAAGGCATTTTTGTTTAGTTTTTATTCGTTGACGAAAGTGTCAATAAATGTAGTTGTAGTTTTCGTCCCTTAGCGGGAGTTTTTATATAGTTTTCGTTTCGTTTTCGTCAGGGAAAAAGTGTCGTTGGCGAATGACAAATATTTCGTCAACGCAATTAACACGGGTGACTGTGTCATGGTAGAGTTCGTGGCACTTTGATCTGGTGCACATCTCCAGCATCTGTTGTACAGGAAGTGAGAGTTTTCCGCGGTTTCCGCTTTTAAAGGCAAAAACAAACGCGCAGACTGAAAAACCGTGGTTCGCTGGCGAGTCGCGCGTCTCACACACACGCTGACACGCGACGTTACGTGTGTGATGACCGCGGCTCGGCCCTTGGCTGCACAGGAAGTGTGTGTGTGCGCAGCGCGATGCTTCTCTCGTCAGTTTGATTAAAAAAAAAAAAAAAAAAAAAAAAAAAAAAAAAAAAAAAAAAAAAAAAAAAAAAAAAAAAAAAAAAAAAAAAAAAAAAAAAAAAAAAAGCGACAACAAGCTTTAAGGAAATGAAACCGTAACCGTGTGAAACGTCATCAGCACTAGCAGTTTCTCTTTTTATTCCTCTTATTACTGCTATTTTCTTTTTTTTTTTTTTAACAATTTTTTACTCCTACTTGTCTTACTGTGGTATTTTTTTTACTTCATGTTGCAGTAACCAACTTTCTTTTTAAATTATCATTATTGTAGATCATATTATAAAGTATCGCAGAGACTAGTTTATTACTGCAAAAATCCAAAATGCGAATTCTTTTTATTTTTGTTTATATTCAAATGTACACCAGAATTTTTTTTCTCAAAAAATAATTTTTTTTCTTTATTATTTTTCCATTTACAACAACTTAGTTTATTATTGTTTTTTTTATTTACGAAAATCGCAAACAGTAATGGTATAAAGTGACGCAAGACTTCAAGAGTTAAATTTCTTTTTTTGGTTCATTCTGTTTAGCGTAGAAGGGGATTTGGATCAAAATGGTGGTCCGTGATTGTCCCATAATCCTAGCGGAAAGATCTCAGTCACGTGATCATCAGTACGACGAGTGTTTCACCATCTGAATGAATGAATGAATGAATACAAACATTTTCAGTGAACTGTCATTTAGTCTAGTTGTTTTTTGGGGAACGTATTTAAATCGTAAATGAAGCATATGACATCTTATAAATATCAAAACATGTTCAAAATATAAAAATGTATATAGGTTTAATATTTAAATCAGTATTATTTCTATCATTCTTATTTGAATAATTTCTATTATTTTTATATCAATTATTAGTCCACTTTCGTTTAAAAGACGACAAAACAATCCCTTTAGTGGCCAAACCTTCTGATTTCCTGTGTTGTAGTTACTCGCTCTGTCCTCCGCCTCATTAGTGCAGCAGCAGTCAATCAGCTCTCAGATGAATATTTAAGGCCGTCCTTTAAACATCAGGCCCGCTTTGTTCCATCCGCCCTGATGCCCTTTGGACCGCGGGATGCTGCAGACCACCGGCTCTAGTTTCTTATCCGTCTCCGTGGAAACCGACGTGTAGCAAACGCTGTCCGTCTGCTGCTCAATCTGCTCTGTGACCTTTCCCAGCCAGTACTTGCTTCTACCTGAGAGGGAAAATCGCTCGGGGGTTTGGCAACCCGGCCGAGCGCAGTACTAGTGGTGGCCAGCAGGGGGATATTAATACTCACCACAGCGCTTTTCTGTGTTCGCGCCGTCTGCGTCACGTGATGCTTTCAGATCCACCGCGGTTTTTACGTTTTGACGGAGCGGAAAAATTTGTTCCGCATTTGCAGCCAAGTCAATTCGAATGTAGAAAGTCATTTCGAATGTCAACGTTTTCACCGAGATTATAAATACGAGGAGAAGCTTCTGGAAGCCCTGGTGTGAATTCTGATGCCCACTTCATAGTGTCTCGTTTTCTTAAATGATATTGTTCCTTTATTATTAAACGTATGCCGGAGGAGGCGGGGCCTTTTTACTTTACCACACATGGAGTTAGACATCCTCCAGCGGCGAATAGACTGTAGGGGGCGGAGTCGAGCTATCGACGTCTGACAGGTTGACTCCACCTCCTGAACATTTATGAATACATGACTTTAATTTTGATTTAACTCCTTTTTAAATAATTTAAGTGGGTTTATATATATATATATATATATATGAGATTCATATCAACATGTCTGGTCTAAACTAGATTTGTTTTTCAAATCTAGTTTTCGGTTTGTTGTGAATTTATACAACAGATATTTTAAAGATATTTAGCTGAAGATCTGTGTTTTAATTCCGTTTAACCTCCTGAGTCCTGATGTCCTCGTCTGTGTACTGACCGTCACGGAATTATAGTGCTGTATATTTTGCAGTTATAGCAATGATGGCGTAAGAAAATAAGTCAAAATTGAATAGTGACACGCGGTATCTCCAACAGGAAATCATGTTAAAATAAAGTGACGCTTCATTTTTACACATTGCGCTAATGAAAGCTCAACTAGCAAAGCACATTTTTAAAAGAATATCATTTCCGAGCTTGAGTCTCTAGTGGTTAAAACGAGCTGTTTCTCCATATATTGTACACATGTATGGAAAACAAATGTGTGTTTTCCATACATGTGTACAATATATGGAGAAACAGCTCGTTTATAAACAGCTTCATTTATTTTCCTATTTAAGTATTTGCCATATTTGGGCTGAAATTCAGAATTGTCTGTATTGTCAGTGAGTTGTTGCGTTGGGTCTGTGTTGTCGTAATTCTAACTAGACGGAGCAGGTTTGCGTTTAAACTTACAATTTCCATTATTAACTCTGCGCTCACTTGCTCTGAAGTGAAGAATAGTCAATCTGAGCTTCTAGGAATTGATCTTTTTTTTTATTGCGTGTTCAATAAAGACCAATTCACCCTGATTGGTCAGGACACCGTTCACCTTCCGTGACCTCACGAACCAATGAAAAAGAGCTGTTGTTTTTTTTTAAATATAGAATAATATTGTTATTATACAATATAGGAAATAATATTGTTTTTCCCGCATTATTTTAAAACATGTCAATCTGGTAAATACTTTATTGCACTTTTCAGCCCAAAACTAATAAAAACCATTTCAATCAGATGATGATGATTGACGGTTTCTGGACATTTTGTTTAGTTTCATTCCTTTTTTTTTTTTTTTTTTAAAGTATTAATCAAATAAATGAGCAGGTAAAAATAATTACAGTCATTTATTTTTTTTATTCCAGTTTTATGTCACTAATCATGTACTCACACTTATTTATTTAATATAAAGTGGAATTAAGTTCCAGCCGTATTTATGCAAGTAATCAAGCCTGATATTAATCAGACGATTCACAGTTAATTTTAACAGTCAGTTTTAATTAATTAACACACTCTGACCTTGGCTCTGCGCGCGTGTGTGTGTGTGTGTGTGTGTGTGTGACGTTTATAACAGCGAGAGGTTGATCTGAAGGAATCGTAACCGTATTTCTGATCCGAAGGTTTAACAATTATAATTAACGTTAAGTAATATAGTTGGTCAAGCTAGTTAAACATGGGTGCGATAAGCGTGAAGGAGGCGGAGCTGACGCTGTGAGGTAGAGACACTTCCTGTCGCGGTGACTCACTCGCTCTCACTCATTCACCTTCACAACGCCAGCGCCAAACATCTGGATCTGCTTCAGCCTCCAAACATCTGCACATACTGAGATTACATAAGAGCTCTCTCTCTCTCTCTCTCTCTCTCTCTCTCTCTCTCTCTCTCTCTCTCTCTCTCTCTCTCTCTCTCTCTCTCTCTCTCTCTCTCTCTCTCTCACTCTCTCTCTCTCTCTCTCTCTCACGCTCTCTCTCTCACTCTCTCTCTCTCTCTCTGCCCCCCCCTCTTTCCATCTCTCTCTGTCCATCTTTCTCTCTCTTTCTTTCTCTCTCTCTCTGTCTGTCCATCTCTCTCTCTGTTCATGTCTCTCTCTCTGTCCATCTCTCTCCCGCTCTCTCTCTCCGTCTCATCTCTCTTTTTTCCCGTCTCTCATTCGATCTCTCTCTCTGACTCACTCGCTCTCTCTCTCTTTCTCTGTCTTCCTCTCTTTTGCTCCCCGTTTCTCTCCCCCCTCTCTTTGTCTCCCTCTCGTCCTCTCGCTATTTCTCTCTCTCTCTGTCTCTGTCTCTTTCTCTCTCTCTCTCTATCTCCCTGCCTCTAACTCACTCGCTCTTTCTCTTCTAGTCTCTTACTTTCTCTCCCTACCTCTCACTCTCTCTCTCTCTCTCTCTCTCTCTCTCTCTTGACCTTGAGGGTCGTGTGGTTTGATGACGTCACCGTTTTCTCAGTCGCCGCTCTAAGCTGATTTGCTGGTTCAGTAAGGCCCATATATGTGATGATCAGGTCAAAGGTCAAAGGCCATCTGTGTGTTTACATTCACCTCGCTTCATTGTTCCTAGTCCTTCAGCTCTTCCTCTTGCACTACGTCAGTCACGTGACCCGGAGGGGGCGGGGCTTTCTCTCTTTGTTCTCCAGACGACGTTCCGCTCGTTCTGACGCCGCAGACTTGATTTCCTGTGTTCTCGCGCTTCTCCTCCGCCCCGTTCTGTCATTTCCTGATACTCATCCGCTCTCTCTCTCTCTCTCTCTCTCTCTCTCTCTCACTCACTCACTCACTCTGGCCTTGCGTTTCTCACGTGGACGTTCTTCTTTACGTCAAACTCTCTCTGATGGTTTTGTCTGTAGTGGAAAGTTTATCGTCGTTTAAACGGATCATGACTTTAAAGTCTAAACGTGTTTTAATTGGTCCAGTATCACACGCATATTTGATAAACACTCACAAACATGTGTTTCTAAATATGTGTGTGTGTGTGTGTGTGTGTGTGTGTGTGTGTGTAAAAACACACATGTATAAATGTGTGTATACGTATGTGTGTGTGTACGTTCACTGTAAATGTGTTAAACTAAATGTGTAAAACTTGTTTTTTTGTTTGTTGAAGAGGTTTAAATTGTGGATGAAATATTGTATTTGTGTGTGTATTTATATAAGACTTTGAAATTGTGAATTATGGTTATATTGTGAAATTGTGTGTGTGTAAAACATACACATCTATAAACACAAACATCTATACACACATATGCACATACGTACATACACACATACACACATACATACATACTCTTTGTGTGTGTGTGTGTGTGTGTGTGTGTGTGTGTGTTTAAATAAGAAATTGTCGATGTGTTAAGAAATTGTTTGTGTTTCCAACAGACAATGGAAAGCACGGAATTCTGTCAAAATTTGATTTGCGGAGGAAATTAACTTGAATTTCAGTCATTTAAGATGTTGTGCGAATAAATTTCCTTTTTTTCCCCCAAGGCATTTAAATATAATTAAACCTCTTTAATTCTTGGCAAATCTGCATTTTTAAAAGTACTCCGTTTCTCCAAAGGTGAAATTATCGGTCCATCTATAAATGGAAGGTTTACTTATGTATCCAAGACTTTCCGCTTGGACGTGGAAGTTCAGTTTCTTCTCACAGACGTGGAGCGCTTCATTAAAAAATGTGCACATTTTCTGCAAGATGGCGCCATTGAGCACACTTCTTTGTGTGTTTTTATTTTGTATTATATATCTCGCTTTTCTGCTTCCTGAGTGCTTTTACTTTATATTCACGTCATAGATATATCAAAGTATATTTGGACACCAGCTTTACAAAGCGCTGAACATTTTTCCAAGTTTATTTGGAAGCGAATCTGTGAAGTCCAGAAAAACACCCACTGACCTACGTGACCTACTGACTTCCACTCACCTTGCAGAGTTAAAGTTCACGTGTAATATTGCGCATTTCTTAGTTCCAGAGCAACGCAAAGTCACTATGCGAATTATGGAAAAACAGTTTTGAGAAATGGAATTGTCCATTGTTTATCTGTTCCAAATTTAGGGAAAAGAGTCTGTTAAAAGCACAATTGTATGTGTTAGAATCGACGTATACAGTATAGAGATTGAAAACAGAGAATGTTATATATTTTTTTTCTCTGGCTTTCATCCAGGTTTGCTCGTGTTTTTTTCCCGCGCTGAAAGACTCTTAAAGACGCGTTTCATGTCACTTCCAACAGAAACAGCAGACGTGACGCGCCTCTTTGTTCCCAGCATTCCCCTGGCTCGCCCTCCCGACACCTTCCGCTGCTTTTCTTTCTCTCTTTTTATTTCTTTTTCTTTCTCTATTTTTTTTCTTTTTCTTTTTTTCTTTCTTTCTCTATTTCTTTCGATCGCTTTATTTATTTTTCCTTTCTCTCTTCTGTTCTTTCTTTTTTTTCTCTCTTCCTCTCTTTCTTTCTTTCTTTCTTTCTTTCTTTCTTTTTGTTTCATTACTTTCTTTTTTCTTTATCACTTTCTCTCCCTTTCTTTCTTTTTCTTTTTCCTTTTTTTCTTTCTTTCTCTTTCTCTCTTTATTTCTCCTTTTCTTTCTTTCTTTCTCGTTCTTTCTTTCTTTTTTTTCATGCGTTTCAGGGGAATCTGAAATCATACAACAAGCTGTTCACTAGACGCACTGCACAGAGGTCAGAGGTCATGAGGTCATAGGGGAATATATTAATATATTAATACTTGCGCACTTACTATCAGATTCTTTCACTCTGTTTCTTTAGTTTGTCTCGCTTTTTCTCTCTTTCTCTTTCATTCTTGCACTTCTCTTCTGTTCTCTGTTTTTCTTGCATGCTAAGTTTCTTTTATTTCACTAATCTGCTCTTGTTTTTTTTCTATATTGATTCACTTTCTCGTTTTGTTGCTCGTTTAGTCCTTTTGCATTCTAGCGTTTTCTCAAACGTTCTCTGTTTATAATGTCTCTCGCTCTTTCTGTTTACTTTTATTTTCTTTTCCTCACTCGCTCGTCATTGTTTCTTTGGCCACAGTTTCTTTAACTTTCTCTTTTCTTTATGTAACTAACCTTTTCCCCTGACGCGGCGTCTCCATCTCGTTTCTTGTAAACATTCTAATTACGCTTTTTCTTTTATTCTTTCTTTTTGCTTGCTTTTCTTATGTATTTCTCTTTGTTGTCTTGTTTTTTTCTTTTCTTACTCTTTCTCATCGATTTCCCAATTTCTCCTACTCCCTTTCTTGCTCTTTTATATAAAAACAAATGTATGAAACTTTTACCTTTTAAGAGTGATGTGATTTAGTGATTGGGTTTAGCGTTTTATTGAAATGGTTTCGTTAAATGTTTACGAAACATCACCAATGAACATATTTTTTCTTTTTAACTGATTTTTTTTCCCCCCCAAATTTCCAAAAGAATCGACATTTTTCTTTTCAAAGACTTTTTCACGCAGCGTGTTTGCGTTGGTCTCGGACTAAGAAAAGCGCTTCATAAATCAGCTTGAACTTGAAGTTTGAAATGTTCAGCAGTAAATGTGTGTGGAGCGAACGTGAGGTTGTGTGTTTGAGCATCTCTTGTGTTTGGTCAGATGGAGACGAGCAGAAGGACGTTACGCCGTGGACCGCGCCGCCATCATCAGTCACTGGAACTGGCTCCAGGCTCAAGTGTCCGACCTGGAGTACCGGATACGCCAGCAGACCGACATCTACCGGCAGATCCGCTCCAGCAAGGTGCGCCACTATCACCGCTGCCCTCAAAACCCTGGTTCTTTCCGACCGAACCACCACATTTTAGCTCTGGATCTCTTACGATCAGGGGTGTTCGACTCAAACGTAAAGAGCTACGGCTGTGATGTTGTTTCTAAATTATTTTAAAAAAGAAAGAGATGATAGAACAAGCATAACAATGTCACTGTCCAAAAGGAGAAAAATTACAGAATACAATAGAATAAAAAAAAAAAAAAGCAGTTGTGTGCTGTAGAATAAAGATCAGAAGAGCCTCTAAAAATGTTCAAATTATCTTTTTTTTTTTACCTGGTTATAAGTGGAAAACTTTGAGTCGAGATGTAAAGGAAGACATTTATTTTAATGCATTTCGTTTATTCCAATTATTCCTAAAAAAATATTAATTTTATAATTTTAAAATAAGTATTTTACTGTGGCATTTTATTAAGAATACATACATATATATGCATGTAATCAATACTCAATCAATACAAATCAAATGGATCCCGTACAATTCAAAAGCCGTTTTACAAATGTATTGTGTAAAATCAGTCTGAGCATTTATTTACAGTGTTATGTAAACTTATGACATAAAAGCAGTGCTACTTTTAAAAAATAAGCAATAATGAAAGTGTTCAAATAAAGTGCTTAACTTTAAAAAGATAATATCAAGGACTGAAATGCATTAAAATTAATTTCTTTTTTTACATCTCGACTCAAAGTTTTTAACTTATAACCAGGTAAAAAAAAAGATCAATTTTTCTGTTCATCCCGAATCTCTCCTGCGATTTTTATTTATTTATTTATTTTATTTTATTTTTTTTTACCCCTTTGTTGTACGTTGCTTTTTGTGGTAACGTTAAACGAATTTGCTTCATTTTTCTTGAGATAAAAATCGTTTTTATTCCCAATAAATTAATTTTTTTATTTATTTATAAAAGCCTTTTTTTTTTAATTGGAACTGTTTTTATATGTTGAGAAGAGTTGTCGTCTCATGCAATCGTCAATCAAAATGCGTCACATTTACGTTTGTTTTTTAGCATTTCGCTTGCAATTACGTTTGTTTTAAATTTTTCGTTAGTTTTCGTCTGAAGCCAGAAATCAGAAAGAACTTTCTTCCCTTTATTATAAGCGGCGCTGGGTTTGTTTTCCAGGGCTCGGTGGTACTCGGCGAGACCGTGCCAGACGACAGAGACTGGAGGACGGACCCCATCCCCTGCCCCGCGGCCCGGGTAAGTGCACGTGACGTCCACTGCTCCTGGAATAACAGTCGCTCTGTTTGTACGTTTAATTTACTAGCGGCGAAGCTCCCATTCAGAGCGGGACCGTGTGTGAGCCGCACGAGCCCAGAGAATGCTGGGATTGTTGATGGCACGGGCAGTCAACACTTGATCTCTTTGTCTGTCGTATGCAAAGCTCAGCTGACCTTTATTCACTCGGCCCGGTTGGGAATTTAATGTCGTATTTCCCACCATGACTTCGGTTTGTTATTACTGTATTTACTCGCTTATAAGTAATAAGAAACTTATTTTAATGCATTTCGTTAATTCCAATTATTCCTAAAAATAATTATTTTATAAAATATATATATATTTTTAGAGTAAGTATTTTACTGTGGTATTTTATTAAGAATACATACATATATATGCATGTAATCAATACTTGACCCTCACATCAAATGGATTCCGTACAATTCAAAAGCCGTTTTACAAATGTATTGTGTACAATCAGTCTGAGCATTTATTTACAGTGTTATGTGAACTTATGACATAAAAGTAATAATAAGCAATAATGTAAGCGTTTTGCTGTATTTACTCGCTTATAAGAAGCTTCACATGGAAGATTGTAGGTTTTCTGCTTTGACCCGTTTGTAAGACTGGAGAAGAAAAGCAGGTTATGAGAGAAAAGTGGAAAAATGGAGATTATTACAAAGCTAATTTTGGGTTACATGTATTTCGGTTTCAGATCATAGGAAGAAAAATAGATTTGTCTTTGGGGTAATAGCTAAACCGTCCTGTCATCTTACAGAGTCTTGGCTGAACGTTGGCCAAAATAGGAGAAGAAGAACCTCAACTATCTGAACTTTAAAGATACATAGTAACGGTTGATTTGATAGAAT
>MU204432.1:9073466-9083466 GCA_017309775.1 Paedocypris sp. Pulau Singkep
GACAAATATTTTTTTTATGGGGTTTTAAAAAGATCATAAAATGCTGTTGTATTTATACAACATGGTCTCCCCTAGGTTGTGTGGAAGTCGTCTTATGAGCACTGTCAATGTCTCTCCTCGATGTTCTCGGTGATCGGCACATGCCTTTTTTAGCGGACAAACAGCACAGCGAAAAAGTGTAACCGCTATATCGCGAGTTTAAAATAAGCATCGCTTTTAAGAATTTCAAATGAATCGTGTTGGCAACAAAGTCAGAGAGGCCAGACTGGGAAAAGCCGAAAGAGAAGTAGTAAATCGCATGCGTTAACGCGTTAATTTTGACAGCCCTACTTTAAATACAAGTTTTACCACCACAGTATGCTGCTGGAAAAATGTGAACATGGATCCGGAAAGTGCTTGTAAAGTGCTCGAGTTTGATCCTTCAGAAAGGTGTAGGAACCCTGTCTTCTTCACTCACACTGCTCGCAGGTGCGCCGAGGCTGTACATGGAGCTGGGGAGTCCGTCTCCATCTCTGTCGGCTCTTCACAGCCCCGCCCACAGCCCCCTGATGCGGCCCGTGTTAGAGACGCCGCTCCACCTCAGCAGCAGCAGCGCCGTGAGAGCCCCGTCACCAGCCTCACGCCTGAAGGACCTCGCTCACCTCTGCCTCTCCTCCTCAGGCCATTCGCCGGCGGAGAGGAGAGAGTCCCTTCGACATCAACAACATCGTCATCCCCATGTCTGTCGCCGCCACCACCCGAGTGGAGAAGCTGCAGTATAAAGAGATCCTCACGCCCAGGTTTGGCCCCGCCCCCGCGCCTCTGCCTCAAGCTCATTGGCTGAGCCCCCTGCGCTTTCCGTTTCAGCTGGAGAGAAGTGGACGTTTTCGCCAAGCCCATTAGTCGCGAGGACGACGACGCGGAGGTAAAGTGTGACGCACGTGTCGCGAATCTGAATCGATGCAACGACACACAAAGATAAAACGTAGGCCCAAAAATGCTTTTTTTTTTAAATCAGGGGAAAACGAATCTGAATTGATGCAACGACAAAAAAACGTATTAAAAAAAACTAAAAATGAAACGCGTTTACTTCAATGGCCGTTTTAATACTCTTGTGCTACACAGAGTAAAAACTATTGAAGAAAGCGAAAAACATATATTTGTATAATGCGATAAATTAAAGAGGAAGGCGTAAAAGGCTGAAAAAGGATTTAAGGATTGTTTAAATAAGTGACTAGTAAGAGGCTAGTTTGTGTGTAAATTTAGGGTTGTGAAATTAGTCACAATCACATAGCTAAAACAATTACAAATATTATAAGTATCAAATAAATACAAATTTTAATGTTTGTTCCGAATCTTTGAAGACTCTTCACCGATTAACCACCATTGTACACATCTATGTAATAGTATTTCAAAGTCACACTTTGAATGAATTTATTTTTTTTTTAAATCAAAAAATGTCAACGCAGAATGCGTTATTAAAAAAATCGTACAGTTCATTTTCAATGCTAAATTTAGATTTAATTTACGGTAGTAATGCTTCTAATATTAGATTTAATTTTCAGTGTTTCTATTGCCATTTACAATTTCATAAATTCCGTTTCAGTTTTTTGGGTGGCATTGCTTGGTGTATATATATGTTGTATTTATTTATTTCTTTTTATTTTTATTTCCAAAGGCAAACTAAAAGTAAAAATGTCCTTTTTTTAAAGCCAAAAGAGCAACAAAGGACTAGTGTAGTAAGTAAACAAGTCTGCGATGTGATAGTGAATGTGTATTGTGACTGTGTCAGGTGGAGGATCTGTCGGACGCGGCCTTCTCTCAGCTTCACCTGGCGTACGAGACGCAGGAGCGCTCACGCTGGAGCTGGACGGCCTGTTCCAACGCCATGAGGCGGGGCAGCAGGTGACCCACACCTACACCTACACCTACATCTGACAGCAATACTCCCACTTTACTGCAGCTCATACTTGACCTTTGACCTTGATGCACAAGTATCCTCAGTAAACAGGGTTCTTACGGGTGCGTGAAATGCTTAAAAATGCTTGAATATTAATCATGTGTTTTCAAGGCCGTGGAAACGCTTGAGTTTTAAATGAAAGGCTTGAAACGCTACAGTGGATTCCGGATAAGTGCACGTTATTCCGAAATAAATAAATAACGAAATAAATAAAGTGTGTGAATAAACAGGTGGTGATCACTATGATCCAGGTCTGATTCAAAGTGAATAAAGAGGGAAGCATCAGCACCTTGACTGTTGCAGTGTTTCCGACTTTGTTACACTTTGTTAAACTAAAACACACTTTGCCTAAAATGGAGAAGCACGGCAGATGTCTAATTTCTTGCTTTAAATAAAGTTAGAATTCACATTTTGCCTACAAATGCTAGGGAGGTCTACTAAAATCTACCATGAAACTTTCCCCCCAAAATATTTAGTTTTGATTGTGGTTAGTAAATAGTAAATATACATTTGACCACAACTGTAAGCTGCTGGAAGAACTTGAACATGGACCCTGAAAGTTCTTGAATTGCATCTTTCAGAAAGTGTAATAAAGACTTTGATGGTTATTTAAACCCTCTTTTCCTCCCAGGTTGTTTAAGTCTGTTGACGGGCGGACGACGCCGTTACTGTGCGGCACCAACCCCTCCACGCCGCAGCCTTCCTCCCCCGACACGCCCCATTTCCACCTGCTGCACGACTACAGCTCCGCCCCCTCTCCTTCCAGCCCCGCCAGCCCCGAGATGCTCCTGCTGTCCGCCTCCCGAGACGCACACGAGGACACGCGCTGCTCCACGCCGGAGCCCTGCGAGGAACCGGTGAGGCGCAGACTGTGTGGAACGTGATTTAGAAACGTTTGAATTTTTCGTTTGATTTAGAATCGTCTTTAAATTGTTTTTTCGCACAGATCATTTTTTACAATTCTTGTAAATGGTAGAATTCTTGAAAAAAATTCGACTTGATTTCAATCTTTACTTGAGAAAAATTTAAAGTTTAAAAAAAAGTTACATTTCAAAATATCAGTTTGAATCTGAATTTTCCATTTTTTTTATTTACCCCCCCCCCTCTCTCCAAAGAGAATTTTCTACAATTCTTGTACATTGTAGAGTTCTAAAGTAAAGATTTCACTTGAGTAAAATCTTTACTTGAGTAAAGTTAAAAAGTAAAAGTTAAAAACGGCAAGGGTTGGGGTTACTGCAAATAAAGAATTGAAAATGAGTGAGTTTGTCAATATGGCCACTAGGGGCTGTACGAATTGTGCTCTGCATTTGATCATCCAGTTAAGCAAACACACACCGACCCGGAGCAGTGGGCAGGCCAGATGTGAAACCATCAGCCCGGGATTCACACTGGGTTACTCTTGGGTAGCAGGACCAACTGGACGTTTCTGTCCTCGAGTGGTCAAGCATCTCTTGAAAAAGTTTTTAATTTCTGAAGTCTTTAAATTCAGCTGTGATCATGTGAAATCTTCAGTTGTCTAGATTTTCCTCGTGCCATTTTCCAAAACGTTAACGTTTATTAAAAGGTTCCTCCGTGGCAGCGTTAATTTTGACAAAGATTTTGATTTTAGTCTGATTTTACGTTTGATTTTAGTTTGATTTATTAAGATTTAGTTTTAGTCATCGTCTTTTGGCTAAAACTCCAAAAAAAAAAGTTTAATTTTAGTCCCAATTTAGTCATCTTAATTTTTTTTTTGTTTTACAGTATAGATTTAGTCAATGAAAATACAAGAGCTATATATTCTAAATGTTTTCTAAAGTTGCTATGTCTAAGAAATCTGAATACGCCGTTAACTATGAACATATAAAATATATACAAATATATTACTTATTTAGAACTTATTTTTTCTTATGAACTTTTCTTTCAATCCAAATAAATGTATTCTCACGAATGAAACCTCAGCAAATAAAATGCAGTAAAAATAAAGAAAAATATAGTAAAATAAAATTACGTTTTAAGTAATTAATGGTTGCACGGTGAAAAAAGAAAGTCAAGAAAGTCAAGATCAGCAGATGGCGCCTCAGGTGTGTTGCACTTCTGCCGATGGTTCTGCTCCGCACTTGTTAACCTTCTCCGTCCGTCCTCAGGCTCCTCAGCCGGTTCAGCCGTGGGAAAGCCGGACGTTCCCGCTGGATGCGGATCCCACGCAAGAGCCCGAGACCCAGTGTGTCGACCGGAACGTGCGGCGCCTGTCCAAGTCCGAATCCGACGCCGGACCCTCGTCGCTCTTCGCAGACGACCTGGCCAAGCAGAAGCCCGCTCACCGATGAAGCCTAGACTCCGCCCACTCCCAGCTCACCAGACGAGAAGCCACCAATCGAACGAAAGTCCCTGTTGTTTGATATTCAAACACCAGTAAAATTCCTTCACAGTTTTTCGTGAACGGTATGGAGATGTACAGAAAGCTGTTGCTCATCACTGGACAACACGGCAGAAGAGCACTTTCCCACGCCCACCAGGGGAAAAAATAAACGTTTTCCCCGTAATACTGGAGTCACATATTTCGAAAATCACGGCGAAGCTTTTTTTTTTTTAAGTTGTTTTTTTTTGTTCGTAAGCACTTTTGCTGTTTTCCCTTCTCATTGTGATCATGCCCTCTTCGTTTGGGAAGGTTGACGTTCCCGTTTTTCTTTTCCTCTGTCAAAGTGTTCATTTTCCCTCTTTTTTTCCCCTCAGCACTTAGTTGCCGTCACCGTCTGTCGTCTGATATCACCGCGTTGGTTTGATTCCGTTCTTCCAGAAGCACTTGCCGTCACTAACCTGATCAGGAATGTGCGCAATCGCTCCCATAAACGTCGCTTCAGTACGAAACGGGGGGAATTGTTCATAAAAAGCTCTTCCAAAAAAACTAATCAGTCAGGTCTCATTTCTGTAAGAATTGCAGCCATCATCCCACGCCAGATTTCGCGCTAAATGCTAATAAAGGAAATCAGCGTGGCCAGTTTTCACTCGCCAACTTTGCGATTCACGTTTTTTTGTGTAACGCGGGCCGTCCTGTCCGCGACTTTCACTAGCGAATGTACACGTCCGTCTGCAGGCACCGTTAACGACTTTTTTGTTTTCGTTCTGTAGCTTCTTCGTCGTTTCACCAATCCGTAGCTCATTTAAAGGATGTCGTGTAAAGCAGAAATCCTTAATATATTCCTCTCTATCTCACTGAAGCATTACGCCGCTCATAGCGAGATCTCGTGTTTGACGTCGGTGTGTTTCACGTCAAATCGCCGACCGTCCTTCGTCCCCATCATCATCATCATCATCATCATGGTTTCCTCTCTGTGCGGGTCTGTGTACTTATCAGGCGATGTACCATAAGGTTTGACTAGCTTTCGAAAGCCAATATCGTGTCGTGTGAGTTATTTTCATACTTTGAAATTTCCAATGTGGTGAATGAGGGTTGGGTGAGTCTGGTTCTATCCTTTAGCATGACATAGTTTGTACAAAAGCAACAGAAAAAGGTTTATTTTGTACATACCTCGTTTGATTCTTTACCGTGTTTGTTCAGGCTGTAGCTGTCCTGATTGTCTAGGGAGACGACGGAAATATTTAACACTTTCTTTAATGCGCCGGCAGAGGAGAAAAAGAAAACCTACCGATTATTGGCCGTCAGCCGACACTTGTGCTTCTCAAATTAAAAGTGGATTATATTGTATATCGCGCCTGTGGTCTTTTTCCGGTTTGACTGTTCGTTTGGGAGAATTTTTACTTCAGTGAAATCGAGCATCACAAACTGAATAATGTGAATAATTACTGAGGTTA
Organism: Paedocypris sp. Pulau Singkep; assembly: GCA_017309775.1. Lineage (NCBI taxonomy): Eukaryota > Metazoa > Chordata > Actinopteri > Cypriniformes > Paedocypris > Paedocypris sp. Pulau Singkep. The sequence goes on from MU204432.1 coordinate 9,079,201, forward strand.
ACGGCAAAGTTGTAGGCAATGCGTTTTGTGTTAACTTAGGAGATGCAAGAAAAACTTAAAAAATTCTGTTTGGTTATTCCATGTGTCTCACATGCTATTTTTCTCTGTAATAACGGACTACAACATGTGTACTAAGCCGAAAACTGTGAATATTTGAAATGATAGCACGTGCAGCCAGATCTGATTCTCGGCGGACATTTTAGTGAGACGTTAGTGACACCTAGTGGCGCCGGTGGATATTGCGCTATTTTATGTAAGCAGGTCCGCAAGTAAACTAACTATATAGCACTTTTCACAGAATCACGGTGCTTTACAAGATGCAGCCACAGATTAAAAAATAAAATAAAATCAATAGAATAAAACTAATGCAAGAAAGTAAAACAAAAAATCAAGTCACTTATATTTTCTTTAAACACCGAACATTTTCTGTGTCTGCGTAATCAAGCACTTTAGTTTTTAACAAATAATACGTCTGTTAAAAATCCGTATGTCTCAACATGTCTACTGCTTTTTGTCAAATAGAACAACACGGGACAAAACGAGTGCAGTTTGATACGGACTTTTATTTCCAAATTCACGCTTACAGCAAGGAATATCAGTGTAAACCATTTAATAAAACACGTTACGGACAATCACAACTGTCAAAGAGAGAGAATGCGGAACTGCGATGAAATTGGCGGGAATCTGAGGAGAAAGACCTCGGAACTAGATGAACGGTTGACAGGAACGTTTGGAACAGCAGGTAAACCCCTCGAAAAGAAACGACGTGTGGTAAGTCTCGCTCGTTTAGCTCGTTTAGCTCGTTTAGCTCCTTTGTCTGGATTTCCGGATTCACGTGGGCAGCATGCGGCGCAAATCGTTAGTTCTCGTTTCAAATACGTCTGTTTCTTCAATTCCCTCTCATTTTACGACGTCCCAAAACACGTTTCGATAAGAGTTTCCTCACATAATTTTCTTTACTATAATTCTACGTTTAAATGTGCAGGGTTTAAAAAAAAAACGAGTGTGACGTAAACCAGGTTGTTTGTAGGTAGCTCATGTTCCTCTTCAGTTTTCCATACTGTATTTTTTTTTAGGATGAGTGACACGTGATGCAAGACTACGGTGAAGTGGAGTTTTCTAGAACAGCTGGACACGGACGTGTTACTGTGGTGCATGCTGGGAAATATCAAGTGATGTGGTTTGGATTGAGGAGCATCTTTCGATGACCGTTGGCTCTTTGAAATCTTTTCCTTTCCAGTTTTGAACGCAGGCGATTCGGTTTTAGGCCGTAGAGAACCTGCAGGCCGGTTTGTGAGATGGAGCTGATAGAAACGGGGAGGCACTTTTCGGCCGTCTCTTCTCAATATGAGATCTCCCAGTCTGGTGTTACACTGGAGAACCAAGAAGTCTTCTGGCCTCCTCTGCATCGACCCATTCACACGTTCTTTGGAGCAGCAATTTATCGCAGAGGTTGGAATTCATCAGACACGAGGCATTTCAACAGGACAGTGTTAGTTGAGCTGGGTAAGATCTCGGTTAGACTAGTGGAGACCAGGTGAACATCTCCAGACCCAACAGGATCCAGGGTGATGGGTTTTGCACTGAATGCGGTTCTGGATTATATTTGCTCTCTATTCGTGTTGGCGTACAGGTCAAGCTTGAATATTTTATCGATGCGTCATGTTTACATGGAGAGAAGCTCTTGGTCAAGACGAGACGTGGATATCGACTGAAGAAAGGACTACAGGTACGTCGTCGTAGCAAAAATTCAAACTGCCCTGAAAAGTGTTCTTTTTATTTTACGTTTTTGCTGTGGTTGCGGAATTGAACCCCTGCTTCTATCATAATGCGCATAACTATGGCGTTTATATTCCGTTATGTTTTTTTTTTTTGCTAAAGAACGGTAGCATGCGCTTGAGTTTCTAGTGGCCAATGGATCTGATAAATAAAGCTGGCCACAGTCTTGAATTCATGTCTGTTATTAGCCCCTTTCACACAGCAATGCCGGTAAATTGCGGTAAATTACCGGAACGATGTTTCCGGCAAAGACTGTTCACACAAGCACTGCCATTCCGGCATTTTTCCGGTAAAACACCATTCACAGCGTTGTCAAAATACATGTATTTTCTGTGACATCATTAACTGGCGACACCTTATAAACAGTTGCACCTGTGAACGCGTCACTGTTCTGATTGGTGTCGCCAATCCTTTACGCCAGTGCGTGCTTATTCCGGCAATCTCCGTTTTGCGTTCACACCGGGCAGTTTGCCGGCAGTTTACCGGGAACGTTATAGCTACTCTTGTCAGCAAATTGGCTGAACAAATTTACCGGCACTTGTCTGTTCACACATGACTGCATGCCGCCAATTTACCGGCAATTTACCGGTCTATATGTGTGAAAGAGGCTATTAGCCTAGGGATAAATTCTCCCCCGTTTCGTGCCTTGATTTCTGTAGTCTAGTGCCGCATTGATATCAAATAAAACGTTCTCAATAAGGCAACAAAGCAAATGCAGCTCTAAATCAAACTGGTCGGACGCAACGGGGCCATGAAATAGTTACGGGATCAGGAAAATCAGAAGAAGGTGACCGTACGGATCAATACGATCATCAGCGAGGTTCTTCAAAAAAAGTACTAGATCACATGACGTAAAAACCTGTCTCTCGGTGCCAAAGAATGATTTGACTGGAACGACCTTGAGTTGGGAGAATCCGACAAGCACCTTGTTTGTAAGGAGAGGAGGAGGAGACTATTTCATCTTAGCGGGCAGATCACAGGCCTTGCTTGGCGAGGGAGGCGGAGACTTGATCGGCCAGTGTGGAGAGCTGAGGGGAGTCGATCATGTTGATGCTGCCGGATGAAGAGCCTTTGCTGAGGGGCCGAGGCGATCCATCCGACTGGTACACGATCTCGGCGCCGTGGTCGGTGCGAGCCTTCGCCTGCTCTCGGAAATTCAGCTTGTGGCTTTCAATCTGACGGGGAGAGAGAGAGAGAGAAATTGCCGTCAAACGTCTAAAACCATCAGCTCCTCTACGTTGGATTACTGTAATCCAGTGGTTCTCAAACTTTTTTGGCCACGCCCCCCTTGAAACTCATAGGAAATATTGCGCCCCCCAACACCCCCCACCCACACAGAAAAACAATTCACCTCAGACTACCAAATCATTTCACTACCATACAAATTAATGAATTATTGCTTTTCTTTTAATTGAACAACTTGCAGCGTCAAAAAAAAACATCACTTGAAATGTGTCGTCTTAATTTTGTGGGCTTCAAGCGTTTTAATGCACAGGAAACACACTGGTCTTTCCTCCTCCACAACGACATTAACAGTGAAGCCGAGAGCGAGAAATGCTTCGTCATATTTTCTGCATTTAACTTTTGAACGGCTTGCGCAAGTCTGTCCGACTTTATTGCCTTTTCTCTTCTCTTTTACAACCGGATCCATAATAGCGATGTGTCCTTCGTAAATGATTCGTTCGAAATAAACACGTTTTTAGTATGACTCGGGATGAACGAGTCTCCTCATTGAACGATTCGTTTATCACGAGCCGAGCCGAGACTCTGTAGCCAGAAGAATCATTCGCAACTTGTTCAAACGGACAGCACCACATTCAGTAAAAAATGAACCAATGACTTGAAAAGAATCGTTCACGTTAAAGACAGTCAGTTAAAATAATCGAAATTCCCATTCTTAAACTGCGCGACTGTTTTTTTTTTTTTTTCTTCTTCTTCTGGCCACTATTCAAGAAACGCTGGATTACTGTAATCTAAACGGTGGTCATTCAGGCGTTTAGAATAATCTAGGTCATCTTCACTAGGCGTAGTGGTAATTACGTTTGTTAGAATAAAATGTTCTAATCTTTTTTAATACTTAATAACCTAAATTGTATGTGCGTTGCGATGTCCGTCCATGATAGTTCGATTCCGACATACATTTGTGATTATTCCAAACGCCTCGTCTCTCTCCAGTCTCTCAGACCTTATCAGACCAAGATCACGCTGGAGTTGCTTCAGCTGAATTTGGGTCACTGGCCTCACTAAGAAGTCCTGAATTTCCCGACATTTGTATGAATTATATATGTAATTGACCTAAGATAATATTTATGCTATAAGATCTTATAATTAGTGTTTAATCTTATCTTATAAATCTATGTTCTGAATAAGATGAATACCTCGTGCCGCTCTACCATCCCATGACAAATCTCCACCCGCCGAGTAACACGATATCTGACGTAATATAGGGTATAAAAACGAGAACTTCCTGACTGTTCTTCAGTGAAT
>MU204432.1:9088466-9107916 GCA_017309775.1 Paedocypris sp. Pulau Singkep
CATTTAAAATGGCACTTGAAATTGAAGTTGCATGAAATTGCAATTGAATATTTGTATTAAACGCAGTTGTGTGGAAGCCTGTTACTGCGACTGAAATGAATAAAAAGCATTGTGACATGCTTTTCTTAGAGTTGCGAAATCCTTGGAAATCTTGACAAAATAACTCACAGAAAGGATGCAAAACTTTCAATTTCTTATTTCAGTTTCTACATACATTTGCTCGTTTTTCTTAATCGTTGTGTTTTGAGTTCGCGCCAGCATGGTTTTTTTTTCCCCTCGTTTTTGTTTTATGTCCTGTGAATAAAAGCATCTCGCAACTATGTCTTTCTTTCCTCAATATGAAACGCTATTCGTCACTAATGTTAGAAATGTCAACGTAAACAACATCAAACCTTGCGTGGAATAGACCAGCTCTCAACCTGACTTTATATTAACTCATTAAATTAAACTAAATTATTAATTGAATTATTATTAGATAATTGGTTTTCGTTGCCTCCTGCATCGTCTCCAGATGTTCCTTTACCTCTATCGATGGAGCCCGGTCCTCTTCTCTGCTCCATCCGTGAAACAGCTGTATTTCACAAAGCAAAGTGATAGAAATCAGACTCTTGTAGAAAGCTAGCGCCCCCTTGTGTCTCCTCAACCTCTTCCTAGTAGAAGTTGAGTCTCTCTCTACGTTTCTCTCTCTCTCTCTCAAGAGTTTTGTCTTCCTAGCCTCTGTCGCCTTTCCGCTGCTCAGTCACAGTCCTAATCGATGTTAAGTTACGCTAATTGTTCGGCGTATGTGGTAGAGCTGTTCGAGACGGTCTGTGACTATGAAAAGCGCTTTGCAAATTCACTGAACTTGATCTCACTTCCTGTCGACTAGCGGGAAGATGTGATGGATTGCGTTGCACATTACACTAACTAGCTGAAGGCGAACGCTCCGAATCAACAGTCGCTCAGAAAGCTCTAGCTTCGCCTTCTGTCCGTGGTTATGAATATTATTAATACTTCTATGCTCAGTATAGATTTGTGAAACTAAGTGGCGTTGAAATTTACCAGGAACTTTGGTGCCAACTCCGTGCGGTTTGGCGTTTGCTGTCTTCGCCTTGGCATCTACAGCCTGAAAGATACCAAACCGAACAGTGATTTAACAGGTTTATCCAAATCTTCTTTGCCTTAAGGCTCAATCAACTCTCACTGATGATTCATTTAACCATTCATACATACATATATATATATATATTTTGCTGTGAATCAAAATCCATTTGTCACACAACACAAACACACACATAGTACATCGTGAAATGTTTTTTCAACTGTTCTATTTCTTAAGAAAAAAAGATTAGAATATAAGTACAGTAATCCCTCGTTTATCGCGGTAGATTCGTTCCAAGCCCGACCGCGATAGGTGTAAATCCGCGAAGTATGAGGCATAACATTTACGTATTTATTTAACACTTATTCAGACTTTTAAAACACTTTTTTCACATAGTTTTCTTTATTAAAGTAATGTTAACAAACATCTCCCCGCCTCAAGAAAGAACAAGAAAATTTATTTTAATATAAACATGAAATACAATCGAAAAGTTTTTATGAGAGTGATTGCTCACATCATTACACTTAATTGTTTACATTTTTGCAATTTTCCGATTTTACATTTTACTTTTACTTTTACTCCCTTATCTTATTGTACTTTTTTTTTTTTTAAGTATCTATGATTATTTGCGTGTACTGTACCTTTTTCTCTGGTGTTGCTCCAGTCTTGGCTGCAAACATAAAGGAAAAGTGAATAAAATACTCATACACTCTTTCCTTTAACACCACAGATATAGTTCTAGATGATGCTGATGTCATTGTAAAGGGAGATGAAGGTGTGATTTGATTTGAATGTTTCATCAAAACTATGTCCTTCAGTTTCAGGAGCCACTAACACATGTTAATGTCTAAAAAAAAAAAAAATCCCTCTAGATTTTTACTGTAGAATGAGTTCAAGGCAGCACAGCAGGTGTAAAGTTTCAGGGTTTAGATCCATTTAGGTTCCGATTTGCATGTAAATTTTTAAGTGGAACTGCGTAATTTGCGAATTACCTGACCTGTGGAGATTTATCTTGAATTTCGCTCTCTAAACAGAGTCATTCTGGCTTCCATGTCTCTGTCAGCTCCACTTTCAGTTCTCTCACAACTTTTTATAGCCTAAACGTGTTTAGCTTTTAAACTCACAGTCGTGCGAGAGAGCGATATACGTAGTCTGTCAAATCTGCTGAATCATTACTTTTTTTTTTAAGTTTTCCTACAATTTATTCAACTTTCACTACATTTTGCAGCAGCAGTCGGTATAATTTAACTGCTCCAGAAACAGGAAGCAACTGTATTTGCCGTTTGAATGTTAATGCTTAAGGCTGCCCACTGCTCCTGGTGTGTGTATTCACTTGGCGCAGACCACAATTCCGATATTGCCCCTAGTGGCCACAGTAATAAACACACTCGTTTCACCGTGCTGTGCTGCCTTGGGAGTGCTGTATATACCTAGACGAATTACAAAATACAGTGTTTGCATTTTCACTCGAGTTCCTCAAGAAATGTAAACATTCTTTGGGAAGCCATCTTGAATCCCACCAGCAAGTCTCGGACCCTCTTTCCAGTTTGAGGGCCGTTCTCTTCCACTACTGTACGTCGGGAAGGAAGTTAACCCGTAGCAGTGAGTGACACATTCAACATTCATGCTTGGGAGGCATGCACTACAGAAGGGAAGGACAAAATGGTGCCAGCGATGGTCAGAGTTAGTGGCGAGCAGAATGACATTGAACACGGAAAGGAGAGAGGAGACAAGAAAAGAGAGAGCGAGAGAGTTTGTGGCTACAAGCAGCCCGTTTCTTCAACCGAACACTTGAAGGCAGAGTGTCGCTTTTCAGAAAGGGAACTGTGCAGGTCTACGGCTCTACTGTAAAATAAAAAGCAAGGGAGATAACGAAAGATCTGTGTGGGGTTTGAGGAGCAGAAGGAAAGACAGACCTTTGGATGGGACACTTGCTTTTCTAGCCGGAGCAGCGTCTTTAGAGGGAGTTTTCTGGGGTTTAGGAGACGGGGTGGCTGTGACTGTAGCAACTGGTTTCTTGGGTTTTTTGCTAGAATCTTCTTTGACCAGACTTCCCTTGCTGGGAGATTTTGTGGGGACTGTTTGAGGGCTAGGCTTGGAGTCTTTAGCTTCATCAGCGTCTGGTTTGGCCACTGACTTGGCACTTGGCCTCCACGGGATCAGCTTCACCATCGTCACTCTTCTCCAGGTAGTGTTCTTGCTTGGCTTGCGTTGCTTCTACACATTCCCCTGGAGATCTACTACATTCCCCTGGAGATATCCCATGGGCAGACCCTTCTTCTTGAGGAAATGAGGGAATCCTTGATTCCTCCTCCTCCTGTTCAGGTATCTCTGTTTCCTCCTCATCTTCCCGAGCATCGGTAGGGCATTCGGTAAGGGATAGCTCCTCCTGGGTTTGGTCGGCTACTGCACTGAGGGAAAGGGGTGAGCCTGGGTCTGCCCGGCAGGAATCTGGGCTCTTGCTTTCCGGTGGCGTCTTGTCTGAACTGCACTCCCACCCTGCGGGAGCATCCTGAGGTTCTGTGTAGTCAAAGGATAGTCCACGTTTTTTTGCGTCCTCTGGAGTCATGGGAAGGTTTGTCGGGATGTCATGCTTGGCGTTCATGTTCGTAATTTGGTTTGAGGCAACGGGGCTGTGTTCGGAAGACACTTCTTTTTCCTTGACGCCAACTACTTCCTTCTCTGTTAAACCCGTGGAATTTTGCGCAGCCTCTTCGACATCAGGAGAGGAAAGCTTCCTGTCAGACATTTCATGCTCCTCTTTGTCGTCTTCAAAGTCAGTGGGACTGGGTTGATCTGACGTCTCATTTAACGGACTTCTCCTAAGCTCACTGTCAAGGCCTTGGACAAGTGAACGCCCTTCGGTAAGGGTTGTTTTCAAGGGAAGTGGGGAAGTGGGTGACTGAGGTGGGCTGACAGACATCACTCTTTCTCCGTTCTCCCTCTCTTCCTTCTCTTCCATTGACGCCGCACTGCTCCGGCCACTCTCTGGCGGACAGGGACTTCCTGGTGACAGGTCTTCTGATGATGTGATGGGAACAGCCACAGACAATACTGGAGAATTAGCAACACTCAACCACCCTCTCTCCAGTCAACATCAGAGCCAGAATAAGATTGGAAAACAAGGAACTAAAACCAACCAATGGGCAAAAAAACGCACAAGGAAGGGTTTGGTAAAACAGGATTATTGTAGGACTCAATTAGTCAAGATGTGACTAACGACTATAGAAGAGTTAACTTTTTTGTTAAATGTTACGAAACCCCAACAACATCTACCAATTGTTTCACGACTGAATATTTTCTATTATAATATGCGATAGCCTTTATACCTGCTCCATTGTAGTGGTTCTTCCTGGTTCTTTTCTTGGGAACTCCTTCACTATTTGTAATTGAGCACTAAAGAGCGGCATGTTTTGAGCGGCACCACACGTTTCTGACGTTTATATTAGGCTGTGAACCCCAAGACACCATTTTCAGTTCTTTCCTGAAGGAAATTGTGAAAATGGTCAAAATGACTATGAAGGATGCGATCACTAGGTAAAGATGTCACTACCGCCAATAACCAAAATGAATGCCATAAAAAACATTTTTTGAAATAATGGCTTGAACTACATTATGATATTAGGCATATTGGCAAGTGTGAGCTGTTTTTTAAGTGAATCACTTCCTGTTTTTGTTCTGCTGTGTCTGCATTATGTACAACATGTATTTAGATTTTCAGGATCAGATCAATGTGGCCAAAGAACTGGCATGTCAAGTGTTCTTTATGGCCATTAGAGTTGCAGACCCTTGGCTTTCAGCGAACATCAGCAACATGTTCCCTAACATGAAATATTTAGCTTATTGCTAATGGGAGTCTAATCCATTTAAATCACTCCAACGTCTTAAAAACACAGCAGGAGTGCGGCCTGCGTCTTGGCCGGACAGCAAGAGCTCAGAACATCGATATGTTTGTGGCCTTGAGGCAGATGATGAATGATGTTAGTCCTGTGGCCTTTAGTAAAGTAATTAGGCCTCCTCGCATGACAGGAAATACTATATAGTATATATTTAATATTTTTTTTTAAATAAATTGTGCAGTAGGTTACCGTAAATCCCTCTTTTACAGTAAGCCCTCCTCGCTTGTTCATTTGTAAATTGTTGAGATGTTCAATGCCTCTTTACAGGAGCTCCAGCTTCTGATTTAGTGACAATCAGTGGATGTCACCTCAGAAAAGCTCCAAATCTGGGCGACGATTACGTTCGCAACCAGACGTTCTTCAGTCAGGTACAGCTAATATCTCACAGCAGTTCTGTTCTCCCACCGTTTATCATCGCGTGACCAACATTTTCCCAACCTCTGCTCGGCACAATGTCACGCTCCGGTGATGATGTGATTCCGAGTCCCTCAAGTAATCTGATTACTTCCTGTAATTGGATCTGTCCTGATGTGTAAAGATGTGACATTCTGACCTCACATCCGTGTCAGAACCTCCAAAGCCATCATCAGCCCATCTCGTCTTCTCTAACATGGACAAACCATGACCATTCAATGGTTGTTCTGTTCTGTTTCACAATTTTTCGATATGTAATTGTATGTGATTGATTGAGAATTTAATGACCTTGAAAAGTGTCATTGCTTTTTTTTTTTTTTTTAAGAAACCCTGTTAGGGCATCTCAGAGTCTTGAGTTGTGATTGGCCCAGATGGCCTTTGTTCCTCACTTCATCAATGCAAAAATTAAATTTAGGGAAGTCTGTTTCCTAAAGCACGGTTTCAGCGTAACGGAAACAGAAGGTCGATATTGTGTTTTCCAACAGACGGGGTTCAATGGGTCGCTGACCAGAGAATGAACCTTGGAAAAGCAAGATCTGCTGCTTAAATGCCATTTCTAAACAGTAAATAACCTTAATAACCTTTTAAAAAGCCAGAGTCGGAGAGATTTTCCATTGTGGAACCAGACACGTGAGGAAATTCAGCAAACTTCAACCACACAAAATGTCTTGTCTGTGGTAGGAACTTTGATTTTTGAGCAAGTCTTTGTCTCTTGTGGCTGTTGTTGATCTTTACAAACTTGGTTTTAAAAACCACGTTTGTAAACTGCTGGAATGCATTCAAAAAAGCCAAAAGAAAATCTATACTCAGAAATAAAGTCCTACAAAGAAACTTTCCAAGACATTTTGAAATCACCATAACTGCGATGTGCTCAAACTTCCAACCGTGGACCAGAAGTGCGGCGTAATGTAAACGTAGCAGAAGATGATTTTAACAATTTAGGATTAAAAAAATTTCACTTCTATTTCAGTTGTTTCTCATCCATTTTGTTTTTTTTATGCATACATTAAGTATAATTTACAGTATTTTGAATACTTCCTTGAGGAGTATTTTTATTTTGAAATAGAATAAATTGAATTTTCTGGATACAAAGTCAACGTCTAGAACATTGCTGTTTTTTAATGCTTGTGGTTTTACAATCCGTTTGTTTTACATGATTGTGTCATCAATCGATTTTGGCTTGTTTTCTTGCCCCTTTGAGTAGCAGGGTCAACTCAAGGTCAATTCCAGATCACCTCTAGCCAACTTTGGCCTAGTTTGAGCAACCCTTTTATGGATGAACGAGATGATTTCCAGACTTACTTCAAGACTTACATAACTAATTTTGCGTAAAACATTTTTCTTTGGCCTTTGGTCACTCCACACGTACCTTTTATCAGACCCTCCCCTGGCCCCATGAAAGATGCCGTTCCGTTCTTCAAATCCTGATGGTCAACATACACGGTCAGTTTGGCCGGACCTGATGCCGTGTAGTTTGTAGGAGCGTCACCCACCTGCCCTGAATTCATGTGGTCCTGATGGTCCATTCTGAGATGATTTCAGTCTGTAGAGTGAAAATGGAAGCCATCAGCGGATCTGTCCAACATCGCAATCGCCATAGACCCAAGTCCACCTTGCGGTCAGATTACACACGGCCCGCGGCTTCGCTCTTAAAAAGTGTTATTTCTGCCTCACTAGCGCTGTCGGAATAAATAAACCATAAACCTATAAAAGTCTATTCCCCCCGTCCTCCGAATTACTGCAGCAACCTTGTCCTTGCAGGTAATAGAGGGTATAATTTTTGCATTGAATTCTAGTAGAGTAGAGTAGAGTAGAGTAGGGTAGGGTAGGGTAGGGTAGGGTAGGGTAGGGTTGAGTAGGGTAGGGTAGGGTAGGGTAGGGTAGGGTAGGGTAGGGTAGGGTAGGGTAGGGTAGGGTAGGGTAGGGTAGGGTAGGGTAGGGTAGGGTAGAGTAGAGTAGAGTAGAGTAGAGTGCCTTAATTGTCAAAATACTATTAGGTTTAGAGGGTCTTGAGAACAATATAATAGCAAGACGAGAAGCTATTCTTAAAAAATTGAATGATGAAGAAACACCACAAGACTAAGCATGCAGTTAATTTATGAATGAATTTGGGGGAAAAAATTGCCTGTTGAATTGTCCTTGAATTGTTGGTAGCTTGATAATTGAATTGCTGGATTTCCACCTTTCTAGTGACTCAATGATTAAGAAGAAGAAGAAAACCTTTATTTGTCTCAACAATGAGAAATTTACATTTTGCATCAGCCCTAATGGTAAACAATTGTTGTTATGAAACTTCTAACTAGTGACATTGAAAGGCTAAGATAAGATAAGATGGTGTTTGCAACAGTAGCTCATGCGTTCGATTCCCAGAGAAGATTGTCAGCAGACAAGAACAAAATTCCATTATTTAGAACTTGATTACAGGCCATTGTGCACAACTTGTCAAAGTCAGCTTTATTGTCAATTTTGTCATATGTACAGTACATACATACAAAAAATGTACTCTCAGTCCCTAGATACGAACAGATAACATTACAATATAAAACTTACAAAAAGTACAAAAAGCTCTAATAAAAAAAAGTACTAAAAGTAAGGTGTCATGATAATAAAGTGATGAAGATAATAAAATTAAGATATTTAACTTCTTCACGAGGTGATTATTGTTTTCAAACTCATGGAAAAGAGCTGTATGATCTCTACGGTTTATTCAATGTTATCTGAACACGGCTCTTTTGCAAACATTTTTGTAAGGAAATTAAAAGTTAAAAGGATTTGCGGGATTCGTCAAGCTAGTATCGCATAGAAAGCGAAGCCGGCACCGGTCCCACGTCTGAGTGCATTTCCTGTTAAAGCTGAAAGTGTGTTTTCCCCGGTGCTGACATCAGCAGTTCTGATACGAGGTCGACTGGACTTTGCTCTCATCCGTCTTTTTCGAGAACGACAGGAATGAAATGAATTGCATTAAGGCTGATTTTTCAAAAGCTTTTTGTTAAACAGCCAGATGCGTGAAAGCGGACACCTGAGACGACGTGTGTGTGTGTGTGTGTGTGTGTGTGAGGGCCAAGGGGTCGGGATAAAAACCCACATCGTTTTAGGCATCAGCGCTGTGATGCTGAATATAGTGCTAAAGCTGCAGGGCTGGTTTACATCACCGTCAAAGTCGGCAGTGACGGAAAGACTCGGGCCTTTAATGGCTCTGTGAAGCAGAACGTTTGACACAATCCTGCATTGTGAGGACACTTTCATCCGTGTCCGTATAAGTCCAGTCAAGTCAACTTTATTTATAAAAGCACTTTTAAAACAGCAGACTGACCAAAGTGCTTTACATTAAAAGACAAATCACATAATCCAAAAACATGATCACAATAAAATTAACAAATAAATATCCATATTACTAAAAAGCACACAAAAAAATTACAAGGACTAAAACGAATGATTAAAATGATCTAAAAATAAAACCAAATTTCATGCTGGGTCATATGCCAAGGAAAAGAGATGGGTTTTTAGCATCTACTTAAAATGTGTCAATGCTAAAAACAAACACTGACATGATTTCAGGGTTTTGCTTTGAATCCAACGCATAAAATATAAAAGCCTTTAATAGTTTTTAGTAGGGTCTATTAAAATTCTATTATAAAGCTCGTTAGGGTTTGTGTATCGAAAGCCACTTCGCTAAATGCACAAATTAATATTCATACGCTTGTTTTTTTGCAGAATGGGAACTTGCTGGTTGAGATGATGGATTGATGGTTATTTCGTGATCAAGCTTTTCGTTCGGCTTTGCTCTGGGGCCTAATTTCGTGTCTTTACTGGCTTGTTTATTGAGAAACGATGTTCTGTGAAATTCTCATCGGGATGGAACGCTCTCCAAAAAGCTCTGGCCCGCCGCGTTTCCCCACAGCAGCTGCTCGGCAGATCCTCACCCGACTCCCACCGTCTCCTCATCCATTATTCAGCTGGAGCTGTGATGTCAGTAAACACTGTTCAGAGACCCAATCACGGCCAGTCACTTCTGTGCCACTCGTTTATAGTACTAATATCTGTCTGGATTTACAGAGAGAACGATTTATGCCGACTTTAACAGCTGAACATGCTGGAAAAAAAGATTATTAGAAGATTTAAGCCAACGACAGTGAAGCATCAGTTCGCAGGGTTTATTTGTGCGGAACATATTTGTTGGCCCACAAACAATTTTATGATTATAGAACGTAGAAGAGTTATTTTTATTCTAAAAACAATTACAATGCATGAGGTTGAGTAACTGTCCGTTGCAAGTCGCAATTGTACATTTTTTACATTGAAATGTCGGTTTGTAAAGCTTTTTTGTGTTTCATTCACATTTAATCTTTATTTCTTACCGTGTTTTATTGTATTTTCTAACATTTATCTTCATTTTCCATTGTATTTCTTGCTTGCTTATTTATCCTTCTTTCTTGAATGCATCCCCTCCCCCCAAACCTCCTTGTTTAAATGCTGGACGATTGGAAAATACATTTCACTACATGTCGTATCATGTATAATGTGTATGTGACAAATACAATTTGCAAAATATAGGTAAAAGTTTGTAATTAGGAAGATTTGAAAAGTTGCAACTGAAACGAAGTAAAACGTCAAGACATAAAAACATGTAAAAATGGGAAATAGTAAACCTTGTAAAGTGTACAACTTAAGCAATAATGAATTAAGTCTCGATTGCTTAATGTGCTTAAACAATAAAGAGAGACTTTAGGAAATGGCAAGCCTTGTAAAGTTGGGAACTGGGAAAATGTTACTACTGTAAAAGGAAACCCAAAAAGAAAAACGAGTAAAGCTTGGCAAACGTATTCATTTGAATGCTGTAATAAAGTTGAAAATTGTGATTCCTCCCTGACAGTTCATGGGTGACACCAGACCATAGAGAAGCTCCCGGTCCGGCTTTGTGTGGTCAGGCTTTGGCACCGAGTAAAAGTGCGAAGCTGGAGGTAAATGAGTTGTGAAAGTGGTTTTATAAAGACTTCTCTAGGAGCACAAGAGGCCTTTAGAAGAGCAGACAGGGCGACATGTGGAAGATTGTTAAGTGCGTTGGCCAGCAGACAAACCTCACCTCATCCTTATTCAGAACACGCTCAAGACAACGAGTGAGTAAAAAAAACACTGATTGCAAACGACAGATTTTGTTCCTTAATTATTTGTCCATTAGTTCATTAATTGCTTTAGCTTGAATTGAGCGTTTTAGTGTTTTGTTTGTTAAAAGTTTAATAAAATCTCAACACATACATCATTTCCTTTCCATCCATGTGTTTTAACCCCTTATTTTAGACACTGCTGTACATTGAATTTAGAGCAGTGTAGATTCTTTAAAATGGATTAAATGGGAAAACAAATTAAACAACATTTTTTTGTTGTGCTATATATTGTTTTGTGTTACATTATGTCTTTGTTAGGAAATTATTTCAATTCTCAATCAATTATTTCAACAGTCATTCGCTAACTTGAACGAAGTTTCTGTCATTTTTTATTATAAACAAAATACAAGGAAAAGCTTATATAAAATGTATATTTTATCTTCATATAATGTTTTTGCATTTTATTGTATTTTTATCTCTTAGCTTTTTATTGTATCTCTTTCTCGCATGCACCCACCTCATGTTTAAATTCTGGACGATTGGAAAAATACATTTCATTGCAGGTTGTTCCATGTATAACGGTATGACAATTAAATTTGAATTTATTAACCAGTGAACAAACTCTTCTGTCTGCGTCACAATCAGCACACGCTTTTTTCAAAATCCTGCACCATTGCTTCCAATCTTACATTAGTAAGTCTTAAAATAGTGAAAAATAGTCTTAAAATTTTAGTCTTAAAATAGTATGTTTTTCATCTGACTTGAAAATAATATCAATTTTACGGTTTTCTCTTCTCTGACTTTTGCGCTCTACGCAGTCGTGAAACCAATTTTCCACGTCCCCATAATCAATGTTCCCGAACACTGAACAATGTTTCCAAGAACATGTGATGAGTAGCAGTGCGTTCTAAACTTCACCGCTCTTCTTTCTTCACTGTAGAGGCAGAAGACAAAACCTCGAGAGAATCTTCACTCTGAAAGATGGAAAGAGAGTAGGCGAGGAAGACGTCGCTCACTACAAAGACTTGCGAGGACATGATGGAGGAAGAGAAGAGGTGATAGACAGACACTCGCGCAGCCTACAACACTACAGACTTCTACTCCTGTCACTTCAGGATCACAGCTCTCGGTTTTAGGGGAGCGGGGCATTGTGGGTATTTTCAGTGCGTTCGGCCCCGTCCTCTCGCATCAGGCCACTTGTCATTTCACTTGAGCACACAGCGCTAAATGATCCCGCAGCACGGCAGAATTTAAAAAAGGGGTTCTGTAGGTCGTGTGTGTGTGTTTGTGTAACACTGAAAACAGCCTGAAAATCCCAGACGCACAGCTCGAGGTGTGAAGAGGTTTGTAGAAAAGAGTGTGTGTGTGTGTGTGTGTGTGTGTGTTCAAAATTTAGCCACAAAGAAAGTCACATCAACATGAACCGTAACCAGTCTGAGCGACATTAAATGTTGCTAATATTGACATTGCCTATTGATAACATCGCCAAAAATTGTATTGCAAATATTGGATATTTAGTTTAATTCTATAAAAGATTGAACACGTTTTGCAAAAATATTTTTTTTCTTATTATTTCTTATTATATTATTATTTCTTATTATTTTTTCATCTTATAAGTTACAGCTAACAGTCATTTATCATGTAACATTTGCTGCTCTGTCAATATTTTCAATCATGTTTTTTTATAAATACTATCTAACAGCAATTTTAAAAACATCATAAGAAATACCCAAACCCTAAAAAGCGGGAAAACAATATCCTAACATCGTAAAATATATCCCACATTTTTAAAAGATCTAGTAATCAGTAAACACTCATCAAGACGCAACGGCATCTCCCGCTGTGTGACCTGTTGCTGTGTGTATCACGCGTCTTTCCACTAAATTAACCCGGAATCGGCTCGCAAGACCGGAAAAGTGACCATCTGTCCCGCCCTCGGCATCTCCTGCGCTCACGTACCAGAAGATCTCAACTCTACGTGCCATGAAACCTGATGCAGTCCTAGTTAAATACACTCGCTCCAAACGTCCCCATTAGGCTAGTAAAAATTGATTTAGATGAATTCATAAGTGGTGATTGTTTTTAAGGCTCATTAACATTACGGTCGTTTCAGAGGAACATCAATAATGTTCACTGGTCAATTTGACCCGGGGGCCATTTATTTTGCAAATAAGTGTCAGAAACCAAAAAGTTCCCCATCTTTGTACTGTAGCTTCCATTTTGTCTGAAGGGCCAAATTTACTCAAACATTATCTTTGTAACAAACGCATGTAGCGGGCGTTACATATGTGTGAACTGAAACATTTTTTGTTTATATGTAAATCACAATAACTAGAACAAGCAAGAGACGTTTCAAAGTGAAAAAAATACTTTTAGGTATTTTTTAAATATTTTTAAACTTTGAAAGCGGGTCAATTTGACCCGAACATAATAGAAGATCTCAAAATATGAATTTGAAAAATTTATTTTGAGGAGGGTTAATCCAGACAAAAGGACAGTTTTGAAAGGAGCTGAAGACAAAGGAGATGTCACAGACTTTGTCTCTTTACTCAAGTATTTGTGGCTACTTTGTACTTGTACTGAGTATCAACAATATATGGAACATTTACTCTCTACTTGACTACATTTGTGATTGAGTATTTGTGTCTTTACTCCACTACATTTGAATGGACACTTACTGTTACTCTTTACACTGTGAATGTGTGCGAAAAAAGTCGGCATCTTTTTTTACCAGGGTTAATTTCTTGGGGGGGGGGTGATATTGCCATCTGCAGGATGCTGAAGGTACTGGACGCTGTTTATGAGCTAATTCACGTGAATCACTATCTATCTATCTATCTATCCATCTATCTATCTGTCTGTTTATCTATCTATTCATCTATCTATTCATCTGTCTATTTATCTATCTCTCTCTCTCTCTCTATTGTTGGCAGGTCGAGCAGTAGACACTTCTAGACAGCCTTGGGTTCAGGTGAAGGTCGCGTCATTGCTTCGTGCTAGTTCTGAGGACCACGACAGATGGCTCCTCTATCTTCACGTTGGCTCTTCTCAGAACTCGCACGGCTGGAATTAAATTGGAATTTGCGCTGATCTACCATCCATCACTGACTCGGACTGACTCTGTGTAAAGGTGGGAGAAGTGCTCACACCTCGCTAAGCTAAACCAGTCTGGTTCGTTTGCTAAATGTATTGGATCTCTGGAAGAAGCTCCAGACAAACCAATTACATAAGTGGCTGCACCCGGTGGATCCGGAACGTTCCGGAGAAGCTCGGAAATGCCACTGCACAAAGCAGCAGCGGAAACAAAACCTGACGTGATGAGGCCAAGACACAGACAGACAGACAGACAGACAGACAGACAGGTGGAGTCTGTCTATCCTCCATCTCACCACACATCCTTATATTGCCTATTTCTTTCTGCCTCTCTCATCCAGAGTGTGTCACTATATCTAGCTGTCTGTCTCTGTGTATATCTATCTATCTATCTATCTCTCTCTCTCTATTTCTGTCTTTCTCTTTTTCTCTCACTCTGTCTATCTATCTATCCATCTATCTCTCTCACTCTCTCTATGTCTGTCTACCATCTATCTCTGTATTTATTTTTCTTTCTCTCTCTCTTTCTCTCTTTCTCGCTCGCTCTGTCTATGTCTATCTGTCTGTCTGTCTATCTATCTATCTCTCTCTATTTCTGTCTTTGTCTTTTTCTCTCGCTCTGTCTATCTATCTATCTATCTCTCTCACTCTCTCTATGTATGTCTACCATCTATCTATCTCTGTATTTATTTTTCTCTCTTACTGACGTTCTTTCTCTGTATATGTCTGTCTGTCTATCTATGTCTCTCTCTATTTCTGTCTTTCTTTTTCTCTCGCTCTGTCTATCTATCTATCCATCTATCTCTCTCACTCTCTCTATGTCTGTCTACCATCTATATCTGTATTTATTTTTCTCTCTCTCTGACGTTCTCTCTCTTTCTCTGTCTGTCTGTCTGTCTATCTATCTATCTATCTATACTCTTCATCTGTCCATCTAGTCTTTTAATCTTTCTGATATCCATCTCCAGATTGAGCTTGAATTCTAGAACCTACTACAGAGAAGGTTGTTTTACTGACACGCTGCGCATGAGCAGCTAGACAAAAAGTCACACGTGCAAAAGCACTGTTCAAACAATAGAAATGTCCTTGATCACAAGAGCTCACACAACACCTCACCACTCCCTGTGTGTGTGTGTGTGTGTGTGTGTGTGTGTGTGTGTGTGTGTGTGTGTGTGTAGGGGGGAGGGGTCTCTCATGACATCATTCTGTAATCGCCACTTATAACGACACAAGTAACTCAACATATGAAAAAAATGAGCGTTGTGTGTCATGGAGAAGCTGGTGTGAAGTAAATGTCAGTGTTGTGAATATATAGTTACATATCTAAACAGCTTTGACCTACACCGCAATCCATCAGTTAGTACCCGTGTAGTAGAGCAGAGACACCCGATGAGAGATGGATGGATGGATGGATGTACAGGTGTGTGTTTGTGTGCCAGTGTGTGTTTGTGTATGTGTATTACATGAAATAGTGTGATCTTGACACAGGAAGTTAGTCATCTGTTGCCATGGTGCATCAGTGAGTTCTGGACCGCTGCTCTCATCCTGCGTTTCGTCCACCGCACAACACACACACACACACACACACACACACACACACACGCTGTGTCACCGTCTCCAAGCCCGTTTCACTCATATCTGCTAATATTGATCTGGAAGCGTGGACAAGACATGTGAATTTATTTTTCTTCCAACATCTCAGTCCTCGAGGCAGAATTCTCTGGTTAAAGATTCTCCTCCGAGATCAGGCTAGAGTGATGAGGAATATTTTCTAGATTTAAATGTGTATCCTTTATTATTTTGCCTTTATGTTATTTGTTCTCTCTTTATCTCTTTCTTTACATCTAAATTCATATCTATAAATGTTTCAGACGTATAATATATAATTTAGTTGTCATTCTAACTCAATGCTTTACATTTAGATTACAATTAACATATTATAGTGTTTCTATGTAGAGTTTAAACTAAATAATGTAAAAACAGAAATGTCTGCAAATCTTTATAAAACATAGTTATATTTAACAATCTTTATGAGCCATATTTTTTTTTATCAGACAAGTTTGTATATGGAAGTCTGTTTAAGTTGCTGTCTATCGTTTTAAATATAATGTTTATAATATATTCATATTTTAAAGATGTGGTTTTATTTTTATCCGATCCGCACATTCACCTCCATCATTCCACGTGACGCTAATTCCTCGAATACAAATCGAATGATAACAAATAAATCCAATAAGCCCCTTCAATGTAAAGACCGTTTAACCCGTCGGTCTTTAAGTGTCAGTATCACCGGCGGGGAAAAAAAAACCGTTATACAAGTGTAGCGCGCGGATTTACATCGCAACCGTCACGTGTGGCGATTCTTATCGTGATGTTCGCTAAATGATGGTTTAAAAAGAGACCGTACTTACGAACAATGGGCGCGGGTGATGAGCGCGTGGCCGAGGAGCATCCGCCGCGAGACGGGGAGGGCGGGGGGAGCAAGGTGTGTCCGCTCCCTTGAAAATGCAGAATAAACTCTCTGCATCCCTTCATCATCATCACCACCGCCGCCGGAAAAGACGCGACGCGCCCGGCTAACGCACCGCCGCAGCGCGCGGTGATGTTGCATGACAATCGCGCACATGTTCCGTCTATTGCATCTTTTATTAAGATCGCGCGTGCGAGAACACACACACACACACTCCGCAGACAAAGCCCACGTGGCATAGCGAAGGTCATCAACCGTGTCTTAAATATACCCCAAAAAAAACACAAATCTAGTATTAAGATATTTCCAAACTAATAATTAGTTTAAATGGAATATACTTTCAAACTAGGATGCGAGGCACCAAAGCGACAACAACGCAGCATCAGGACCACTGCGAAAAGCCGTCATGTGTTCCGCGGCCAGGCGCAGCACCAAACCGGCCTGTCTGTAGTTAATAACCACACAGCAGAGTAAAACCCCGAGCCACACCGCGTAACTAATAGTCTGTGCGACCCGGTTAGGGCTTTACACGCCGGTAAGCGCGAGCGCACGTGAGGAATGGCGCGAGGATGCCGCGAGCCTTTAACGGTTTACTTCAAACCAATCACCTGACGTATATACATACATGTAAATATAACACTCCCTAAACACTCGTTATTTCAACAGTGCGTTTTGAGTCTTCCTCAAATTCAGACGCCGACACTTTACAAAGCCTTATCCACCGCTTATGTGTGTACTTTTTGATGCAGCCTTGTGAAAACATCACACATGTACATGAATTCCAAATACCGTTATTTTGCTAAATAAATTGCTTAATAAATTGATCAAGACACAGAGGCCCGTTATGTCACGTCACACACCAACGGCATCATTCACGTGCAAAGTCCAATGCACACAACAGGATGACGAGCTGCTAAGGCTCCTGCGATGTTATTTTCTATAACCGTGAGCAGAATTTGGTAGTAAATAGCTGAGTAAAGCGCACTGACTTACCTCTGTGGCACAGTGAGTTATTGTCTGTCTAACTGCAGCACAAACCCTGACACGGAACAAACCCCGGCAGTTCCTTCGGCGTCCTGAAGAGGGAGGAGGGCGCCAGAGAGCGCGAGAGCTTCGTGAATCTTGAAAAAAGAAAATACAGTATCAGGAAATGTATTATTACTGTTATTAATATAAATATGTTGTTAATATATTGTTTTGTTTTATTGTTATTTTTTATTAATAATAATATGTCATAAATGCTTCGAGATGTGAGCTCACTAGTTCACAATTTATCTTCTGTGTGTTAGTGTCTTCTTCCGTGAGCTTATATGCAGACGAAGCCTCTCTGGAGTCATTACAGTATGAAATTGGTGCGAGTGATCAATATTTCCCAGTCTAATCACACTCCTGCCCGATTGGCTGTCACAATAGCGCCATAAAAACTACAGGCACTCTTGAAAACCATCTCTGCGTATTTAAATCATCAGTCCACCAGTTTATATGTTCATTTTAAACAATACTGTACATACCAAGTTGTAGTTTTCAACTGGACACCAAGTCCAATAGAAATCCGTCTTTCCTTTTGAAGTTGTTTTTTGTCTCGTTCTCTTTCCTGGTTTTCTTATCTCACTGTTTTCTCCGCTTCTCTTCTTTGTGAGAGTGTCTCGCTCGGGATCTGATGATGCGTGTTCTTCAGAGACGCGGCGGCTAATGGCTTGACAAATTGTGCTGCTCTCACTCGACTTCCTGCTTTTGCTTTTGAAATCATGAAAAAATAATGAAACCGTCTGAGCTGTGACCATTCACTGGGTTTTTCTTTTAAACACAAATGGCTGTATTGTATACGTCTAAATTATTTTTTGTAGTTTTTTTTTTTTTTTGCGTGTGAGCTTACTCGGCTAACTTTTTTGAAATGTCCGTCATCTTTTAATTTGATTTGAATTGAATTGAAAAAGCCTTTAATTTTCATGTTTTCATATTTAAAATTTCAATATTAAATTTCACGTTACAACAACAGCAACAAATACAAACAAACATGACCATAACGCACTGCACACATCATAATAAACAAACAAGCTGTTCTCATTTCCACCTAATCCTTCTTTTTCTCATTGTTTAATGGGGCTTTTAATGGGGGCTATCTTGGGGCACAAGTGGCCAACTAGGGAAAAATCAGTATCCATAGCAACAGAAGCATCAATTCCATTGGTGATTGGTCGTACACTGCTGATGAATCGCATCTTTATCTAATTCCTCTAGTTTTATCGACTTCTTTCTGATTTGATTGGCAATGATTGTTGTTGGCAATGGATTTGTATCCATAGCAACGAAAGTAGCAACTCAGCTCAGTCGTGGCTGGTGATTGGCCGGTCACTGCTGATGATTTGTCAATGATCAGCAGCGTTTAGCTCCCTCACATGTTCGTTTCAGGAACTGCGTTACGTTTGTGGTCCTGAAAAGTTGGGAGATTCTTGCAACGAAATCTTTGTGGGTTCCGAGGCAATGCTTTGATGGAGACTTGTTTTGTTTGATTAAGAAAATTCTGGTTGTTGAAATGAACGAAAATATGAAAAATGTATAATAGAGTTACTTTTAATCTGTGCAGATTGAGAGGTGATGCTTGACCTAAAATCCGCCTACTGTCAAGTTTTACCGCTTTTAAGATTCTTTTTACCGCTTTATCTTTATAAGTCATGTTGATTATAAGTCCAGGCTTGGATGTTGGTCTTTTCGATTCAGACCACCAGGTGAAATGTGCTCAGATCAATATGATTTATCATTAATGTCATGGGCTTTTCCCCCATATTGATCGGAAACCACTTATACAGCTTTAACTAACCTGACTGTAAAGACGCTGATCTGGGGTCAGTTATCCATCACTTGTTTTCTGTGGTCAGAGTTTTACTTGGAGCGTTTAAATAATGTTTTTTTAAACTACCCGACTGTGTTTGTAGACATTATTGATTTAAACTACGTACACAGAATAATAAATGCTAATAACTGTTACTAGCCTGAAGGAAATGAAACAGATTTGTATTGTTTTTCTTTACAGATTTTACAATATAAAAAAAAAAATAAATAAAATAAAAAACTTTGTAAACCTTTGTTTACCTTTGTAAGTCCAAAACAGTTTTAGGCAAAGTTCGGTTAAATAATTGAAATCAGAGGTTCTATCTAGACCAGGGCTTCTCAACCTTTTTGACCTCTGGGCCCAAATTGTCCAAATCAAAGTGTCCCGCGGCCCATTAAAACACACATTATTTCAGCCAATCCAAATAATGATTTGTTGAATTTAATAACTACATGAAATACACAAAAATTTAGATAAATAAATAATATGATACACCAAGGTCATCAAGAAAGCTGTAATGCAAAAAATCTACATGAAAAAAAAAACAAAATGAGA